>CATIXX010000150.1:600000-761992 GCA_949716465.1 Chalcosyrphus nemorum | reverse complement strand
TTAAACTCGAAAAAAATTCGCGTCCTAACGCAAGAAGCAGCGAAATTCGGAAAAACTGTTTTTCGACCCAAAAACGCAAGTTTCATTATAAAAAACTTTAAAACGTTATAACTCGTAAACTACACGTCTTAGCCCAAAAAGGTGCGAAATTCGGGAATTCAAATCACAACTGTATTTCAACCCAAAAACTCAAATTTCATGTTAGAAAACTTTAAATCGTTAAAACTCGTAAACATTGCGTCCTAGCGCAGAAAGGTGCGAAATTCGGGATCACCACCACAGGGTCAAATCACAACTGTATTTCAACAAAAAAACTCAAATGTCATGTTAGAAAACTTTAAATCGTTAAAACTCGTAAAATTCGCTTCCTAGCGCAAAAAGGTGCGAAACTCTGGCTCACCTCGCCAGGGTCGTAAAGAAACTGTTTATTTACGGAAAAACACCAATTTCATGGTAGAAAACTTTAAATCGTTAAACTCGTAAAATTCGCGTCCTAACGCAAGAAGCAGCGAAATTCGGCAAAACTGTTTTTCGACCCAAAAACCCAAGTTTCATTATAAAAACTTTAAAACGTTATAACTCGTAAACTACACGTCTTAGCCCAAAAAGGTGCGAAATTCGGGAATTCAAATCACAACTGTATTTCAACCCAAAAACTCAAATTTCATGTTAGAAAACTTTAAATCGTTAAAACTCGTAAACATCGCGTCCTAGCGCAGAAAGGTGCGAAATTCAGGATCACCACCACAGGGTTAAATCACAACTGTATTTCAACCCAAAAACTCAAAAATCATGCTAGAAAATTTTAAAACGTTATAACTCGTAAACTACTCGTCTTAGCGCAAAAGGTGCGAAATTCGGGATCACCACCACAGGGTCAAATCACAACTGTATTTCAACCCAAAAACTCAAATTTCATGTTAGAGAACTTTAAATCGTTTAAAACTCGTAAATTACGCGTCCTAGCGCAGAAAGGTGCGAAATTCGGGATCACCACCACAGGGTCAAATCACAACTGTATTTCAACCCAAAAACTCAAAAATCATGCTAGAAAATTTTAAAACGTTATAACTCGTAAACTACTCGTCTTAGCGCAAAAAGGTGCGTAAGTCGGGATCACCACCACAGAGTCACAACAAAACTGTTTTGCGACCCAAAAACCAAAGTTTCATGATAGAGAACTTTAAAACGTTATAACTCGTAAACTACTCGTCTTAGCGCAAAAAGGTGCGAAATTCGGGATCACCACCACAGGGTCAAATCACAACTGTATTTCAACCCAAAAACTCAAATTTCATGTTAGAAAACTTTAAATCGTTAAAACTCGTAAACATTGCGTAATAGCGCAGAAAGGTGCGAAATTCGGGATCACCACCACAGGGTCAAATCACAACTGTATTTCCACCCAAAAACTCAAATTTCATGTTAGAAAGCTTTAAATCGTTAAAACTCGTAAACTTCGCGTCCTAGCGCAAAAAGGTGCGAAACTCTGGCTCACCTCCCCAGGGTCATAAAGAAACTGTTTATTTGCGGAAAAACACCAATTTCATGGTAGAAAACTTTAAATCGTTATACTCGTAAAATTCGCGTCCTAACGCAAGAAGCAGCGAAATTCGGTGAAACTGTTTTTCGACCCAAAAACCCAAGTTTCATGATAGAAAACTTTAAAACGTTATAAATCGTAAGCTACGCGTCCTAGCGCAAAAAGGTGCGAAATTCGGGATCTCCACCCCAGGGTCAAATCACACCTGTATTTCAAGCCAAAAACTCAAAAATCATGCTAGAAAACTTTAAGTCGTTAAAACTCGTAAAATTCGCTTCCTAGCGCAAAAAGGTGCGAAACTCTGGCTCACCTCGCCAGGGTCGTAAAGAAACTGTTTATTTGCGGAAAAACACCAATTTCATGGTAGAAAATTTTAAATCGTTAAACTCGTAAAATTCGCGTCCTAACGCAAGAAGCAGCGAAATTCGGAAAAACTGTTTTTCAACCCAAAAACCCAAGTTTCATTATAAAAAACTTTAAAACGTTATAACTCGTAAACTACACGTCTTAGCCCAAAAAAGTGCGAAATTCGGGAATTCAAATCACAACTGTATTTCAACCCAAAAACTCAAATTTCATGTTAGAAAACTTTAAATCGTTAAAACTCGTAAACATTGCGTCCTAGCGCAGAAAGGTGCGAAATTCGGGATCACCACCACAGGGTCAAATCACAACTGTATTTCAACAAAAAAACTCAAATTTCATGTTAGAAAACTTTAAATCGTTAAAACTCGTAAAATTCGCTTCCTAGCGCAAAAAGGTGCGAAACTCTGGCTCACCTCGCCAGGGTCGTAAAGAAACTGTTTATTTACGGAAAAAACACCAATTTCATGGTAGAAAACTTTAAATCGTTAAACTCGTAAAATTCGCGTCCTAACGCAAGAAGCAGCGAAATTCGGCAAAACTGTTTTTCGACCCAAAAACCCAAGTTTCATTATAAAAAACTTTAAAACGTTATAACTCGTAAACTACACGTCTTAGCCCAAAAAGGTGCGAAATTCGGGAATTCAAATCACAACTGTATTTCAACCCAAAAACTCAAATTTCATGTTAGAAAACTTTAAATCGTTAAAACTCGTAAACATCGCGTCCTAGCGCAGAAAGGTGCGAAATTCGGGATCACCACCACAGGGTTAAATCACAACTGTATTTCAACCCAAAAACTCAAAAATCATGCTAGAAAATTTTAAAACGTTATAACTCGTAAACTACTCGTCTTAGCGCAAAAAGGTGCGTAAGTCGGGATCACCACCACAGAGTCACAACAAAACTGTTTTGCGACCCAAAAACCCAAGTTTCATGATAGAGAACTTTAAAACGTTATAACTCGTAAACTACTCGTCTTAGCGCAAAAGGTGCGAAATTCGGGATCACCACCACAGGGTCAAATCACAACTGTATTTCAACCCAAAAACTCAAATTCATGTTAGAAAACTTTAAATCGTTAAAACTCGTAAATTTCGCGTCCTAGCGCAGAAAGGTGCGAAATTCGGGATCACCACCACAGGGTCAAATCACAACTGTATTTCAACCCAAAAACTCAAAAATCATGTTAGAAAATTTTAAAACGTTATAACTCGTAAACTACTCGTCTTAGCGCAAAAAGGTGCGTAAGTCGGGATCACCACCACAGAGTCACAACAAAACTGTTTTGCGACCCAAAAACCAAAGTTTCATGATAGAAAGCTTTAAATCGTTAAAACTCGTAAACATCGCGTCCTAGCGCAGAAAGGTGCGACATTCGGGATCACCACCACAGGGTCAAATCACAACTGTATTTCAACTCAAAAATCATGCTAGAAAACTTTAAGTCGTTAAAACTCGTAAAATTCGCTTCCTAGCGCAAAACAAAACTGTTTTTCGACCCAAAACCCCAAGTTTCATGATAGGAAACATTAAAACGTTATAACTCATAAACTACTCGTCTTAGCGCAAAAAGGTGCGAAATTCGGGATCACCACCACAGGGTCAAATCACAACTGTATTTCAACCCAAAAACTCAGATTTCATGTTAGAAAACTTTAAGTCGTTAAAACTCGTAAAATTCGCTTCCTAGCGCAAAAAGGTGCGAAACTCTGGCTCACCTCGCCAGGGTCGTAAAGAAACTGTTTATTTGCGGAAAAAACACCAATTTCATGGTAGAAAACTTTAAATCGTTAAACTCGTAAAATTCGCGTCCTAACGCAAGAAGCAGCGAAATTCGGAAAAACTGTTTTTCGACCCAAAAACCCCAGTTTCATGATAATAAACTTTAAAACGTTATAACTCGTAAACTACACGTCTTAGCCCAAAAAGGTGCGAAATTCGGGAATTCAAATCACAACTGTATTTCAACCCAAAAACTCAAATTTCATGTTAGAAAACTTTAAATCGTTAAAACTCGTAAACATCGCGTCCTAGCGCAGAAAGGTGCGAAATTCGGGATCACCACCACAGGGTCAAATCACAACTGTATTTCAACAAAAAAACTCAAATTTCATGTTAGAAAACTTTAAATCGTTAAAACTCGTAAAATTCGCTTCCTAGCGCAAAAAGGTGCGAAACTCTGGCTCACCTCGCCAGGGTCGTAAAGAAACTGTTTATTTACGGAAAAACACCAATTTCATGGTAGAAAACTTTAAATCATTAAACTCGTAAAATTCGCGTCCTAACGCAAGAAGCAGCGGAATTCGGCAAAACTGTTTTTCGACCCAAAAACCCAAGTTTCATTATAAAAAACTTTAAAACGTTATAACTCGTAAACTACACGTCTTAGCCCAAAAAGGTGCGAAATTCGGGAATTCAAATCACAACTGTATTTCAACCCAAAAACTCAAATTTCATGTTAGAAAACTTTAAATCCTTAAAACTCGTAAACATCGCGTCCTAGCGCAGAAAGGTGCGAAATTCGGGATCACCACCACAGGGTTAAATCACAACTGTATTTCAACCCAAAAACTCAAAAATCATGCTAGAAAATTTTAAAACGTTATAACTCGTAAACTACTCGTCTTAGCGCAAAAAGGTGCGTAAGTCGGGATCACCACCACAGAGTCACAACAAAACTGTTTTGCGACCCAAAAACCCAAGTTTCGTGATAGAGAACTTTAAAACGTTATAACTCGTAAACTACTCGTCTTAGCGCAAAAGGTGCGAAATTCGGGATCACCACCACAGGGTCAAATCACAACTGTATTTCAACCCAAAAACTCAAATTTCATGTTAGAAAACTTTAAATCGTTAAAACTCGTAAATTACGCGTCCTAGCGCAGAAAGGTGCGAAATTCGGGATCACCACCACAGGGTCAAATCACAACTGTATTTCAACCCAAAAACTCAAAAATCATGTTAGAAAATTTTAAAACGTTATAACTCGTAAACTACTCGTCTTAGCGCAAAAAGGTGCGTAAGTCGGGATCACCACCACAGAGTCACAACAAAACTGTTTTGCGACCCAAAAACCAAAGTTTCATGATAGAGAACTTTAAAACGTTATAACTCGTAAACTACTCGTCTTAGCGCAAAAAGGTGCGAAATTCGGGATCACCACCACAGGGTCAAATCACAACTGTATTTCAACCCAAAAACTCAAATTTCATGTTAGAAAACTTTAAATCGTTAAAACTCGTAAACATTGCGTCCTAGCGCAGAAAGGTGCGAAATTCGGGATCACCACCACAGGGTCAAATCACAACTGTATTTCAACAAAAAAACTCAAATTTCATGTTAGAAAACTTTAAATCGTTAAAACTCGTAAAATTCGCTTCCTAGCGCAAAAAGGTGCGAAACTCTGGCTCACCTCGCCAGGGTCGTAAAGATACTGTTTATTTACGGAAAAACACCAATTTCATGGTAGAAAACTTTAAATCGTTAAACTCGTAAAATTCGCGTCCTAACGCAAGAAGCAGCGAAATTCGGAAAAACTGTTTTTCGACCCAAAAACCCAAGTTTCATTATAAAAAACTTTAAAACGTTATAACTCGTAAACTACACGTCTTAGCCCAAAAAGGTGCGAAATTCGGGAATTCAAATCACAACTGTATTTCAACCCAAAAACTCAAATTTCATGTTAGAAAACTTTAAATCGTTAAAACTCGTAAACTTCGCGTCCTAGCGCAGAAAGGTGCGAAATTCGGGATCACCACCACAGGGTCAAATCACAACTGTATTTCAACCCAAAAACTCAAAAATCATGTTAGAAAATTTTAAAACGTTATAACTCCTAAACTACTCGTCTTAGCGCAAAAAGGTGCGTAAGTCGGGATCACCACCACAGAGTCACAACAAAACTGTTTTGCGACCCAAAAACCCAAGTTTCATGATAGAGAACTTTAAAACGTTATAACTCGTAAACTACTCGTCTTAGCGCAAAAAGGTGCGAAATTCGGGATCACCACCACAGGGTCAAATCACAACTGTATTTCAACCCAAAAACTCAAATTTCATGTTAGAAAACTTTAAATTGTTAAAACTCGTAAATTTCGCGTCCTAGCGCAGAAAGGTGCGAAATTCAGGATCACCACCACAGGGTCAAATCACAACTGTATTTCAACCCAAAAACTCAAAAATCATGTTAGAAAATTTTAAAACGTTATAACTCGTAAACTACTCGTCTTAGCCCAAAAAGGTGCGTAAGTCGGGATCACCACCACAGAGTCACAACAAAACTGTTTTGCGACCCAAAAACCAAAGTTTCATGATAGAGAACTTTAAAACGTTATAACTCGTAAACTACTCGTCTTAGCGCAAAAAGGTGCGAAATTCGGGATCACCACCACAGGGTCAAATCACAACTGTATTTCAACCCAAAAACTCAAATTTCATGTTAGAAAACTTTAAATCGTTAAAACTCGTAAATTTCGCGTCCTAGCGCAGAAAGGTGCGAAATTCGGGATCACCACCACAGGGTCAAATCACAACTGTATTTCAACCCAAAAACTCAAATTTCATGTTAGAAAGCTTTAAATCGTTAAAACTCGTAAACTTCGCGTCCTAGCGCAGAAAGGTGCGTAATTCGGGATCACCACCACAGGGTTAAATCACAACTGTATTTCAACCCAAAAACTCAAAAATCATGCCAGAAAACAAGTCGTTAAAACTCGTAAAATTCGCTTCCTAGCGCAAAAAGGTGCGAAACTCTGGCTCACCTCCCCAGGGTCATAAAGAAACTGTTTATTTGCGGAAAAACACCAATTTCATGGTAGAAAACTTTAAATCGTTATACTCGTAAAATTCGCGTCCTAACGCAAGAAGCAGCGAAATTCGGTGAAACTGTTTTTCGACCCAAAAACCCAAGTTTCATGATAGAAAACTTTAAAACGTTATAAATCGTAAGCTACGCGTCCTAGCGCAAAAAGGTGCGAAATTCGGGATCTCCACCCCAGGGTCAAATCACAACTGTATTTCAACCCAAAAACTCAAATTTCATGTTAGAAAACTTTAAATCGTTAAAACTCGTAAATTTCGCGTCCTAGCGCAGAAAGGTGCGAAATTCAGGATCACCACCACAGGGTCAAATCACAACTGTATTTCAACCCAAAAACTCAAAAATCATGTTAGAAAATTTTAAAACGTTATAACTCGTAAACTACTCGTCTTAGCCCAAAAAGGTGCGTAAGTCGGGATCACCACCACAGAGTCACAACAAAACTGTTTTGCGACCCAAAAACCAAAGTTTCATGATAGAGAACTTTAAAACGTTATAACTCGTAAACTACTCGTCTTAGCGCAAAAAGGTGCGAAATTCGGGATCACCACCACAGGGTCAAATTACAACTGTATTTCAACCCAAAAACTCAAATTTCATGTTAGAAAACTTTAAATCGTTAAAACTCGTAAATTTCGCGTCCTAGCGCAGAAAGGTGCGAAATTCAGGATCACCACCACAGGGTCAAATCACAACTGTATTTCAACCCAAAAACTCAAAAATCATGTTAGAAAATTTTAAAACGTTATAACTCGTAAACTACTCGTCTTAGCCCAAAAAGGTGCGTAAGTCGGGATCACCACCACAGAGTCACAACAAAACTGTTTTGCGACCCAAAAACCAAAGTTTCATGATAGAGAACTTTAAAACGTTATAACTCGTAAACTACTCGTCTTAGCGCAAAAAGGTGCGAAATTCGGGATCACCACCACAGGGTCAAATCACAACTGTATTTCAACCCAAAAACTCAAATTTCATGTTAGAAAACTTTAAATCGTTAAAACTCGTAAATTTCGCGTCCTAGCGCAGAAAGGTGCGAAATTCGGGATCACCACCACAGGGTCAAATCACAACTGTATTTCAACCCAAAAACTCAAATTTCATGTTAGAAAGCTTTAAATCGTTAAAACTCGTAAACTTCGCGTCCTAGCGCAGAAAGGTGCGTAATTCGGGATCACCACCACAGGGTTAAATCACAACTGTATTTCAACCCAAAAACTCAAAAATCATGCTAGAAAACAAGTCGTTAAAACTCGTAAAATTCGCTTCCTAGCGCAAAAAGGTGCGAAACTCTGGCTCACCTCCCCAGGGTCATAAAGAAACTGTTTATTTGCGGAAAAACACCAATTTCATGGTAGAAAACTTTAAATCGTTATACTCGTAAAATTCGCGTCCTAACGCAAGAAGCAGCGAAATTCGGTGAAACTGTTTTTCGACCCAAAAACCCAAGTTTCATGATAGAAAACTTTAAAACGTTATAAATCGTAAGCTACGCGTCCTAGCGCAAAAAGGTGCGAAATTCGGGATCTCCACCCCAGGGTCAAATCACACCTGTATTTCAAGCCAAAAACTCAAAAATCATGCTAGAAAACTTTAAGTCGTTAAAACTCGTAAAATTCGCTTCCTAGCGCAAAAAGGTGCGAAACTCTGGCTCACCTCGCCAGGGTCGTAAAGAAACTGTTTATTTGCGGAAAAACACCAATTTCATGGTAGAAAATTTTAAATCGTTAAACTCGTAAAATTCGCGTCCTAACGCAAGAAGCAGCGAAATTCGGAAAAACTGTTTTTCAACCCAAAAACCCAAGTTTCATTATAAAAAACTTTAAAACGTTATAACTCGTAAACTACACGTCTTAGCCCAAAAAGGTGCGAAATTCGGGAATTCAAATCACAACTGTATTTCAACCCAAAAACTCAAATTTCATGTTAGAAAACTTTAAATCGTTAAAACTCGTAAACATCGCGTCCTAGCGCAGAAAGGTGCGAAATTCGGGATCACCACCACAGGGTTAAATCACAACTGTATTTCAACCCAAAAACTCAAAAATCATGCTAGAAAATTTTAAAACGTTATAACTCGTAAACTACTCGTCTTAGCGCAAAAAGGTGCGTAAGTCGGGATCACCACCACAGAGTCACAACAAAACTGTTTTGCGACCCAAAAACCCAAGTTTCATGATAGAGAACTTTAAAACGTTATAACTCGTAAACTACTCGTCTTAGCGCAAAAGGTGCGAAATTCGGGATCACCACCACAGGGTCAAATCACAACTGTATTTCAACCCAAAAACTCAAATTTCATGTTAGAAAACTTTAAATCGTTAAAACTCGTAAATTTCGCGTCCTAGCGCAGAAAGGTGCGAAATTCGGGATCACCACCACAGGGTCAAATCACAACTGTATTTCAACCCAAAAACTCAAAAATCATGTTAGAAAATTTTAAAACGTTATAACTCGTAAACTACTCGTCTTAGCGCAAAAAGGTGCGTAAGTCGGGATCACCACCACAGAGTCACAACAAAACTGTTTTGCGACCCAAAAACCAAAGTTTCATGATAGAAAGCTTTAAATCGTTAAAACTCGTAAACATCGCGTCCTAGCGCAGAAAGGTGCGACATTCGGGATCACCACCACTGGGTCAAATCACAACTGTATTTCAACTCAAAAATCATGCTAGAAAACTTTAAGTCGTTAAAACTCGTAAAATTCGCTTCCTAGCGCAAAACAAAACTGTTTTTCGACCCAAAACCCCAAGTTTCATGATAGGAAACATTAAAACGTTATAACTCGTAAACTACTCGTCTTAGCGCAAAAAGGTGCGAAATTCGGGATCACCACCACAGGGTCAAATCACAACTGTATTTCAACCCAAAAACTCAAATTTCATGTTAGAAAACTTTAAGTCGTTAAAACTCGTAAAATTCGCTTCCTAGCGCGAAAAGGTGCGAAACTCTGGCTCACCTCCCCAGGGTCGTAAAGAAACTGTTTATTTGCGGAAAAACACCAATTTCATGGTAGAAAACCTTAAATCGTTAAACTCGTAAAATTCGCGTCCTAACGCAAGAAGCAGCGAAATTCGGTGAAACTGTTTTCCGACCCAAAAACCCAAGTTTCATGATAGAAAACCTTAAAACGTTATAACTCGTAAACTACACGTCTTAGCGCAAAAAGGTGCGTGAGTCGGGATCACCACCCCAGGGTCGTAAAAAAACTGTGTATTCGCGGAAAAACCCATATTTCATGGTAGAAAACTTTAAATCGCTTAAACTCGTAAGCTTCGCGTCGTAGCGCAAAAAGGTTCGAAATTCGGAATCACCATCCCAGAGTCAAAACAAAACTGTTTTTCGACCCAAAAACCCAAATTTCATCATAGAAAAGCTCAAAACGTTATAACTCGAAAACTACGCGTCCTAGCGCAAAAAGCAGCGAAATTCGGGATCACCACCCCAGGGTCACAACAAAACTGTTTTTTGACCCAAAAACCGTAATTTCATGATAGAAAACTTTAAAACGTTATAAATCGTAAGCTACTGCGGTGCGAAATTCGGGATCTCCACCCCAGGGTCAAATCACAACTGTATTTCAAGCCAAAAACTCAAAAATCATGATAGAAAACTTTAAGTCGTTATAACTTGTAAAATTCGCTTCCTAGCGCAAAAAGGTGCGAAACTCTGGCTCACCTCGCCAGGGTCGTAAAGAAACTGTTTATTTGCGGAAAAACACCAATTTCATGGTAGAAAACTTTAAATCGTTAAACTCGTAAAATTCGCGTCCTAACGCAAGAAGCAGCGAAATTCGGAAAAACTGTTTTTCGACCCAAAAACCCCAGTTTCATGATAATAAACTTTAAAACGTTATAACTCGTAAACTACACGTCTTAGCCCAAAAAGGTGCGAAATTCGGGAATTCAAATCACAACTGTATTTCAACCCAAAAACTCAAATTTCATGTTAGAAAACTTTAAATCGTTAAAACTCGTAAACATCGCGTCCTAGCGCAGAAAGGTGCGAAATTCGGGATCACCACCACAGGGTCAAATCACAACTGTATTTCAACTCAAAAACTCAAAAATCATGCTAGAAAACTTTAAGTCGTTAAAACTCGTAAAATTCGCTTCCTAGCGCAAAACAAAACTGTTTTTCGACCCAAAAACCCAAGTTTCATGATAGGAAACTTTAAAACGTTATAACTGGTTAACTACTCGTCTTAGCGCAAAAAGGTGCGAAATTCGGGATCACCACCACAGGGTCAAATCACAACTGTATTTCAACCCAAAAACTCAAAAATCATGTTAGAAAACTTTAAAACGTTATAACTCGTAAACTACTCGTCTTAGCGCAAAAAGGTGCGAAATTCGGGATTACCACCACAGGGTCAAATCACAACTGTATTTCAACAAAAAAACACAAATTTCATGTTAGAAAACTTTAAATCGTTAAAACTCGTAAACTTCGCGTCCTAGCGCAGAAAGGTGCGAAATTCGGGATCACCACCACAGGGTCAAATCACAACTGTATTTCAACCCAAAAACTCAAAAATCATGTTAGAAAATTTTAAAACGTTATAACTCCTAAACTACTCGTCTTAGCGCAAAAAGGTGCGTAAGTCGGGATCACCACCACAGAGTCACAACAAAACTGTTTTGCGACCCAAAAACCAAAGTTTCATGATAGAGAACTTTAAAACGTTATAACTCGTAAACTACTCGTCTTAGCGCAAAAAGGTGCGAAATTCGGGATCACCACCACAGGGTCAAATCACAACTGTATTTCAACCCAAAAACTCAAATTTCATGTTAGAAAACTTTAAATCGTTAAAACTCGTAAACATTGCGTCCTAGCGCAGAAAGGTGCGAAATTCGGGATCACCACCACAGGGTCAAATCACAACTGTATTTCAACAAAAAAACTCAAATTTCATGTTAGAAAACTTTAAATCGTTAAAACTCGTAAAATTCGCTTCCTAGCGCAAAAAGCAGAGAAATTCGGCAAAACTGTTTTTCGACCCAAAAACCCAAGTTTCATTATAAAAAACTTTAAAACGTTATAACTCGTAAACTACACGTCTTAGCCCAAAAAGGTGCGAAATTCGGGAATTTAAATCACAACTGTATTTCAACCCAAAAACTCAAATTTCATGTTAGAAAACTTTAAATCGTTAAAACTCGTAAACATCGCGTCCTAGCGCAGAAAGGTGCGAAATTCGGGATCACCACCACAGGGTTAAATCACAACTGTATTTCAACCCAAAAACTCAGAAATCATGCTAGAAAATTTTAAAACGTTATAACTCGTAAACTACTCGTCTTAGCGCAAAAAGGTGCGTAAGTCGGGATCACCACCACAGAGTCACAACAAAACTGTTTTGCGACCCAAAAACCCAAGTTTCATGATAGAGAACTTTAAAACGTTATAACTCGTAAACTACTCGTCTTAGCGCAAAAGGTGCGAAATTCGGGATCACCACCACAGGGTCAAATCACAACTGTATTTCAACCCAAAAACTCAAATTTCATGTTAGAAAACTTTAAATCGTTAAAACTCGTAAATTTCGCGTCCTAGCGCAGAAAGGTGCGAAATTCGGGATCACCACCACAGGGTCAAATCACAACTGTATTTCAACCCAAAAACTCAAAAATCATGTTAGAAAATTTTAAAACGTTATAACTCGTAAACTACTCGTCTTAGCGCAAAAAGGTGCGTAAGTCGGGATCACCACCACAGAGTCACAACAAAACTGTTTTGCGACCCAAAAACCCAAGTTTCATGATAGAGAACTTTAAAACGTTATAACTCGTAAACTACTCGTCTTAGCGCAAAAGGTGCGAAATTCGGGATCACCACCACAGGGTCAAATCACAACTGTATTTCAACCCAAAAACTCAAATTTCATGTTAGAAAACTTTAAATCGTTAAAACTCGTAAACTACTCGTCTTAGCGCAAAAAGGTGCGAAATTCGGGATCACCACCACAGGGTCAAATCACAACTGTATTTCAACAAAAAAACACAAATTTCATGTTAGAAAACTTTAAATCGTTAAAACTCGTAAACTTCGCGTCCTAGCGCAGAAAGGTGCGAAATTCGGGATCACCACCACAGGGTCAAATCACAACTGTATTTCAACCCAAAAACTCAAAAATCATGTTAGAAAATTTTAAAACGTTATAACTCGTAAACTACTCGTCTTAGCGCAAAAAGGTGCGTAAGTCGGGATCACCACCACAGAGTCACAACAAAACTGTTTTGCGACCCAAAACCAAAGTTTCATGATAGAAAACCTTAAAACGTTATAACTCGTAAACTACACGTCTTAGCGCAAAAAGGTGCGTGAGTCGGGATCACCACCCCAGGGTCGTAAAAAAACTGTGTATTCGCGGAAAAACCCATATTTCATGGTAGAAAACTTTAAATCGCTTAAACTCGTAAGCTCCGCGTCGTAGCGCAAAAAGGTTCGAAATTCGGAATCACCATCCCAGAGTCAAAACAAAACTGTTTTTCGACCCAAAAACCCAAATTTCATCATAGAAAAGCTCAAAACGTTATAACTCGAAAACTACGCGTCCTAGCGCAAAAAGCAGCGAAATTCGGGATCACCACCCCAGGGTCACAACAAAACTGTTTTTTGACCCAAAAACCGTAATTTCATGATAGAAAACTTTAAAACGTTATAAATCGTAAGCTACGCGTCCTAGCGCAAAAAGGTGCGAAATTCGGGATCTCCACCCCAGGGTCAAATCACAACTGTATTTCAAGCCAAAAACTCAAAAATCATGATAGAAAACTTTAAGTCGTTAAAACTTGTAAAATTCGCTTCCTAGCGCAAAAAGGTGCGAAACTCTGGCTCACCTCGCCAGGGTCGTAAAGAAACTGTTTATTTGCGGAAAAAACACCAATTTCATGGTAGAAAACTTTAAATCGTTAAACTCGTAAAATTCGCGTCCTAACGCAAGAAGCAGCGAAATTCGGAAAAACTGTTTTTCGACCCAAAAACCCCAGTTTCATGATAATAAACTTTAAAACGTTATAACTCGTAAACTACACGTCTTAGCCCAAAAAGGTGCGAAATTCGGGAATTCAAATCACAACTGTATTTCAACCCAAAAACTCAAATTTCATGTTAGAAAACTTTAAATCGTTAAAACTCGTAAACATTGCGTCCTAGCGCAGAAAGGTGCGAAAATCGGGATCACCACCCCAGGGTCAAATCACAATTGTATTTCAAGCCAAAAACTCAAAAATCATGATAGAAAACTTTAAGTCGTTAAAACTCGTAAAATTCGCTTCCTAGCGCAAAAAGGTGCGAAACTCTGGCTCACCTCGCCAGGGTTGTAAAGAAACTGTTTATTTGCGGAAAAACACCAATTTCATGGTAGAAAACTTTAAATCGTTAAACTCATAAAATTCGCGTCCTAACGCAAGAAGCAGCGAAATTCGGAAAAACTGTTTTTCGACCCAAAAACCCCAGTTTCATGATAATAAACTTTAAAACGTTATAACTCGTAAACTACACGTCTTAGCCCAAAAAGGTGCGAAATTCGGGAATTCAAATCACAACTGTATTTCAACCCAAAAACTCAAATTTCATGTTAGAAAACTTTAAATCGTTAAAACTCGTAAGCATCGCGTCCTAGCGCAGAAAGGTGCGAAATTCGGGATCACCACCACAGGGTCAAATCACAACTGTATTTCAACTCAAAAACTCAAAAATCATGCTAGAAAACTTTAAGTCGTTAAAACTCGTAAAATTCGCTTAATAGCGCAAAACAAAACTGTTTTTCGACCCAAAAACCCAAGTTTCATGATAGGAAACTTTAAAACGTTATAACTCGTTAACTACTCGTCTTAGCGCAAAAAGGTGCGAAATTCGGGATCACCACCACAGGGTCAAATCACAACTGTATTTCAACCCAAAAACTCAAAAATCATGTTAGAAAACTTTAAAACGTTATAACTCGTAAACTACTCGTCTTAGCGCAAAAAGGTGCGAAATTCGGGATCACCACCACAGGGTCAAATCACAACTGTATTTCAACAAAAAAACTCAAATTTCATGTTAGAAAACTTTAAATCGTTAAAACTCGTAAACTTCGCGTCCTAGCGCAGAAAGGTGCGAAATTCGGGATCACCACCACAGGGTCAAATCACAACTGTATTTCAACCCAAAAACTCAAAAATCATGTTAGAAAATTTTAAAACGTTATAACTCCTAAACTACTCGTCTTAGCGCAAAAAGGTGCGTAAGTCGGGATCACCACCACAGAGTCACAACAAAACTGTTTTGCGACCCAAAAACCAAAGTTTCATGATAGAGAACTTTAAAACGTTATAACTCGTAAACTACTCGTCTTAGCGCAAAAAGGTGCGAAATTCGGGATCACCACCACAGGGTCAAATCACAACTGTATTTCAACCCAAAAACTCAAATTTCATGTTAGAAAACTTTAAATCGTTAAAACTCGTAAATTTCGCGTCCTAGCGCAGAAAGGTGCGAAATTCGGGATCACCACCACAGGGTCAAATCACAACTGTATTTCAACCCAAAAACTCAAAAATCATGTTAGAAAACTTTAAAACGTTATAACTCGTAAACTACTCGTCTTAGCGCAAAAAGGTGCGAAATTCGGGATCACCACCACAGGGTCAAATCACAACTGTATTTCAACAAAAAAACTCAAATTTCATGTTAGAAAACTTTAAATCGTTAAAACTCGTAAACTTCGCGTCCTAGCGCAGAAAGGTGCGAAATTCGGGATCACCACCACAGGGTCAAATCACAACTGTATTTCAACCCAAAAACTCAAAAATCATGTTAGAAAACTTTAAAACGTTATAACTCGTAAACTACTCGTCTTAGCGCAAAAAGGTGCGAAATTCGGGATCACCACCCCAGGGTCGTAAAAAAACTGTGTATTCGCGGAAAAACCCAAATTTCATGGTAGGAAACTTTAAATAGCTTAAACTCGTAAGCTTCGCGTCATAGCGCACAAAGGTTAGAAATTCGGAATCACCATCCCAGAGTCAAAACAAAAAAAAAATCACAACTGTATTTCATCCCGAAAACTCAAAAATCATGCTAGAAACTTTAAGTCGTTAAAACTCGTACAATTCGCTTCCTAACGCAAGAAGCAGCGAAATTCGGAAAAACTGTTTTTCGACCCAAAAACCCCAGTTTCATGATAATAAACTTTAAAACGTTATAACTCGTAAACTACACGTCTTAGCCCAAAAAGGTGCGAAATTCGGGAATTCAAATCACAACTGTATTTCAACCCAAAAACTCAAATTTCATGTTAGAAAACTTTAAATCGTTAAAACTCGTAAACATTGCGTCCTAGCGCAGAAAGGTGCGAAAATCGGGATCACCACCCCAGGGTCAAATCACAATTGTATTTCAAGCCAAAAACTCAAAAATCATGATAGAAAACTTTAAGTCGTTAAAACTCGTAAAATTCGCTTCCTAGCGCAAAAAGGTGCGAAACTCTGGCTCACCTCGCCAGGGTTGTAAAGAAACTGTTTATTTGCGGAAAAACACCAATTTCATGGTAGAAAACTTTAAATCGTTAAACTCATAAAATTCGCGTCCTAACGCAAGAAGCAGCGAAATTCGGAAAAACTGTTTTTCGACCCAAAAACCCCAGTTTCATGATAATAAACTTTAAAACGTTATAACTCGTAAACTACACGTCTTAGCCCAAAAAGGTGCGAAATTCGGGAATTCAAATCACAACTGTATTTCAACCCAAAAACTCAAATTTCATGTTAGAAAACTTTAAATCGTTAAAACTCGTAAGCATCGCGTCCTAGCGCAGAAAGGTGCGAAATTCGGGATCACCACCACAGGGTCAAATCACAACTGTATTTCAACTCAAAAACTCAAAAATCATGCTAGAAAACTTTAAGTCGTTAAAACTCGTAAAATTCGCTTAATAGCGCAAAACAAAACTGTTTTTCGACCCAAAAACCCAAGTTTCATGATAGGAAACTTTAAAACGTTATAACTCGTTAACTACTCGTCTTAGCGCAAAAAGGTGCGAAATTCGGGATCACCACCACAGGGTCAAATCACAACTGTATTTCAACCCAAAAACTCAAAAATCATGTTAGAAAACTTTAAAACGTTATAACTCGTAAACTACTCGTCTTAGCGCAAAAAGGTGCGAAATTCGGGATCACCACCACAGGGTCAAATCACAACTGTATTTCAACAAAAAAACTCAAATTTCATGTTAGAAAACTTTAAATCGTTAAAACTCGTAAACTTCGCGTCCTAGCGCAGAAAGGTGCGAAATTCGGGATCACCACCACAGGGTCAAATCACAACTGTATTTCAACCCAAAAACTCAAAAATCATGTTAGAAAATTTTAAAACGTTATAACTCCTAAACTACTCGTCTTAGCGCAAAAAGGTGCGTAAGTCGGGATCACCACCACAGAGTCACAACAAAACTGTTTTGCGACCCAAAAACCAAAGTTTCATGATAGAGAACTTTAAAACGTTATAACTCGTAAACTACTCGTCTTAGCGCAAAAAGGTGCGAAATTCGGGATCACCACCACAGGGTCAAATCACAACTGTATTTCAACCCAAAAACTCAAATTTCATGTTAGAAAACTTTAAATCGTTAAAACTCGTAAATTTCGCGTCCTAGCGCAGAAAGGTGCGAAATTCGGGATCACCACCACAGGGTCAAATCACAACTGTATTTCAACCCAAAAACTCAAAAATCATGTTAGAAAACTTTAAAACGTTATAACTCGTAAACTACTCGTCTTAGCGCAAAAAGGTGCGAAATTCGGGATCACCACCACAGGGTCAAATCACAACTGTATTTCAACAAAAAAACTCAAATTTCATGTTAGAAAACTTTAAATCGTTAAAACTCGTAAACTTCGCGTCCTAGCGCAGAAAGGTGCGAAATTCGGGATCACCACCACAGGGTCAAATCACAACTGTATTTCAACCCAAAAACTCAAAAATCATGTTAGAAAACTTTAAAACGTTATAACTCGTAAACTACTCGTCTTAGCGCAAAAAGGTGCGAAATTCGGGATCACCACCCCAGGGTCGTAAAAAAACTGTGTATTCGCGGAAAAACCCAAATTTCATGGTAGGAAACTTTAAATAGCTTAAACTCGTAAGCTTCGCGTCATAGCGCACAAAGGTTAGAAATTCGGAATCACCATCCCAGAGTCAAAACAAAAAAAAATCACAACTGTATTTCATCCCGAAAACTCAAAAATCATGCTAGAAACTTTAAGTCGTTAAAACTCGTACAATTCGCTTCCTAGCGCGAAAAGGTGCGAAACTCTGGCTCACCTCCCCAGGGTCGTAAAGAAACTGTTTATTTGCGGAAAAACACCAATTTCATGGTAGAAAACTTTAAATCGTTAGACTCGTAAAATTCGCGTCCTAACACAAGAAGCAGCGAAATTCGGAAAAACTGTTTTTCGACCCAAAAACCCAAGTTTCATGATAAAAAACTTTAAAACGTTATAACTCGTAAACTACACGTCTTAGCCCAAAAAGGTGCGAAATTCGGGAATTCAAATCACAACTGTATTTCAACCCAAAAACTCAAATTTCATGTTAGAAAGCTTTAAATCGTTAAAATTCGTAAACATTGCGTCCTAGCGCAGAAAGGTGCGAAATTCGGGATCACCACCCCAGGGTCAAATCACAATTGTATTTCAAGCCAAAAACTCAAAAATCATGATAGAAAACTTTAAGTCGTTAAAACTCGTAAAATTCGCTTCCTAGCGCAAAAAGGTGCGAAACTCTGGCTCACCTCGCCAGGGTCGTAAAGAAACTGTTTATTTGCGGAAAAACACCAATTTCTTGGTAGAAAACTTTAAATCGTTAAACTCGTAAAATTCGCGTCCTAACGCAAGAAGCAGCGAAATTCGGAAAAACTGTTTTTCGACAAAAAACCCAAGTTTCATGATAATAAACTTTAAAACGTTATAAATCGTAAGCTACACGTCCTAGCGCAAAAAGGTGCGAAATTCGGGATCTCCACCCCAGGGTCAAATCACAACTGTATTTCAAGCCAAAAACTCAAAAATCATGATAGAAAACTTTAAGTCGTTAAAACTCGTAAAATTCGCTTCCTAGCGCAAAAAGGTGCGAAACTCTGGCTCACCTCGCCAGGGTCGTAAAGAAACTGTTTATTTGCGGAAAAACACCAATTTCATGGTAGAAAACTTTAAATCGTTAAACTCGTAAAATTCGCGTCCTAACGCAAGAAGCAGCGAAATTCGGAAAAACTGTTTTTCGACCCAAAAACCCAAGTTTCATGATAATAAACTTTAAAACGTTATAACTCGTAAACTACACGTCTTAGCCCAAAAAGGTGCGAAATTCGGGAATTCAAATCACAACTGTATTTCAACCCAAAAGCTCAAATTTCATGTTAGAAAACTTTAAATCGTTAAAACTCGTTAACATCGCGTGCTAGCGCAGAAAGGTGCGAAATTAGGGATCACCACCACAGGGTCAAATCACAACTGTATTTCAACTCAAAAACTCAAAAATCATGCTAGAAAACTTTAAGTCGTTAAAACTCGTAAAATTCGCTTCCTAGCGCAAAAAGGTGCGAAACTCTGGCTCACCTCGCCAGGGTCGTAAAGAAACTGTTTATTTGCGGAAAAACACCAATTTCATGGTAGAAAACTTTAAATCGTTAAACTCGTAAAATTCGCGTCCTAACGCAAGAAGCAGCGAAATTCGGAAAAACTGTTTTTCGACCCAAAAACCCAAGTTTCATGATAATAAACTTTAAAACGTAAACTACACGTCTTAGCCCAAAAAGGTGCGAAATTCGGGAATTCAAATCACAACTGTATTTCAACCCAAAAACTCAAATTTCATGTTAGAAAACTTTAAATCGTTAAAACTCGTAAACATCGCGTCCTAGCGCAGAAAGGTGCGAAATTCGGGATCACCACCACAGGGTCAAATCACAACTGTATTTCAACTCAAAAACTAAAAAATCATGCTAGAAAACTTTAAGTCGTTAAAACTCGTAAAATTCGCTTCCTAGCGCAAAACAAAACTGTTTTTCGACCCAAAAACCCAAGTTTCATGATAGGAAACTTTAAAACGTTATAACTCGTAAACTACTCGTCTTAGCGCAAAAAGGTGCGAAATTCGGGATCACCACCACAGGGTCAAATCACAACTGTATTTCAACCCAAAAACTCAAAAATCATGTTAGAAAACTTTAAAACGTTATAACTCGTAAACTACTCGTCTTAGCGCAGAAAGGTGCGAAATTCGGGATCACCACCACAGGATCAAATCACAACTGTATTTCAACCCAAAAACTCAAAAATCATGTTAGAAAACTTTAAAACGTTATAACTCGTAAACTACTCGTCTTAGCGCAAAAAGGTGCGAAATTCGGGATCACCACCACAGGGTCAAATCACAACTGTATTTCAAGAAAAAAACTCAAATTTGATGTTAGAAAACTTTAAATCGTTAAAACTCGTAAACTTCGCGTCCTAGCGCAGAAAGGTGCGAAATTCGGGATCACCACCGCAGGGTCAAATCACAACTGTATTTCAACCCAAAAACTCAAAAATCATGTTAGAAAACTTTAAAACGTTATAACTCGTAAACTACTCGTCTTAGCGCAAAAAGGTGCGAAATTCGGGATCACCACCCCAGGGTCGTAAAAAAACTGTGTATTCGCGGAAAAACCCAAATTTCATGGTAGAAAACTTTAAATAGCTTAAACTCGTAAGCTTCGCGTCATAGGGCACAAAGGTTAGAAATTCGGAATCACCATCCCAGAGTCAAAACAAAAAAAAAATCACAACTGTATTTCAACCCAAAAACTCAAAAATCATGCTAGAAACTTTAAGTCGTTAAAACTCGTACAATTCGCTTCCTAGCGCGAAAAGGTGCGAAACTCTGGCTCACCTCCCCAGGGTCGTAAAGAAACTGTTTATTTGCGGAAAAACACCAATTTCATGGTAGAAAACTTTAAATCGTTAAACTCGTAAAATTCGCGTCCTAACGCAAGAAGCAGCGAAATTCGGAAAAACTGTTTTTCGACCCAAAAACCCAAGTTTCATGATAATAAACTTTAAAACGTTATAACTCGTAAACTACACGTCTTAGCCCAAAAAGGTGCGAAATTCGGGAATTCAAATCACAACTGTATTTCAACCCAAAAGCTCAAATTTCATGTTAGAAAACTTTAAATCGTTAAAACTCGTAAACATCGCGTGCTAGCGCAGAAAGGTGCGAAATTAGGGATCACCACCACAGGGTCAAATCACAACTGTATTTCAACTCAAAAACTCAAAAATCATGCTAGAAAACTTTAAAACTCGTAAAATTCGCTTCCTAGCGCAAAAAGGTGCGAAACTCTGGCTCACCTCGCCAGGGTCGTAAAGAAACTGTTTATTTGCGGAAAAACACCAATTTCATGGTAGAAAACTTTAAATCGTTAAACTCGTAAAATTCGCGTCCTAACGCAAGAAGCAGCGAAATTCGGAAAAACTGTTTTTCGACCCAAAAACCCAAGTTTCATGATAATAAACTTTAAAACGTTATAACTCGTAAACTACACGTCTTAGCAAAAAAAGGTGCGTAATTCGGGAATTCAAATCACAACTGTATTTCAACCCAAAAGCTCAAATTTCATGTTAGAAAACTTTAAATCGTTAAAACTCGTAAACATCGCGTCCTAGCGCAGAAAGGTGCGAAATTCGGGATCACCACCACAGAGTCAAATCACAACTGTATTTCAACCCAAAAACTCAAAAATCATGCTAGAAAATTTTAAAACGTTATAACTCGTAAACTACTCGTCTTAGCGCAAAAAGGTGCGTAAGTCGGGATCACCACCACAGAGTCACAACAAAACTTTTTTGCGACCCAAAAACCCAAGCTTCATGATAGAGAACTTTAAAACGTTATAACTCGTAAACTACTCGTCTTAGCGCAAAAAGGTGCGAAATTCGGGATCACCACCACAGGGTCAAATCACAACTGTATTTCAACCCAAAAACTCAAATTTCATGTTAGAAAACTTTAAGTCGTTAAAACTCGTAAATTTCGCGTCCTAGCGCAGAAAGGTGCGAAATTCGGGATCACCACCACAGGGTCAAATCACAACTGTATTTCAACCCAAAAACTCAAAAATCATGTTAGAAAACTTTAAAACGTTATAACTCGTAAACTACACGTCTTAGCCCAAAAAGGTGCGAAATTCGGGAATTCAAATCACAACTGTATTTCAACCCAAAAGCTCAAATTTCATGTTAGAAAACTTTAAATCGTTAAAACTCGTAAACATCGCGTGCTAGCGCAGAAAGGTGCGAAATTAGGGATCACCACCACAGGGTCAAATCACAACTGTATTTCAACTCAAAAACTCAAAAATCATGCTAGAAAACTTTAAAACTCGTAAAATTCGCTTCCTAGCGCAAAAAGGTGCGAAACTCTGGCTCACCTCGCCAGGGTCGTAAAGAAACTGTTTATTTGCGGAAAAACACCAATTTCATGGTAGAAAACTTTAAATCGTTAAACTCGTAAAATTCGCGTCCTAACGCAAGAAGCAGCGAAATTCGGAAAAACTGTTTTTCGACCCAAAAACCCAAGTTTCATGATAATAAACTTTAAAACGTTATAACTCGTAAACTACACGTCTTAGCAAAAAAAGGTGCGTAATTCGGGAATTCAAATCACAACTGTATTTCAACCCAAAAGCTCAAATTTCATGTTAGAAAACTTTAAATCGTTAAAACTCGTAAACATCGCGTCCTAGCGCAGAAAGGTGCGAAATTCGGGATCACCACCACAGAGTCAAATCACAACTGTATTTCAACCCAAAAACTCAAAAATCATGCTAGAAAACTTTAAAACTCGTAAAATTCGCTTCCTAGCGCAAAAAGGTGCGAAACTCTGGCTCACCTCGCCAGGGTCGTAAAGAAACTGTTTATTTGCGGAAAAACACCAATTTCATGGTAGAAAACTTTAAATCGTTAAACTCGTAAAATTCGCGTCCTAACGCAAGAAGCAGCGAAATTCGGAAAAACTGTTTTTCGACCCAAAAACCCAAGTTTCATGATAATAAACTTTAAAACGTTATAACTCGTAAACTACACGTCTTAGCAAAAAAAGGTGCGTAATTCGGGAATTCAAATCACAACTGTATTTCAACCCAAAAGCTCAAATTTCATGTTAGAAAACTTTAAATCGTTAAAACTCGTAAACATCGCGTCCTAGCGCAGAAAGGTGCGAAATTCGGGATCACCACCACAGAGTCAAATCACAACTGTATTTCAACCCAAAAACTCAAAAATCATGCTAGAAAATTTTAAAACGTTATAACTCGTAAACTACTCGTCTTAGCGCAAAAAGGTGCGTAAGTCGGGATCACCACCACAGAGTCACAACAAAACTTTTTTGCGACCCAAAAACCCAAGCTTCATGATAGAGAACTTTAAAACGTTATAACTCGTAAACTACTCGTCTTAGCGCAAAAAGGTGCGAAATTCGGGATCACCACCACAGGGTCAAATCACAACTGTATTTCAACCCAAAAACTCAAATTTCATGTTAGAAAACTTTAAGTCGTTAAAACTCGTAAATTTCGCGTCCTAGCGCAGAAAGGTGCGAAATTCGGGATCACCACCACAGGGTCAAATCACAACTGTATTTCAACCCAAAAACTCAAAAATCATGTTAGAAAACTTTAAAACGTTATAACTCGTAAACTACTCGTCTTAGCGCAAAAAGGTGCGAAATTCGGGATCACCTCCACAGGGTTAAATCACAACTGTATTTCAACAAAAAAACTCAAATTTCATGTTAGAAAACTTTAAATCGTTAAAACTCGTAAACTTCGCGTCCTAGCGCAGAAAGGTGCGAAATTCGGGATCACCACCACAGGGTCAAATCACAACTGTATTTCAACCCAAAAACTCAAAAATCATGTTAGAAAACTTTAAAACGTTATAACTCGTAAACTACACGTCTTAGCGCAAAAAGGTGCGAAATTCGGGATCACCACCCCAGGGTCGTAAAAAAACTGTGTATTCGCGGAAAAACCCAAATTTCATGGTAGAAAACTTTAAATAGCTTAAACTCGTAAGCTTCGCGTCATAGCGCACAAAGGTTAGAAATTCGGAATCACCATCCCAGAGTCAAAACAAAAAAAAAATCACAACTGTATTTCAACCCGAAAACTCAAAAATCATGCTAGAAACTTTAAGTCGTTAAAACTCGTACAATTCGCTTCCTAGCGCGAAAAGGTGCGAAACTCTGGCTCACCTCCCCAGGGTCGTAAAGAAATTGTTTATTTGCGGAAAAACACCAATTTCATGGTAGAAAACTTTAAATCGTTAGACTCGTAAAATTCGCGTCCTAACGCAAGAAGCAGCGAAATTCGGAAAAACTGTTTTTCGACCCAAAAACCCAAGTTTCATGATAAAAAACTTTAAAACGTTATAACTCGTAAACTACACGTCTTAGCCCAAAAAGGTGCGAAATTCGGGAATTCAAATCACAACTGTATTTCAACCCAAAAACTCAAATTTCAGGTTAGAAAACTTTAAATCGTTAAAATTCGTAAACATTGCGTCCTAGCGCAGAAAGGTGCGAAATTCGGGATCACCACCCCAGGGTCAAATCACAATTGTATTTCAAGCCAAAAACTCAAAAATCATGATAGAAAACTTTAAGTCGTTAAAACTCGTAAAATTCGCTTCCTAGCGCAAAAAGGTGCGAAACTCTGGCTCACCTCGCCAGGGTCGTAAAGAAACTGTTTATTTGCGGAAAAACACCAATTTCATGGTAGAAAACTTTAAATCGTTAAACTCGTAAAATTCGCGTCCTAACGCAAGAAGCAGCGAAATTCGGAAAAACTGTTTTTTTACCCAAAAACCCAAGTTTCATGATAAAAAACTTTAAAACATTATAACTCGTAAACTACACGTCTTAGCCCAAAAAGGTGCGAAATTCGGGAATTCAAATCACAACTGTATTTCAACCCAAAAACTCAAATTTCATGTTAGAAAACTTTAAATCGTTAAAACTCGTAAACATTGCGTCCTAGCGCAGAAAGGTGCGAAATTCGGGATCACCACCCCAGTGTCAAATCACAATTGTATTTCAAGCCAAAAACTCAAAAATCATCATAGAAAACTTTAAGTCGTTAAAACTCGTAAAATTCGCTTCCTAGCGCAAAAAGGTGCGAAACTCTGGCTCACCTCCCCAGGGTCGTAAAGAAACTGTTGATTTGCGGAAAAACACCAATTTCATGGTAGAAAACTTTAAATCGTTAAACTCGTAAAATTCGCGTCCTAAAGCAAGAAGCAGCGAAATTCGGAAAAACTGTTTTTCGACCCAAAAACCCAAGTTTCATGATAATGAACTTTAAAACGTAAACTACACGTCTTAGCCCAAAAAGGTGCGAAATTCGGGAATTCAAATCACAACTGTATTTCAACCCAAAAACTCAAATTTCATGTTAGAAAACTTTAAATCGTTAAAACTCGTAAACATCGCGTAGTAGCGCAGAAAGGTGCGAAATTCGGGATCACCACCACAGGGTCAAATCACAACTGTATTTCAACTCAAAAACTAAAAAATCATGCTAGAAAACTTTAAGTCGTTAAAACTCGTAAAATTCGCTTCCTAGCGCAAAACAAAACTGTTTTTCGACCCAAAAACCCAAGTTTCATGATAGGAAACTTTAAAACGTTATAAGTCGTAAACTACTCGTCTTAGCGCAAAAAGGTGCGAAATTCGGGATCACCACCACAGGGTCAAATCACAACTGTATTTCAACCCAAAAACTCAAATTTCATGTTAGAAAACTTTAAATCGTTAAAACTCGTAAATTTCGCGTCCTAGCGCAGAAAGGTGCGAAATTCGGGATCACCACCACAGGGTCAAATCACAACTGTATTTCAACCCAAAAACTCAAAAATCATGTTAGATAACTTTAAAACGTTATAACTCGTAAACTACTCGTCTTAGCGCAAAAAGGTGCGAAATTCGGGATCACCACCACAGGGTCAAATCACAACTGTATTTCAACAAAAAAACTCAAATTTCATGTTAGAAAACTTTAAATCGTTAAAACTCGTAAACTTCGCGTCCTAGCGCAGAAAGGTGCGAAATTCGGGATCACCACCGCAGGGTCAAATCACAACTGTATTTCAACCCAAAAACTCAAAAATCATGTTAGAAAACTTTAAAACGTTATAACTCGTAAACTACTCGTCTTAGCGCAAAAAGGTGCGAAATTCGGGATCACCACCCCAGGGTCGTAAAAAAACTGTGTATTCGCGGAAAAACCCAAATTTCATGGTAGAAAACTTTAAATAGCTTAAACTCGTAAGCTTCGCGTCATAGCGCACAAAGGTTAGAAATTCGGAATCACCATCCCAGAGTCAAAACAAAAAAAAAATCACAACTGTATTTCAACCCAAAAACTCAAAAATCATGCTAGAAACTTTAATTCGTTAAAACTCGTACAATTCGCTTCCTAGCGCGAAAAGGTGCGAAACTCTGGCTCACCTCCCCAGGGTCGTAAAGAAACTGTTTATTTGCGGAAAAACACCAATTTCATGGTAGAAAACTTTAAATCGTTAGACTCGTAAAATTCGCGTCCTAACGCAAGAAGCAGCGAAATTCGGTGAAACTGTTTTTCGACCCAAAAACCCAAGTTTCATGATAGAAAACTTTAAAACGTTATAACTCGTAAACTACACGTCTTAGCGCAAAAAGGTGCGTAAGTCGGGATCACCACCCCAGGGTCGTAAAAAAACTGTGTATTCGCGGAAAAACCCATATTTCATGGTAGAAAACTTTAAATCGCTTAAACTCGTAAGCTTCGCGTCGTAGCGCAAAAAGGTTCGAAATTCGGAATCACCATCCCAGAGTCAAAACAAAACTGTTTTTCGACACAAAAACCCAAATTTCATCATAGAAAAGCTCAAAACGTTATAACTCGAAAACTACGCGTCCTAGCGCAAAAAGCAGCGAAATTCGGGATCACCACTCCAGGGTCACAACAAAACTATTTTTTGACCAAAAAACCGTAATTTCATGATAGAAAACTTTAAAACGTTATAAATCGTAAGCTACGCGTCCTAGCGCAAAAAGGTGCGAAATTCGGGATCACCACCCCAGGGTCAAATCACAACTGTATTTCAAGCCAAAAACTCAAAAATCATGATAGAAAACTTTAAGTCGTTAAAAATCGTAAAATTCGCTTCCTAGCGCAAAAAGGTGCGAAACTCTGGCTTACCTCGCCAGGGTCGTAAAGAAACTGTTTATTTGCGGAAAAACACCAATTTCATGGTAGAAAACTTTAAATCGTTAAGCTCGTAAAATTCGCTTCCTAACGCAAGAAGCAGCGAAATTCGGAAAAACTGTTTTTCGACCCAAAAACCCAAGTTTCATTATAAAAAACTTTAAAACGTTATAACTCGTAAACTACACGTCTTAGCCCAAAAAGGTGCGAAATTCGGGAATTCAAATCACAACTGTATTTCAACCCAAAAACTCAAATTTCATGTTAGAAAACTTTAAATCGTTAAAACTCGTAAACATTGTGTCCTAGCGCAGAAAGGTGCGAAATTCGGGATCACCACCACAGGGTCAAATCCCAACTGTATTTCAACCCAAAAACTAAAAAATCATGCTAGAAAACTTTAAGTCTATAAAACTCGTAAAATTCGCTTCCTAGCGCAAAAAGGTGCGAAACTCTGGCTCACCTCGCCAGGGTCGTAAAGAAACTGTTTATTTGCGGAAAAACACCAATTTCATGGTAGAAAACTCTAAACCGTTAAACTCGTAAAATTCGCGTCCTAACGCAAGAAGCAGCGAAATTCGGAAAAACTGTTTTTCGACCCAAAAACCCAAGTTTCATGATAATAAACTTTAAAACGTTATAACTCTTAAACTACACGTCTTAGCCCAAAAAGGTGCGAAATTCGGGAATTCAAATCACAACTGTATTTCAACCCACAAACTCAAATTTCATGTTAGAAAACTTTAAATCGGTAAAACTCGTAAACATCGCGTCCTAGCGCAGAAAGGTGCGAAATTCGGGATCACCACCACAGGGTCAAATCACAACTGTATTTCAACCCAAAAACTCAAAAATCATGCTAGAAAATTTTAAAACGTTATAACTCGTAAACTACTCGTCTTAGCGCAAAAAGGTGCGTAAGTCGGGATCACCACCACAGAGTCACAACAAAACTGTTTTGCGACCCAAAAACCCAAGTTTCATGATAGAGAACTTTAAAACGTTATAACTCGTAAACTACTCGTCTTAGCGCAAAAAGGTGCGAAATTCGGGATCACCACCACAGGGTCAAATCACAACTGTATTTCAACCCAAAAACTCAAAAATCATGTTAGACAACTTTAAAACGTTATAACTCGTAAGCTACTCGTCTTAGCGCAAAAAGGTGCGAAATTCGGGATCACCTCCACAGGGTCAAATCACAACTGTATTTCAACAAAAAAACTCAAATTTCATGTTAGAAAACTTTAAATCGTTAAAACTCGTAAACTTCGCGTCCTAGCGCAGAAAGGTGCGAAATTCGGGATCACCACCACAGGGTCAAATCACAACTGTATTTCAACCCAAAAACTCAAAAATCATGTTAGAAAACTTTAAAACGTTATAACTCGTAAACTACTCGTCTAAGCGCAAAAAGGTGCGAAATTCGGGATCACCACCCCAGGGTCGTAAAAAAACTGTGTATTCGCGGAAAAACCCAAATTTCATGGTAGAAAACTTTAAATAGCTTAAACTCGTAAGCTTCGCGTCATAGCGCACAAAGGTTAGAAATTCGGAATCACCATCCCAGAGTCAAAACAAAAAAAAAATCACAACTGTATTTCAACCCAAAAACTCAAAAATCATGCTAGAAACTTTAAGTCGTTAAAACTCGTACAATTCGCTTCCTAGCGCGAAAAGGTGCGAAACTCTGGCTCACCTCCCCAGGGTCGTAAAGAAATTGTTTATTTGCGGAAAAACACCAATTTCATGGTAGAAAACTTTAAATCGTTAGACTCGTAAAATTCGCGTCCTAACGCAAGAAGCAGCGAAATTCGGTGAAACTGTTTTTCGACCCAAAAACCCAAGTTTCGTGATAGAAAACTTTAAAACGTTATAACTCGTAAACTACACGTCTTAGCGCAAAAAGGTGCGTAAGTCGGGATCACCACCCCAGGGTCGTAAAAAAACTGTGTATTCGCGGAAAAACCCATATTTCATGGTAGAAAACTTTAAATCGCTTAAACTCGTAAGCTTCGCGTCGTAGCGCAAAAAGGTTCGAAATTCGGAATCACCATCCCAGAGTCAAAACAAAACTGTTTTTCGACCCAAAAACCCAAATTTCATCATAGAAAAGCTCAAAACGTTATAACTCGAAAACTACGCGTCCTAGCGCAAAAAGCAGCGAAATTCGGGATCACCACCCCAGGGTCACAACAAAACTATTTTTTGACCAAAAAACCGTTATTTCATAATAGAAAACTTTAAAACGTTATAAATCGTAAGCTACGCGTCCTAGCGCAAAAAGGTGCGAAATTCGGGATCACCACCCCAGGGTCAAATCACAACTGTATTTCAAGCCAAAAACTCAAAAATCATGATAGAAAACTTTAAGTCGTTAAAACTCGTAAAATTCGCTTCCTAGCGCAAAAAGGTGCGAAACTCTGGCTTACCTCGCCAGGGTCGTAAAGAAACTGTTTATTTGCGGAAAAACACCAATTTCATGGTAGAAAACTTTAAATCGTTAAACTCGTAAAATTCGCGTCCTAACGCAAGAAGCAGCGAAATTCGGAAAAACTGTTTTTTTACCCAAAAACCCAAGTTTCATGATAAAAAACTTTAAAACATTATAACTCGTAAACTACACGTCTTAGCCCAAAAAGGTGCGAAATTCGGGAATTCAAATCACAACTGTATTTCAACCCAAAAACTCAAATTTCATGTTAGAAAACTTTAAATCGTTAAAACTCGTAAACATCGCGTAGTAGCGCAGAAAGGTGCGAAATTCGGGATCACCACCACAGGGTCAAATCACAATTGTATTTCAAGCCAAAAACTCAAAAATCATGATAGAAAACTTTAAGTCGTTAAAACCCGTAAAATTCGCTTCCTAGCGCAAAAAGGTGCGAAACTCTGGCTCACCTCGCCAGGGTCGTAAAGAAACTGTTTATTTGCGGAAAAACACCAATTTCATGGTAGAAAACTTTAAATCGTTAAAATCGTAAAATTCGCGTCCTAACGCAAGAAGCAGCGAAATTCGGAAAAACTGTATTTCAACCCAAAAACTCAAATTTCATGTTAGAAAACTTTAAATCGTTAAAACTCGTAAACATCGCGTAGTAGCGCAGAAAGTTGCGAAATTCGGGATCACCACCACAGGGTCAAATCACAACTGTATTTCAACTCAAAAACTAAAAAATCATGCTAGAAAACTTTAAGTCGTTAAAACTCGTAAAATTCGCTTCCTAGCGCAAAACAAAACTGTTTTTCGACCCAAAAACCCAAGTTTCATGATAGGAAACTTTAAAACGTTATAACTCGTAAACTACTCGTCTTAGCGCAAAAAGGTGCGAAATTCGGGATCACCACCACAGGGTCAAATCACAACTGTATTTCAACCCAAAAACTCAAAAATCATGTTAGAAAACTTTAAAACGTTATAACTCGTAAACTACTCGTCTTAGCGCAAAAAGGTGCGAAATTCGGGATCACCACCACAGGGTCAAATCACAACTGTATTTCAACAAAAAAACTCAAATTTCATGTTAGAAAACTTTAAATCGTTAAAACTCGTAAACTTCGCGTCCTAGCGCAGAAAGGTGCGAAATTCGGGATCACCACCGCAGGGTCAAATCACAACTGTATTTCAACCCAAAAACTCAAAAATCATGTTAGAAAACTTTAAAACGTTATAACTCGTAAACTACTCGTCTTAGCGCAAAAAGGTGCGAAATTCGGGATCACCACCCCAGGGTCGTAAAAAAACTGTGTATTCGCGGAAAAACCCAAATTTCATGGTAGAAAACTTTAAATAGCTTAAACTCGTAAGCTTCGCGTCATAGCGCACAAAGGTTAGAAATTCGGAATCACCATCCCAGAGTCAAAACAAAAAAAAAATCACAACTGTATTTCAACCCAAAAACTCAAAAATCATGCTAGAAACTTTAATTCGTTAAAACTCGTACCATTCGCTTCCTAGCGCGAAAAGGTGCGAAACTCTGGCTCACCTCCCCAGGGTCGTAAAGAAACTGTTTATTTGCGGAAAAACACCAATTTCATGGTAGAAAACTTTAAATCGTTAGACTCGTAAAATTCGCGTCCTAACGCAAGAAGCAGCGAAATTCGGTGAAACTGTTTTTCGACCCAAAAACCCAAGTTTCATGATAGAAAACTTTAAAACGTTATAACTCGTAAACTACACGTATTAGCGCAAAAAGGTGCGTAAGTCGGGATCACCACCCCAGGGTCGTAAAAAAACTGTGTATTCGCGGAAAAACCCATATTTCATGGTAGAAAACTTTAAATCGCTTAAACTCGTAAGCTTCGCGTCGTAGCGCAAAAAGGTTCGAAATTCGGAATCACCATCCCAGAGTCAAAACAAAACTGTTTTTCGACCCAAAAACCCAAATTTCATCATAGAAAAGCTCAAAACGTTATAACTCGAAAACTACGCGTCCTAGCGCAAAAAGCAGCGAAATTCGGGATCACCACTCCAGGGTCACAACAAAACTATTTTTTGACCAAAAAACCGTAATTTCATGATAGAAAACTTTAAAACGTTATAAATCGTAAGCTACGCGTCCTAGCGCAAAAAGGTGCGAAATTCGGGATCACCACCCCAGGGTCAAATCACAACTGTATTTCAAGCCAAAAACTCAAAAATCATGATAGAAAACTTTAAGTCGTTAAAAATCGTAAAATTCGCTTCCTAGCGCAAAAAGGTGCGAAACTCTGGCTTACCTCGCCAGGGTCGTAAAGAAACTGTTTATTTGCGGAAAAACACCAATTTCATGGTAGAAAACTTTAAATCGTTAAGCTCGTAAAATTCGCGTCCTAACGCAAGAAGCAGCGAAATTCGGAAAAACTGTTTTTCGACCCAAAAACCCAAGTTTCATTATAAAAAACTTTAAAACGTTATAACTCGTAAACTACACGTCTTAGCCCAAAAAGGTGCGAAATTCGGGAATTCAAATCACAACTGTATTTCAACCCACAAACTCAAATTTCATGTTAGAAAACTTTAAATCGTTAAAACTCGTAAACATTGTGTCCTAGCGCAGAAAGGTGCGAAATTCGGGATCACCACCACAGGGTCAAATCCCAACTGTATTTCAACCCAAAAACTCAAAAATCATGCTAGAAAACTTTAAGTCTATAAAACTCGTAAAATTCGCTTCCTAGCGCAAAAAGGTGCGAAACTCTGGCTCACCTCGCCAGGGTCGTAAAGAAACTGTTTATTTGCGGAAAAACACCAATTTCATGGTAGAAAACTCTAAATCGTTAAACTCGTAAAATTCGCGTCCTAACGCAAGAAGCAGCGAAATTCGGAAAAACTGTTTTTCGACCCAAAAACCCAAGTTTCATGATAATAAACTTTAAAACGTTATAACTCTTAAACTACACGTCTTAGCCCAAAAAGGTGCGAAATTCGGGAATTCAAATCACAACTGTATTTCAACCCACAAACTCAAATTTCATGTTAGAAAACTTTAAATCGGTAAAACTCGTAAACATCGCGTCCTAGCGCAGAAAGGTGCGAAATTCGGGATCACCACCACAGGGTCAAATCACAACTGTATTTCAACATAAAAACTCAAAAATCATGCTAGAAAATTTTAAAACGTTATAACTCGTAAACTACTCGTCTAAGCGCAAAAAGGTGCGTAAGTCGGGATCACCACCACAGAGTCACAACAAAACTGTTTTGCGACCCAAAAACCCAAGTTTCATGATAGAGAACTTTAAAACGTTATAACTCGTAAACTACTCGTCTTAGCGCAAAAAGGTGCGAAATTCGGGATCACCACCACAGGGTCAAATCACAACTGTATTTCAACCCAAAAACTCAAATTTCATGTTAGAAAACTTTAAATCGTTAAAACTCGTAAACATCTCGTCCTAGCGCAGAAAGGTGCGAAATTCGGGATCACCACCACAGGGTCAAATCACAACTGTATTTCAACCCAAAAACTCAAAAATCATGTTAGAAAATTTTAAAACGTTATAACTCGTAAACTACTCGTCTTAGCGCAAAAAGGTGCGTAAGTCGGGATCACCACCACAGAGTCACAACAAAACTGTTTTGCGACCCAAAAACCCAAGTTTCATGATAGAGAACTTTAAAACGTTATAACTCGTAAACTACTCGTCTTAGCGCAAAAAGGTGCGAAATTCGGGATCACCACCACAGGGTCAAATCACAACTGTATTTCAACCCAAAAACTCAAATTTCATGTTAGAAAACTTTAAATCGTTAAAACTCGTAAATTTCGCGTCCTAGCGCAGAAAGGTGCGAAATTCGGGATCACCACCACAGGGTCAAATCACAACTGTATTTCAACCCAAAAACTCAAATTTCATGTTAGAAAACTTTAAATCGTTAAAACTCGTAAACATCGCGTCCTAGCGCAGAAAGGTGCGAAATTCGGGATCACCACCACAGGGTCAAATCACAACTGTATTTCAACCCAAAAACTCAAAAATCATGTTTGACAACTTTAAAACGTTATAACTCGTAAGCTACTCGTCTTAGCGCAAAAAGGTGCGAAATTCGGGATCACCTCCACAGGGTCAAATCACAACTGTATTTCAACAAAAAAACTCAAATTTCATGTTAGAAAACTTTAAATCGTTAAAACTCGTAAATTTCGCGTCCTAGCGCAGAAAGGTGCGAAATTCGGGATCACCACCACAGGGTCAAATCACAACTGTATTTCAACCCAAAAACTCAAAAATCATGTTAGAAAACTTTAAAACGTTATAACTCGTAAACTACTCGTCTTAGCGCAAAAAGGTGCGAAATTCGGGATCACCACACCAGGGTCGTAAAAAAACTGTGTATTCGCGGAAAAACCCAAATTTCATGGTAGAAAACTTTAAATCGTTAGACTCGTAAAATTCGCGTCCTAACGCAAGAAGCAGCGAAATTCGGTGAAACTGTTTTTCGACCCAAAAACCCAAGTTTCATGATAGAAAACTTTAAAACGTTATAACTCGTAAACTACACGTCTTAGCGCAAAAAGGTGCGTAAGTCGGGATCACCACCCCAGGGTCGTAAAAAAACTGTGTATTCGCGGAAAAACCCATATTTCATGGTAGAAAACTTTAAATCGCTTAAACTCGTAAGCTTCGCGTCGTAGCGCAAAAAGGTTCGAATTTCGGAATCACCATCCCAGAGTCAAAACAAAACTGTTTTTCGACCCAAAAACCCAAATTTCATCATAGAAAAGCTCAAAACGTTATAACTCGAAAACTACGCGTCCTAGCGCAAAAAGCAGCGAAATTCGGGATCACCACCCCAGGGTCACAACAAAACTATTTTTTGACCAAAAAACCGTAATTTCATAATAAAAAACTTTAAAACGTTATAAATCGGAAGCTACGCGTCCTAGCGCAAAAAGGTGCGAAATTCGGGATCACCACCCCAGGGTCAAATCACAACTGTATTTCAAGCCAAAAACTCAAAAATCATGATAGAAAACTTTAAGTCATTAAAACTCGTAAAATTCGCTTCCTAGCGCAAAAAGGTGCGAAACTCTGGCTTACCTAGCCAGGGTCGTAAAGAAACTGTTTATTTGCTTAAAAACACCAATTTCATGGTAGAAAACTTTAAATCGTTAAACTCGTAAAATTCGCGTCCTAACGCAAGAAGCAGCGAAATTCGGAAAAACTGTTTTTCGACCCAAAAACCCAAGTTTCATTATAAAAAACTTTAAAACGTTATAACTCGTAAACTACACGTCTTAGCCCAAAAAGGTGCGAAATTCGGGAATTCAAATCACAACTGTATTTCAACCCAAAAACTCAAATTTCATGTTAGAAAACTTTAAATCGTTAAAACTCGTAAACTTCGCGTTCTAGCGCAGAAAGGTGCGAAATTCGGGATCACCACCACAGGGTCAAATCACAACTGTATTTCAACCGAAAAACTCAAAAATCATGCTAGAAAACTTTAAGTCGTTAAAACTCGTAAAATTCGCTTCCTAGCGCAAAAAGGTGCGAAACTCTGGCTCAAATCGCCAGGGTCGTAAAGAAACTGTTTATTTGCGGAAAAACACCAATTTCATGGTAGAAAACTTTAAATCGTTAAACTCGTAAAATTCGCGTCCTAACGCAAGAAGCAGCGAAATTCGGAAAAACTGTTTTTCGACCCAAAAACCCAAGTTTCATGATAATAAACTTTCAAACGTTATAACTCGTAAACTACACGTCTTAGCCCAAAAAGGTGCGAAATTCGGGAATTCAAATCACAACTGTATTTCAACCCAAAAGCTCAAATTTCATGTTAGAAAACTTTAAATCGTTAAAACTCGTAAACATCGCGTCCTAGCGCAGAAAGGTGCGAAATTCGGGATCACCACCACAGGGTCAAATCACAACTGTATTTCAACCCAAAAACTCAAAAATCATGCTAGAAAATTTTAAAACGTTATAACTCGTAAACTACTCGTCTTAGCGCAAAAAGGTGCGTAAGTCGGGATCACCACCACAGAGTCACAACAAAACTGTTTTGCGACCCAAAAACCCAAGTTTCATGATAGAGAACTTTAAAACGTTATAACTCGTAAACTACTCGTCTTAGCGCAAAAAGGTGCGAAATTCGGGATCACCACCACAGGGTCAAATCACAACTGTATTTCAACCCAAAAACTCAAATTTCATGTTAGAAAACTTTAAATCGTTAAAACTCGTAAATTTCGCGTCCTAGCGCAGAAAGGTGCGAAATTCGGGATCACCACCACAGGGTCAAATCACAACTGTATTTCAACCCAAAAACTCAAAAATCATGTTAGAAAACTTTAAAACGTTATAACTCGTAAACTACTCGTCTTAGCGCAAAAAGGTGCGAAATTCGGGATCACCTCCACAGGGTTAAATCACAACTGTATTTCAACAAAAAAACTCAAATTTCATGTTAGAAAACTTTAAATCGTTAAAACTCGTACAATTCGCTTCCTAGCGCGAAAAGGTGCGAAACTCTGGCTCACCTCCCCAGGGTCGTAAAGAAACTGTTTATTTGCGGAAAAACACCAATTTCATGGTAGAAAACTTTAAATCGTTAGACTCGTAAAATTCGCGTCCTAACGCAAGAAGCAGCGAAATTCGGTGAAATTGTTTTTCGACCCAAAAACCCAAGTTTCATGATAGAAAACTTTAAAACGTTATAACTCGTAAACTACACGTCTTAGCGCAAAAAGGTGCGTAAGTCGGGATCACCACCCCAGGGTCGTAAAAAAACTGTGTATTCGCGGAAAAACCCATATTTCATAGTAGAAAACTTTAAATCGCTTAAACTCGTAAGCTTCGCGTCGTAGCGCAAAAAGGTTCGAAATTCGGAATCACCATCCCAGAGTCAAAACAAAACTGTTTTTCGACCCAAAAACCCAAATTTCATCATAGAAAAGCTCAAAACGTTATAACTCGAAAACTACGCGTCCTAGCGCAAAAAGCAGCGAAATTCGGGATCACCACCCCAGGGTCAAATCACAACTGTATTTCAAGCCAAAAACTCAAAAATCATGATAGAAAACTTTAAGTCGTTAAAACTCGTAAAATTCGTTTCCTAGCGCAAAAAGGTGCGAAACTCTGGCTCACCTCGCCAGGGTCGTAAAGAAACTGTTTATTTGCGGAAAAACACCATTTTCATGGTAGAAAACTTTAAATCGTTAAACTCATAAAATTCGCGTCCTAACGCAAGAAGCAGCGAAATTCGGAAAAACTGTTTTTCGACCCAAAAACCCAAGTTTCATTATAAAAAACTTTAAAACGTTATAACTCGTAAACTACACGTCTTAGCCCAAAAAGGTGCGAAATTCGGGAATTCAAATCACAACTGTATTTCAACCCAAAAACTCAAAAATCATGCTAGAAAACTTTAAGTCGTTAAAACTCGTAAAATTCGCTTCCTAGCGCAAAAAGGTGCGAAACTCTGGCTCACCTCGCCAGGGTCGTAAAGAAACTGTTTATTTGCGGAAAAACACCAATTTCATGGTAGAAAACTTTAAATCGTTAAACTCGTAAAATTCGCGTCCTAACGCAAGAAGCACCGAAATTCGGAAAAACTGTTTTTCGACCCAAAAACCCAAGTTTCATTATAAAAAACTTTAAAACGTTATAACTCGTAAACTACACGTCTTAGCGCAAAAAGGTGCGAAATTCGGGAATTCAAATCACAACTGTTTTTCAACCCAAAAACTCAAATTTCATGTTAGAAAACTTTAAATCGTTAAAACTCGTAAATTTCGCGTCCTAGCGCAGAAAGGTGCGAAATTCGGGATCACCACCACAGGGTCAAATCACAACTGTATTTCAACCCAAAAACTCAAAAATCATGATAGAGAACTTTAAAACGTTATAACTCGTAAACTACTCGTCTTAGCGCAAAAAGGTGCGAAATTCGGGATCACCACCACAGGGTCAAATCACAACTGTATTTCAACCCAAAAACTCAAATTTCATGTTAGAAAACTTTAAAACGTTATAACTCGTAAACTACTCGTCTTAGCGCAAAAAGGTGCGAAATTCGGGATCACCTCCACAGGGTCAAATCACAACTGTATTTCAACAAAAAAAACTCAAATTTCATGTTAGAAAACTTTAAATCGTTAAAACTCGTACAATTCGCTTCCTAGCGCGAAAAGGTGCGAAACTCTGGCTCACCTCCCCAGGGTCGTAAAGAAACTGTTTATTTGCGGAAAAACACCAATTTCATGGTAGAAAACTTTAAATCGTTAGACTCGTAAAATTCGCGTCCTAACGCAAGAAGCAGCGAAATTCGGTGAAATTGTTTTTCGACCCAAAAACCCAAGTTTCATGATAGAAAACTTTAAAACGTTATAACTCGTAAACTACACGTCTTAGCGCAAAAAGGTGCGTAAGTCGGGATCACCACCCCAGGGTCGTAAAAAAACTGTGTATTCGCGGAAAAACCCATATTTCATAGTAGAAAACTTTAAATCGCTTAAACTCGTAAGCTTCGCGTCGTAGCGCAAAAAGGTTCGAAATTCGGAATCACCATCCCAGAGTCAAAACAAAACTGTTTTTCGACCCAAAAACCCAAATTTCATCATAGAAAAGCTCAAAACGTTATAACTCGAAAATTACGCGTCCTAGCGCAAAAAGCAGCGAAATTCGGGATCACCACCCCAGGGTCAAATCACAACTGTATTTCAAGCCAAAAACTCAAAAATCATGATAGAAAACTTTAAGTCGTTAAAACTCGTAAAATTCGTTTCCTAGCGCAAAAAGGTGCGAAACTCTGGCTCACCTCGCCAGGGTCGTAAAGAAACTGTTTATTTGCGGAAAAACACCATTTTCATGGTAGAAAACTTTAAATCGTTAAACTCGTAAAATTCGCGTCCTAACGCAAGAAGCAGCGAAATTCGGAAAAACTGTTTTTCGACCCAAAAACCCAAGTTTCATTATAAAAAACTTTAAAACGTTATAACTCGTAAACTACACGTCTTAGCCCAAAAAGGTGCGAAATTCGGGAATTCAAATCACAACTGTATTTCAACCCAAAAACTCAAATTTCATGTTAGAAAACTTTAAATCGTTAAAACTCGTAAACATTGCGTCCTAGCGCAGAAAGGTGCGAAATTCGGGATCACCACCACAGGGTCAAATCACAACTGTATTTCAACCCAAAAACTCAAAAATCATGTTAGAAAACTTTAAAACGTTATAACTCGTAAACTACTCGTCTTAGCGCAAAAAGGTGCGAAATTCGGGATCACCACCACAGGGTCAAATCACAACTGTATTTCAACCCAAAAACTCAAATTTCATGTTAGAAAACTTTAAATCGTTAAAACTCGTAAATTTCGCGTCCTAGCGCAGAAAGGTGCGAAATTCGGGATCACCACCACAGGGTCAAATCACAACTGTATTTCAACCCAAAAACTCAAAAATCATGATAGAGAACTTTAAAACGTTATAACTCGTAAACTACTCGTCTTAGCGCAAAAAGGTGCGAAATTCGGGATCACCACCACAGGGTCAAATCACAACTGTATTTCAACCCAAAAACTCAAATTTCATGTTAGAAAACTTTAAATCGTTAAAACTCGTAAATTTCGCGTCCTAGCGCAGAAAGGTGCGAAATTCGGGATCACCACCACAGGGTCAAATCACAACTGTATTTCAACCCAAAAACTCAAAAATCATGTTAGAAAACTTTAAAACGTTATAACTCGTAAACTACTCGTCTTAGCGCAAAAAGGTGCGTAAGTCGGGATCACCACCACAGAGTCACAACAAAACTGTTTTGCGACCCAAAAACCCAAGTTTCATGATAGAGAACTTTAAAACGTTATAACTCGTAAACTACTCGTCTTAGCGCAAAAAGGTGCGAAATTCGGGATCACCACCACAGGGTCAAATCACAACTGTATTTCAACCCAAAAACTCAAATTTCATGTTAGAAAACTTTAAATCGTTAAAACTCGTAAATTTCGCGTCCTAGCGCAGAAAGGTGCGAAATTCGGGATCACCACCACAGGGTCAAATCACAACTGTATTTCAACCCAAAAACTCAAAAATCATGATAGAGAACTTTAAAACGTTATAACTCGTAAACTACTCGTCTTAGCGCAAAAAGGTGCGAAATTCGGGATCACCACCACAGGGTCAAATCACAACTGTATTTCAACCCAAAAACTCAAATTTCATGTTAGAAAACTTTAAATCGTTAAAACTCGTAAATTTCGCGTCCTACCGCAGAAAGGTGCGAAATTCGGGATCACCACCACAGGGTCAAATCACAACTGTATTTCAACCCAAAAACTCAAAAATCATGTTAGAAAACTTTAAAACGTTATAACTCGTAAACTACTCGTCTTAGCGCAAAAAGGTGCGAAATTCGGGATCACCTCCACAGGGTCAAATCACAACTGTATTTCAACAAAAAAACTCAAATTTCATGTTAGAAAACTTTAAATCGTTAAAACTCGTACAATTCGCTTCCTAGCGCGAAAAGGTGCGAAACTCTGGCTCACCTCCCCAGGGTCGTAAAGAAACTGTTTATTTGCGGAAAAACACCAATTTCATGGTAGAAAACTTTAAATCGTTAGACTCGTAAAATTCGCGTCCTAACGCAAGAAGCAGCGAAATTCGGTGAAATTGTTTTTTCGACCCAAAAACCCAAGTTTCATGATAGAAAACTTTAAAACGTTATAACTCGTAAACTACACGTCTTAGCGCAAAAAGGTGCGTAAGTCGGGATCACCACCCCAGGGTCGTAAAAAAACTGTGTATTCGCGGAAAAACCCATATTTCATAGTAGAAAACTTTAAATCGCTTAAACTCGTAAGCTTCGCGTCGTAGCGCAAAAAGGTTCGAAATTCGGAATCACCATCCCAGAGTCAAAACAAAACTGTTTTTCGACCCAAAAACCCAAATTTCATCATAGAAAAGCTCAAAACGTTATAACTCGAAAATTACGCGTCCTAGCGCAAAAAGCAGCGAAATTCGGGATCACCACCCTAGGGTCAAATCACAACTGTATTTCAAGCCAAAAACTCAAAAATCATGATAGAAAACTTTAAGTCGTTAAAACTCGTAAAATTCGTTTCCTAGCGCAAAAAGGTGCGAAACTCTGGCTCACCTCGCCAGGGTCGTAAAGAAACTGTTTATTTGCGGAAAAACACCATTTTCATGGTAGAAAACTTTAAATCGTTAAACTCGTAAAATTCGCGTCCTAACGCAAGAAGCAGCGAAATTCGGAAAAACTGTTTTTCGACCCAAAAACCCAAGTTTCATTATAAAAAACTTTAAAACGTTATAACTCGTAAACTACACGTCTTAGCCCAAAAAGGTGCGAAATTCGGGAATTCAAATCACAACTGTATTTCAACCCAAAAACTCAAATTTCATGTTAGAAAACTTTAAATCGTTAAAACTCGTAAACATTGCGTCCTAGCGCAGAAAGGTGCGAAATTCGGGATCACCACCACAGGGTCAAATCACAACTGTATTTCAACCCAAAAACTCAAAAATCATGTTAGAAAACTTTAAAACGTTATAACTCCTAAACTACTCGTCTTAGCGCAAAAAGGTGCGAAATTCGGGATCACCACCACAGGGTCAAATCACAACTGTATTTCAACCCAAAAACTCAAATTTCATGTTAGAAAACTTTAAATCGTTAAAACTCGTAAATTTCGCGTCCTAGCGCAGAAAGGTGCGAAATTCGGGATCACCACCACAGGGTCAAATCACAACTGTATTTCAACCCAAAAACTCAAAAATCATGATAGAGAACTTTAAAACGTTATAACTCGTAAACTACTCGTCTTAGCGCAAAAAGGTGCGAAATTCGGGATCACCACCACAGGGTCAAATCACAACTGTATTTCAACCCAAAAACTCAAATTTCATGTTAGAAAACTTTAAATCGTTAAAACTCGTAAATTTCGCGTCCTAGCGCAGAAAGGTGCGAAATTCGGGATCACCACCACAGGGTCAAATCACAACTGTATTTCAACCCAAAAACTCAAAAATCATGATAGAGAACTTTAAAACGTTATAACTCGTAAACTACTCGTCTTAGCGCAAAAAGGTGCGAAATTCGGGATCACCACCACAGGGTCAAATCACAACTGTATTTCAACCCAAAAACTCAAATTTCATGTTAGAAAACTTTAAATCGTTAAAACTCGTAAATTTCGCGTCCTAGCGCAGAAAGGTGCGAAATTCGGGACCACCACAGGGTCAAATCACAACTGTATTTCAACCCAAAAACTCAAAAATCATGTTAGAAAACTTTAAAACGTTATAACTCGTAAACTACTCGTCTTAGCGCAAAAAGGTGCGAAATTCGGGATCACCTCCACAGGGTCAAATCACAACTGTATTTCAACAAAAAAACTCAAATTTCATGTTAGAAAACTTTAAATCGTTAAAACTCGTACAATTCGCTTCCTAGCGCGAAAAGGTGCGAAACTCTGGCTCACCTCCCCAGGGTCGTAAAGAAACTGTTTATTTGCGGAAAAACACCAATTTCATGGTAGAAAACTTTAAATCGTTAGACTCGTAAAATTCGCGTCCTAACGCAAGAAGCAGCGAAATTCGGTGAAATTGTTTTTCGACCCAAAAACCCAAGTTTCATGATAGAAAACTTTAAAACGTTATAACTCGTAAACTACACGTCTTAGCGCAAAAAGGTGCGTAAGTCGGGATCACCACCCCAGGGTCGTAAAAAAACTGTGTATTCGCGGAAAAACCCATATTTCATAGTAGAAAACTTTAAACCGCTTAAACTCGTAAGCTTCGCGTCGTAGCGCAAAAAGGTTCGAAATTCGGAATCACCATCCCAGAGTCAAAACAAAACTGTTTTTCGACCCAAAAACCCAAATTTCATCATAGAAAAGCTCAAAACGTTATAACTCGAAAACTACGCGTCCTAGCGCAAAAAGCAGCGAAATTCGGGATCACCACCCCAGGGTCAAATCACAACTGTATTTCAAGCCAAAAACTCAAAAATCATGATAGAAAACTTTAAGTCGTTAAAACTCGTAAAATTCGTTTCCTAGCGCAAAAAGGTGCGAAACTCTGGCTCACCTCGCCAGGGTCGTAAAGAAACTGTTTATTTGCGGAAAAACACCATTTTCATGGTAGAAAACTTTAAATCGTTAAACTCGTAAAATTCGCGTCCTAACGCAAGAAGCAGCGAAATTCGGAAAAACTGTTTTTCGACCCAAAAACCCAAGTTTCATTATAAAAAACTTTAAAACGTTATAACTCGTAAACTACACGTCTTAGCCCAAAAAGGTGCGAAATTCGGGAATTCAAATCACAACTGTATTTCAACCCAAAAACTCAAATTTCATGTTAGAAAACTTTAAATCGTTAAAACTCGTAAACATTGCGTCCTAGCGCAGAAAGGTGCGAAATTCGGGATCACCACCACAGGGTCAAATCACAACTGTATTTCAACCCAAAAACTCAAAAATCATGTTAGAAAACTTTAAAACGTTATAACTCCTAAACTACTCGTCTTAGCGCAAAAAGGTGCGAAATTCGGGATCACCACCACAGGGTCAAATCACAACTGTATTTCAACCCAAAAACTCAAATTTCATGTTAGAAAACTTTAAATCGTTAAAACTCGTAAATTTCGCGTCCTAGCGCAGAAAGGTGCGAAATTCGGGATCACCACCACAGGGTCAAATCACAACTGTATTTCAACCCAAAAACTCAAAAATCATGATAGAGAACTTTAAAACGTTATAACTCGTAAACTACTCGTCTTAGCGCAAAAAGGTGCGAAATTCGGGATCACCACCACAGGGTCAAATCACAACTGTATTTCAACCCAAAAACTCAAATTTCATGTTAGAAAACTTTAAATCGTTAAAACTCGTAAATTTCGCGTCCTAGCGCAGAAAGGTGCGAAATTCGGGATCACCACCACAGGGTCAAATCACAACTGTATTTCAACCCAAAAACTCAAAAATCATGATAGAGAACTTTAAAACGTTATAACTCGTAAACTACTCGTCTTAGCGCAAAAAGGTGCGAAATTCGGGATCACCACCACAGGGTCAAATCACAACTGTATTTCAACCCAAAAACTCAAATTTCATGTTAGAAAACTTTAAATCGTTAAAACTCGTAAATTTCGCGTCCTAGCGCAGAAAGGTGCGAAATTCGGGACCACCACAGGGTCAAATCACAACTGTATTTCAACCCAAAAACTCAAAAATCATGTTAGAAAACTTTAAAACGTTATAACTCGTAAACTACTCGTCTTAGCGCAAAAAGGTGCGAAATTCGGGATCACCTCCACAGGGTCAAATCACAACTGTATTTCAACAAAAAAACTCAAATTTCATGTTAGAAAACTTTAAATCGTTAAAACTCGTACAATTCGCTTCCTAGCGCGAAAAGGTGCGAAACTCTGGCTCACCTCCCCAGGGTCGTAAAGAAACTGTTTATTTGCGGAAAAACACCAATTTCATGGTAGAAAACTTTAAATCGTTAGACTCGTAAAATTCGCGTCCTAACGCAAGAAGCAGCGAAATTCGGTGAAATTGTTTTTCGACCCAAAAACCCAAGTTTCATGATAGAAAACTTTAAAACGTTATAACTCGTAAACTACACGTCTTAGCGCAAAAAGGTGCGTAAGTCGGGATCACCACCCCAGGGTCGTAAAAAAACTGTGTATTCGCGGAAAAACCCATATTTCATAGTAGAAAACTTTAAATCGCTTAAACTCGTAAGCTTCGCGTCGTAGCGCAAAAAGGTTCGAAATTCGGAATCACCATCCCAGAGTCAAAACAAAACTGTTTTTCGACCCAAAAACCCAAATTTCATCATAGAAAAGCTCAAAACGTTATAACTCGAAAACTACGCGTCCTAGCGCAAAAAGCAGCGAAATTCGGGATCACCACCCCAGGGTCAAATCACAACTGTATTTCAAGCCAAAAACTCAAAAATCATGAAAGAAAACTTTAAGTCGTTAAAACTCGTAAAATTCGTTTCCTAGCGCAAAAAGGTGCGAAACTCTGGCTCACCTCGCCAGGGTCGTAAAGAAACTGTTTATTTGCGGAAAAACACCATTTTCATGGTAGAAAACTTTAAATCGTTAAACTCGTAAAATTCGCGTCCTAACGCAAGAAGCAGCGAAATTCGGAAAAACTGTTTTTCGACCCAAAAACCCAAGTTTCATTATAAAAAACTTTAAAACGTTATAACTCGTAAACTACACGTCTTAGCCCAAAAAGGTGCGAAATTCGGGAATTCAAATCACAACTGTATTTCAACCCAAAAACTCAAATTTCATGTTAGAAAACTTTAAATCGTTAAAACTCGTAAACATTGCGTCCTAGCGCAGAAAGGTGCGAAATTCGGGATCACCACCACAGGGTCAAATCACAACTGTATTTCAACCCAAAAACTCAAAAATCATGCTAGAAAACTTTAAGTCGTTAAAACTCGTAAAATTCGCTTCCTAGCGCAAAAAGGTGCGAAACTCTGGCTCACCTCCCCAGGGTCGTAAAGAAACTGTTTATTTGCGGAAAAACACCAATTTCATGGTAGAAAACTTTAAATCGTTAGACTCGTAAAATTCGCGTCCTAACGCAAGAAGCAGCGAAATTCGGTGAAACTGTTTTTCGACAAAAAAACCCAAGTTTCATGATAGAAAACTTTAAAACGTTATAACTCGTAAACTACACGTCTTAGCGCAAAAAGGTGCGTAAGTCGGGATCACCACCCCAGGGTCGTAAAAAAACTGTGTATTCGCGGAAAAACCCATATTTCATGGTAGAAAACTTTAAATCGCTTAAACTCGCAAGCTTCGCGTCGTAGCGCAAAAAGGTTCGAAATTCGGAATCACCATCCCAGAGTCAAAACAAAACTGTTTTTCGACCCAAAAACCCAAATTTCATCATAGAAAAGCTCAAAACGTTATAACTCGAAAACTACGCGTCCTAGCGCAAAAAGCAGCGAAATTCGGGATCACCACCCCAGGGTCACAACAAAACTATTTTTTGACCAAAAAACCGTAATTTCATGAGAGAAAACTTTAAAACGTTATAAATCGTAAGCTACGCGTCCTAGCGCAAAAAGGTGCGAAATTCGGGATCACCACCCCAGGTTCAAATCACAACTGTATTTCAAGCCAAAAACTCAAAAATCATGATAGAAAACTTTAAATCGTTAAAACTCGTAAACATTGCGTCCTAGCGCAGAAAGGTGCGAAATTCGGGATCACCACCACAGGGTCAAATCACAACTGTATTTCAACCCAAAAACTCAAAAATCATGCTAGAAAACTTTAAGTCGTTAAACCTCGTAAAATTCACTTCCTAGCGCAAAAAGGTGCGAAACTCTGGCTCACCTCGCCAGGGTCGTAAAGAAACTGTTTATTTGCGGAAAAACACCAATTTCATGGTAGAAAACTTTAAATCGTGAAACTCGTAAAATTCGCGTCCTAACGCAAGAAGCAGCGAAATTCGGAAAAACTATTTTTCGACCCAAAAACCCAAGTTTCATGATAATAAACTTTAAAACGTTATAACTCGTAAACTACACGTGTTAGCCCAAAAAGGTGCGAAATTCGGGAATTCAAATCACAACTGTATTTCAACCCAAAAGCTCAAATTTCATGTTAGAAAACTTTAAATCGTTAAAACTCGTAAACATCGCGTCCTAGCGCAGAAAGGTGCGAAATTCGGGATCACCACCACAGGGTCAAATCACAACTGTATTTCAACCCAAAAACTCAAAAATCATGCTAGAAAATTTTAAAACGTTATAACACGTAAACTACTCGTCTTAGCGCAAAAAGGTGCGTAAGTCGGGATCACCACCACAGAGTCACAACAAAACTGTTTTGCGACCCAAAAACCCAAGTTTCATGATAGAGAACTTTAAAACGTTATAACTCGTAAACTACTCGTCTTAGCGCAAAAAGGTGCGAAATTCGGGATCACCTCCACAGGGTTAAATCACAACTGTATTTCAACAAAAAAACTCAAATATCATGTTAGAAAACTTTAAATCGTTAAAACTCGTACAATTCGCTTCCTAGCGCGAAAAGGTGCGAAACTCTGGCTCACCTCCCCAGGGTCGTAAAGAAACTGTTTATTAGCGGAAAAACACCAATTTCATGGTAGAAAACTTTAAATCGTTAGACTCGTAAAATTCGCGTCCTAACGCAAGAAGCAGCGAAATTCGGTGAAACTGTTTTTCGACCCAAAAACCCAAGTTTCATGATAGAAAACTTTAAAACGTTATAACTCGTAAACTACACGTCTTAGCGCAAAAAGGTGCGTAAGTCGGGATCACCACCCCAGGGTCGTAAAAAAACTGTGTATTCGCGGAAAAACCCATATTTCATAGTAGAAAACTTTAAATCGCTTAAACTCGTAAGCTTCGCGTCGTAGCGCAAAAAGGTTCGAAATTCGGAATCACCATCCCAGAGTCAAAACAAAACTGTTTTTCGACCCAAAAACCCAAATTTCATCATAGAAAAGCTCAAAACGTTATAACTCGAAAACTACGCGTCCTAGCGCAAAAAGCAGCGAAATTCGGGATCACCACCCCAGGGTCAAATCACAACTGTATTTCAAGCCAAAAACTCAAAAATCATGATAGAAAACTTTAAGTCGTTAAAACTCGTAAAATTCGCTTCCTAGCGCAAAAAGGTGCGAAACTCTGGCTCACCTCGCCAGGGTCGTAAAGAAACTGTTTATTTGCGGAAAAACACCAATTTCATGGTAGAAAACTTTAAGTCGTTAAAACTCGTAAAATTTGCTTCCTAGCGCAAAAAGGTGCGAAACTCTGGCTCACCTCGCCAGGGTCGTAAAGAAACTGTTTATTTGCGGAAAAACACCAATTTCATGGTAGAAAACTTTAAATCGTTAAACTCGTAAAATTCGCGTCCTAACGCAAGAAGCACCGAAATTCGGAAAAACTGTTTTTCGACCCAAAAACCCAAGTTTCATTATAAAAAACTTTAAAACGTTATAACTCGTAAACTACACGTCTTAGCCCAAAAAGGTGCGAAATTCGGGAATTCAAATCACAACTGTTTTTCAACCCAAAAACTCAAATTTCGTATTAGAAAACTTTAAATCGTTAAAACTCGTAAACATCGCGTCCTAGCGCAGAAAGGTGCGAAATTCGGGATCACCACCACAGGGTCAAATCACAACTGTATTTCAACCCAAAAACTCAAAAATCATGCTAGAAAATTTTAAAACGTTATAACTCGTAAACTACTCGTCTTAGCGCAAAAAGGTGCGTAAGTCGGGATCACCACCACAGAGTCACAACAAAACTGTTTTGCGACCCAAAAACCAAAGTTTCATGATAGAGAACTTTAAAACGTTATAACTCGTAAACTACTCGTCTTAGCGCAAAAAGGTGCGAAATTCGGGATCACCACCACAGGGTCAAATCACAACTGTATTTCAACCCAAAAACTCAAAAATCATGTTAGAAAACTTTAAAACGTTATAACTCGTAAACTACTCGTCTTAGCGCAAAAAGGTGCGAAATTCGGGATCACCACCACAGGGTCAAATCACAACTGTATTTCAACAAAAAAACTCAAATTTCATGTTAGAAAACTTTAAATCGTTAAAACTCGTAAACTTCGCGTCCTAGCGCAGAAAGGTGCGAAATTCGGGATCACCACCACAGGGTCAAATCACAACTGTATTTCAACCCAAAAACTCAAAAATCATGTTAGAAAACTTTAAAACGTTATAACTCGTAAACTACTCGTCTTAGCGCAAAAAGGTGCGAAATTCGGGATCACCACCCCAGGGTCGTAAAAAAACTGTGTATTCGCGGAAAAACCCAAATTTCATGGTAGAAAACATTAAACAGCTTAAACTCGTAAGCTTCGCGTCATAGCGCACAAAGGTTAGAAATTCGGAATCACCATCCCAGAGTCAAAACAAAAAAAAAATCACAACTGTATTTCAACCCAAAAACTCAAAAATCATGCTAGAAACTTTAAGTTGTTAAAACTCGTACAATTCGCTTTCTAGCGCGAAAAGGTGCGAAACTCTGGCTCACCTCCCCAGGGTCGTAAAGAAACTGTTTATTTGCGGAAAAACACCAATTTCATGGTAGAAAACTTTAAATCGTTAGACTCGTAAAATTCGCGTCCTAACGCAAGAAGCAGCGAAATTCGGTGAAACTGTTTTTCGACAAAAAAACCCAAGTTTCATGATAGAAAACTTTAAAACGTTATAACTCGTAAACTACACGTCTTAGCGCAAAAAGGTGCGTAAGTCGGGATCACCACCCCAGGGTCGTAAAAAAATTGTGTATTCGCGGAAAAACCCATATTTCATGGTAGAAAACTTTAAATCGCTTAAACTCGTAAGCTTCGCGTCGTAGCGCAAAAAGGTTCGAAATTCGGAATCACCATCCCAGAGTCAAAACAAAACTGTTTTTCGACCCAAAAACCCAAATTTCATCATAGAAAAGCTCAAAACGTTATAACTCGAAAACTACGCGTCCTAGCGCAAAAAGCAGCGAAATTCGGGATCACCACCCCAGGGTCACAACAAAATTATTTTTTGACCAAAAAACCGTAATTTCATGATAGAAAACTTTAAAACGTTATAAATCGTAAGCTACGCGTCCTAGCGCAAAAAGGTGCGAAATTCGGGATCACCACCCCAGGGTCAAATCACAACTGTATTTCAAGCCAAAAACTCAAAAATCATGATAGAAAACTTTAAATCGTTAAAACTCGTAAACATTGCGTCCTAGCGCAGAAAGGTGCGAAATTCGGGATCACCACCACAGGGTCAAATCACAACTGTATTTCAACCCAAAAACTCAAAAATCATGCTAGAAAACTTTAAGTCGTTAAACCTCGTAAAATTCACTTCCTAGCGCAAAAAGGTGCGAAACTCTGGCTCACCTCGCCAGGGTCGTAAAGAAACTGTTTATTTGCGGAAAAACACCAATTTCATGGTAGAAAACTTTAAATCGTGAAACTCGTAAAATTCGCGTCCTAACGCAAGAAGCAGCGAAATTCGGAAAAACTATTTTTCGACCCAAAAACCCAAGTTTCATGATAATAAACTTTAAAACGTTATAACTCGTAAACTACACGTCTTAGCCCAAAAAGGTGCGAAATTCGGGAATTCAAATCACTACTGTATTTCAACCCAAAAACTCAAATTTCATGTTAGAAAACTTTAAATCGTTAAAACTCGTAAACATCGCGTCCTAGCGCAGAAAGGTGCGAAATTCGGGATCACCACCATAGGGTCAAATCACAACTGTATTTCAACCCAAAAACTCAAAATCATGCTAGAAAATTTTAAAACGTTATAACTCGTAAGCTACTCGTCTTAGCGCAAAAATGTGCGTAAGTCGGGATCACCACCACAGAGTCACAACAAAACTGTTTTGCGACCCAAAAACCCAAGTTTCATGATAGAGAACTTTAAAACGTTATAACTCGTAAACTAATCGTCTTAGCGCAAAAAGGTGCGAAATTCGGGATCACCACCACAGGGTCAAATCACAACTGTATTTCAACCCAAAAACTCAAATTTCATGTTAGAAAACTTTAAATCGTTAGAACTCGTAAATTTCGCGTCCTAGCGCAGAAAGGTGCGAAATTCGGGATCACCACAACAGGGTCAAATCACAACTGTATTTCAACCCAAAAACTCAAAAATCATGTTAGAAAACTTTAAAACGTTATAACTCGTAAACTACTCGTCTTAGCGCAAAAAGGTGCGAAATTCGGGATCACCACCACAGGGTCAAATCACAACTGTATTTCAACAAAAAAACTCAAATTTCATGTTAGAAAACTTTAAATCGTTAAAACACGTAAGCTTCGCGTCCTAGCGCAGAAAGGTGCGAAATTCGGGATCACCACCACAGCGTCAAATCACAACTGTATTTCAACCCAAAAACTCAAAAATCATGTTAGAAAACTTTAAAACGTTATAACTCGTAAACTACTCGTCTTAGCGCAAAAAGGTGCGAAATTCGGGATCACCACCCCAGGGTCGTAAAAAAACTGTGTATTCGCGGAAAAACCCAAATTTCATGGTAGAAAACTTTAAATAGCTTAAACTCGTAAACTTCGCGTCATAGCGCACAAAGGTTAGAAATTCGGAATCACCATCCCAGAGTCAAAACAAAAAAAAAATCACAACTGTATTTCAACCCAAAAACTCAAAAATCATGCTAGAAACTTTAAGTCGTTAAAACTCGTATATTCGCTTCCTAGCGCAAAAAGGTGCGAAATTCTGGCTCACCTCCCCAGGGTCGTAAAGAAACTGTTTATTTGCGGAAAAACACCAATTTCATGGTAGAAAACTTTAAATCGTTAGACTCGTAGAATTCGTGTCCTAACGCAAGAAGCAGCGAAATTCGGTGAAACTGTTTTTCGACCCAAAAACCCAAGTTTCATGATAGAAAACTTTAAAACGTTATAACTCGTAAACTACACGTCTTAGCGCAAAAAGGTGCGTCAGTCGGGATCACCACCCCAGGGTCGCAAAAAAACTGTGTATTCGCGGAAAAACCCATATTTCATGGTAGAAATCTTTAAATCGCTTAAACACGTAAGCTTCGCGTCGTAGCGCAAAAAGTTTCGAAATTCGGAATCACCATCCCAGAGTCAAAACAAAACTGTTTTTCGACCCAAAAACCCAAATTTCATCATAAAAAAGCTCAAAACGTTATAACTCGAAAACTAAGCGTCCTAGCGCAAAAAGCAGCGAAATTCGGGATCACCACCCCAGGGTCACAACAAAACTATTTTTTTACCAAAAAACCGTAATTTCATGATAGAAAACTTTAAAACGTTATAAATCGTAAGCTACGCGTCAAAAAGGTGCGAAATTCGGGATCACCACCCCAGGGTCAAATCACAACTGTATTTCAAGCCAAAAACTCAAAAATCATGATAGAAAACTTTAAGTCGTTAAAACTCGTAAAATTCGCTTCCTAGCGCAAAAAGGTGCGAAACTCTGGCTCACCTCGCCAGGGTCGTAAAGAAACTGTTTATTTGCGGAAAAACACCAATTTCATGGTAGAAAACTTTAAATCGTTAAGCTCGTAAAATTCGCGTCCTAACGCAAGAAGCAGCGAAATTCGGAAAAACTGTTTTTCGACCCAAAAACCCAAGTTTCATTATAAAAAACTTTAAAACGTTATAACTCGTAAACTACACGTCTTAGCCCAAAAAGGTGCGAAATTCGGGAATTCAAATCACAACTGTATTTCAACCCAAAAACTCAAATTTCATGTTAGAAAACTTTAAATCGTTAAAACTCGTAAACATCGCGTTCTAGCGCAGAAAGCTGCGAAATTCGGGATCACCACCACAGGGTCAAATCACAACTGCATTTCAACCCAAAAACTCAAAAATCATGCTAGAAAATTTTAAAACGTTATAACTCGTAAACTACTCGTCTTAGCGCAAAAAGGTGCGAAATTCGGGATCACCACTACAGGGTCAAATCACAACTGTATTTCAACCCAAAAACTCAAATTTCATGTTAGAAAACTTTAAATCGTTAAAACTCGTAAACATCGCGTCCTAGCGCAGAAAGGTGCGAAATTCGGGATCACCACCACAGGGTCAAATCACAACTGTATTTCAACCCAAAAACTCAAATTTCATGTTAGAAAACTTTAAGTGGTTAAAACTCGTAAACATCGCGTCCTAGCGCAGAAAGGTGCGAAATTTGGGATCACTGTAAACTGTATTTCAACCCAAAAACTCAAATTTCATGTTAGAAAACTTTAAATCGTTAAAACTCGTAAACATCGCGTCCTAGCGCAGAAAGGTGCGAAATTCGGGATCACCACCACAGGGTCAAATCACAACTGTATTTCTACCCAAAAACTCAAAAATCATGCTAGAAAATTTTAAAACGTTATAACTCGTAAGCTACTCGTCTTAGCGCAAAAAGGTGCGTAAGTCGGGATCACCACCACAGAGTCACAACAAAACTGTTTTGCGACCCAAAAACCCAAGATTCATGATAGAGAACTTTAAAATGTTATAACTCGTAAACTACTCGTCTTAGCGCAAAAAGGTGCGAAATTCGGGATCACCACTACAGGGTCAAATCACAACTGTATTTCAACCCAAAAACTCAAATTTCATGTTAGAAAACTTTAAATCGTTAAAACTCGTAAATTTCGCGTCCTAGCGCAGAAAGGTGCGAAATTCGGGATCACCACCACAGGGTCAAATCACAACTGTATTTCAACCCAAAAACTCAAAAATCATGCTAGAAAACTTTAAGCCGTTAAAACTCGTACAATTCGCTTCCTAGCGCGAAAAGGTGCGAAACTCTGGCTCACCTCCCCAGGGTCATAAAGAAACTGTTTATTTGCGGAAAAACACCAATTTCATGGTAGAAAACTTTAAATCGTTAAACTCGTAAAATTCGCGTCCTAACGCAAGAAGCAGCGAAATTCGGTGAAACTGTTTTTCGACCCAAAAACCCAAGTTTCATGATAGAAAACTTTAAAACGTTATAACTCGTAAACTATTCGTCTTAGCGCAAAAATGTGTGAAATTTGGGATCACCACCACAGGGTCACAACAAAACTGTTTTTCGACCCAAAAACCCAAGTTTCATGATAGAGAACTTTAAAACGTTATAACTCGTAAACTACTCGTCTTAGCGCATAAAGGTGCGAAATTCGGGATCACCACCACAGGGTCAAATCACAACTGTATTTCAACCCAAAAACTCAAATTTCATGATAGAAAACTTTAAAACGTTATAACTCGTAAACTACTCGTCTTAGCGCAAAAAGGTGCGAAATTCGGGATCACCACCACAGGGTCAAATCACAACTGTATTTCAACCCAAAAACTCAAAAATCATGTTAGGAAACTTTAAATCGTTAAAACTCGTAAACTTCGCGTCCTAGCGCAGAAAGGTGCGAAATTCGGGATCACCATCACAGGGTCAAATCACAACTGTATTTCAACCCAAAAACTCAAAAATCATGTTAGAAAACTTTAAAACGTTATAACTCGTAAACTACTCGTCTTAGCGCAAAATGTGCGAAATTCGGGATCACCACCACAGGTCGAAACAAAACTGTTTTTCGACCCAAAAACCCAAGTTTCATGATAGAAAACTTTAAAACGTTATAACTCGTAAACTACTCGTCTTAGCGCAAAAAGGTGCGAAATTCGGGATCACCACCACAGGGTCAAATCACAACTGTCTTTCAACCCAAAAACTCAAATTTCACGTTAAAAAACTTTAAATCGTTAAAACTCGTTACCTTCGCGTCCTAGCGCAGAAAGGTGCGTAATTCGGGATCACCACCACGGGGTAAAATCACAACTGTATTTCAACCCAAAAACTCAAAAATCATGTTAAAAAACTTTAAGTCGTTAAAACTCGTATATTCGCTTTCTAGCGCAAAAAGGTGCGAAATTCTGGCTCACCCCCCCAGGGTCGTAAAGAAACAGTTTATTTGCGGAAAAACACCAATTACATGGTAGAAAAATTTATATCGTTAAAACTCATAAACTTCGCGCCCTAGAGCTAAAAGAAGCGAAATTCGGGATCACCACCGCAGGGTCAAAACAAAACTGTTTTTCGACCCAAAAACCAAAATTTCATGATAGAAAACTTTAAAACGTTTTAAATCGTAAGCTACGCGTCCTAACGCGAAAAGTGCGAAATTCGGGATCACCACCCCAGGGTCAAATAACAACTGCATTTCAACCTAAAAACTCAAATTTCTTGTTAGAAAACTTGAAATCGTTTAAACTCGTAAACTTCGCGTCCTAGCGCAAAAAGGTGATAAATTCGGGATCACCACCCCAGGGTCAAATCAGAACAGTTTTTCGACCCAAAAACACACATTTCATGGTAGAAAACTTAGAATCGTTAAAACTCGTAAAATTCGCTTCCTAGCGCAAAAAGGTGCGAAACTCTGGCTCACCTCGCCAGGGTCGTAAAGAAACTGTTTATTTGCGGAAAAACACCAATTTCATGGTAGAAAACTTTAAATCGTTAAACTCGTAAAATTCGCGTCCTAATGCAAGAAGCAGCGAAATTCGGAAAAACTGTTATTCGACCCAAAAACCCAAGTTTCATGATAAAAAACTTTAAAACGTTATAACTCGTAAACTACACGTCTTAGCCCAAAAAGGTGCGAAATTCGGGAATTCAAATCACAAATGTATTTCAACCCAAAAACTCAAATTTCATGTTACTAAACTTTAAATCGTTAAAACTCGTAAACTTCGCGTCCTAGCGCAGAAAGGTGCGAAATTCGGGATCACCATCACAGGGTTAAATCACAACTGTATTTCAACCCAAAAACTCAAAAATCATGTTAGAAAACTTTAAAACGTTATAACTCGTAAACTACTCGTCTTAGCGCAAAATGTGCGAAATTCGGGATCACCACCGCAGGGTCAAAACAAAACTGTTTTTCGACCCAAAAACCCAAGTTTCATGATAGAAAACTTTAAAACGTTATAACTCGTAAACTACACGTCTTAGCGCAAAAAGGTGCGAAGTTCGGGATCACCACCACAGGGTCAAATCACAACTGTATTTCAACCCAAAAACTAAAAAATCATGCTAGAAAACTTTAAGTCGTTAAAACTCGTAAAATTCGCTTCCTAGCGCAAAACAAAACTGTTTTTCGACCCAAAAACCCAAATTTCATGTTAGAAAACTTTAAATCGTTAAGACTCGTAAACTTCGCGTCCTAGCGCAGAAAGGTGCGAAATTCGGGATCACCATTACAGGGTCAAATCACAACTGTATTTCAACCCAAAAACTCAAAAATCATGTTAGAAAACTTTAAAACGTTATAACTCGTAAACTACTCGTCTTAGCGCAAAATGTGCGAAATTCGGGATCACCACCACAGGTCGAAACAAAACTGTTTTTCGACGCCCTAGAGCTAAAAGAAGCGAAATTCAGGATCACCACCGCAGGGTCAAAACAAAACTGTTTTTCGACCCAAAAACCAAAATTTCATGATAGAAAACTTTAAAACGTTTTAAATCGTAAGCTACGCGTCCTAACGCGAAAAGGTGCGAAATTCGGGATCATTACCACAGGGTCAAATAACAACTGCATTTCAACCTAAAAACTCAAATTTCTTGTTAGAAAACTTGAAATCGTTTAAACTCGTAAACTTCGCGTCCTAGCGCAGAAAGGTGCGAAATTCGGGATCACCACCCCAGGGTCAAATCAGAACAGTTTTTCGACCCAAAAACACACATTTCATGGTAGAAAACTTAGAATCGTTAAAACTCGTAAAATTCGCTTCCTAGCGCAAAAAGGTGCGAAACTCTGGCTCACCTCGCCAGGGTCGTAAAGAAACTGTTTATTTGCGGAAAAACACCAATTTCATGGTAGAAAACTTTAAATCGTTAAACTCGTAAAATTCGCGTCCTAATGAAAGAAGCAGCGAAATTCGGAAAAACTGTTATTCGACCCAAAAACCCAAGTTTCATGATAGAAAACTTTAAAACGTTATAACTCGTAAACTACACGTCTTAGCGCAAAAAGGTGCGAAGTTCGGGATCACCACCACAGGGTCAAATCACAACTGTATTTCAACCCAAAAACTAAAAAATCATGCTAGAAAACTTTAAGTCGTTAAAACTCGTAAAATTCACTTCCTAGCGAAAAGAGGTGCGAAACTCTGGCTCACCTCCCCAGGGTCGTAAGGAAACTGTTTATTTGCGGAAAAACACCAATTTCATGGTAGAAAAATTTAAATCGTTAAACTCGTAAAATTCGCGTCCTAACGCAAGAAGCAGCGAAATTCGGAAAAACTGTTTTTCGACCCAAAAACCCAAGTTGCATGATAAAAAACTTTAAAACGTTATAACTCGTAAACTACACGTCTTAGCCCAAAAAGGTGCGAAATTCGGGAATTCAAATCACAAATGTATTTCAACCCAAAAACTCAAATTTCATGTTACTAAACTTTAAATCGTTAAAACTCGTAAACTTCGCGTCCTAGCGCAGAAAGGTGCGAAATTCGGGATCACCATCACAGGGTTAAATCACAACTGTATTTCAACCCAAAAACTCAAAAATCATGTTAGAAAACTTTAAAACGTTATTACTCGTAAACTACTCGTCTTAGCGCAAAATGTGCGAAATTCGGGATCACCACCGCAGGGTCAAAACAAAACTGTTTTTCGACCCAAAAACCCAAATTTCATGATAGAGAACTTTAAAACGTTTTAAATCGTAAGCTACGCGTCCTAACGCGAAAAGGTGCGAAATTCGGGATCACCACCCCAGGGTCAAATAACAACTGCATTTCAACCTAAAAACTCAAATTTCTTGTTAGAAAACTTGAAATCGTTTAAACTCGTAAACTTCGCGTCCTAGCGCAAAAAGGTGATAAATTCGGGATCACCACCCCAGGGTCAAATCAGAACAGTTTTTCGACCAAAAAACACACATTTCATGGTAGAAAACTTAGAATCGTTAAAACTCGTAAAATTCGCTTCCTAGCGCAAAAAGGTGCGAAACTCTGGCTCACCTCGCCAGGGTCGTAAAGAAACTGTTTATTAGCGGAAAAACACCAATTTCATGGTAGAAAACTTTAAATCGTTAAACTCGTAAAATTCGCGTCCTAATGCAAGAAGCAGCGAAATTCGGAAAAACTGTTATTCGACCCAAAAACCCAAGTTTCATGATAGAAAACTTTAAAACGTTATAACTCGTAAACTACACGTCTTAGCGCAAAAAGGTGCGAAGTTCGGGATCACCACCACAGGGTCAAATCACAACTGTATTTCAACCCAAAAACTAAAAAATCATGCTAGAAAACTTTAAGTCGTTAAAACTCGTAAAATTCGCTTCCTAGCGAAAAGAGGTGCGAAACTCTGGCTCACCTCCCCAGGGTCGTAAGGAAACTGTTTATTTGCGGAAAAACACCAATTTCATGGTAGAAAAATTTAAATCGTTAAACTCGTAAAATTCGCGTCCTAACGCAAGAAGCAGCGAAATTCGGAAAAACTGTTATTCGACCCAAAAACCCAAGTTTCATGATAGAAAACTTTAAAACGTTATAACTCGTAAACTACTCGTCTTAGCGCAAAAAGGTTCGAAATTCGGGATCACCACCACAGGGTCAAATCACAACTGTATTTCAACCCAAAAACTCAAAAATCATGCTAGAAAACTTTAAGTCGTTAAAACTCGTAAAATTCGCTTCCTAGTGCAAAACAAAACTGTTTTTCGACCCAAAAACCCAAATTTCATGTTAGAAAACTTTAAATCGTTAAAACTCGTAAACTTCGCGTCCTAGCGCAGAAGGTGCGAAATTCGGGATCACCACCACAGGGTCAAATCACAACTGTATTTCAACCCAAAAACTCAAAAATCATGCTAAAAAACTTTAAAACGTTATAACTCGTAAACTACTCGTCTTAGCGCAAAAATGTGCGAAATTTGGGATCACCACCACAGGTCAAAACAAAACTGTTTTTCGACCCAAAAACCCAAGTTTCATGATAGAGAACTTTAAAACGTTATAACTCGTAAACTACTCGTCTTAGCGCAAAAAGGTGCGAAATTCGGGATCACCACCACAGGGTCAAATCACAACTGTATTTCAACCCAAAAACTCAAATTTCATGATAGAAAACTTTAAATCGTTAAAACTCGTAAACATCGCGTCCTAGCACAGAAAGGTGCGAAATTCGGGATCACCACCACAGGGTCAAATCACAACTGTATTTCAACCCAAAAACTCAAATTTCATGTTAGAAAACTTTAAATCGTTAAAACTCGTAAACATCGCGTCCTAGCGCAGAAAGGTGCGAAATTCGGGATCACCACCACAGGGTCGAATCACAACTGTATTTCAACCCAAAAACTCAAATTTCATGTTAGAAAACTTTAAATGGTTAAAACTCGTAAACATCGCGTCCTAGCGCAGAAAGGTGCGAAATTTGGGATCACCACCACAGGTCAAAACAAAACTGTTTTTCGACCCAAAAACCCAAGTTTCATGATAGAGAACTTTAAAACGTTATAACTCGTAAACTACTCGTCTTAGCGCAAAAAGGTGCGAAATTCGGGATCACCACCACAGGGTCAAATCACAACTGTATTTCAACCCAAAAACTCAATTTTCATGTTAGAAAACTTTAAATCGTTAAAACTCGTAAACTTCGCGTCCTAGCGCAGAAGGTGCGAAATTCGGGATCACCACCACAGGGTCAAATCACAACTGTATTTCAACCCAAAAACTCAAAAATCATGCTAGAAAACTTTAAAACGTTATAACTCGTAAACTACTCGTCTTAGCGCAAAATGTGCGAAATTCGGGATCACCACCACAGGTCAAAACAAAACTGTTTTTCGACCCAAAAACCCAAGTTTCATGATAGAGAACTTTAAAACGTTATAACTCGTAAACTACTCGTCTTAGCGCAAAAAGGTGCGAAATTCGGGATCACCACCACAGGGTCAAATCACAACTGTATTTCAACCCAAAAACTCAAAAATCATGTTAGAAAACTTTAAAACGTTATAACTCGTAAACTACTCGTCTTAGCGCAAAATGTGCGAAATTCGGGATCACCACCACAGGTCAAAACAAAACTGTTTTTCGACCCAAAAACTCAAAAATCATGTTAGAAAACTTTAAAACGTTATAACTCGTAAACTACTCGTCTTACCCAAGTTTCATGATAGAGAACTTTAAAACGTTATAACTCGTAAACTACTCGTCTTAGCGCAAAAAGGTGCGAAATTCGGGATCACCACCACAGGGTCAAATCACAACTGTATTTCAACCCAAAAACTCAAATTTCACGTTAAAAAACTTTAAATCGTTAAAACTCGTAAACTTCGCGTCCTAGCGCAGAAGGTGCGAAATTCGGGATCACCACCACAGGGTCAAATCACAACTGTATTTCAACCCAAAAACTCAAAAATCATGTTAGAAAACTTTAAGTCGTTAAAACACGTAAAATTCGCTTCCTAGCGCAAAACAAAACTGTTTTTCGACCCAAAAACCCAAGTTTCATGATAGGAAACTTTAAAACGTTATAACTCGTAAACTACTCGTCTTAGCGCATAAAGGTGCGAAATTCGGGATCACCACCACAGGGTCAAATCACAACTGTATTTCAACCCAAAAACTCAGCTTTCATGTTAGAAAACTTTAAATCGTTAAAACTCGTAAACTTCGCGTCCTAGCGCAGAAGGTGCGAAATTCGGGATCACCACCACAGGGTCAAATCACAACTGTATTTCAACCCAAAAACTCAAAAATCATGTTAGAAAACTTTAAAACGTTATAACTCGTAAACTACTCGTCTTACCCAAGTTTCATGATAGAGAACTTTAAAACGTTATAACTCGTAAACTACTCGTCTTAGCGCAAAAAGGTGCGAAATTCGGGATCACCACCACAGGGTCAAATCACAACTGTATTTCAACCCAAAAACTCAAATTTCACGTTAAAAAACTTTAAATCGTTAAAACTCGTTACCTTCGCGTCCTAGCGCAGAAAGGTGTGTAATTCGGGATCACCACCACGGGGTAAAATCACAACTGTATTTCAACCCAAAAACTCAAAAATCATGTTAGAAAACTTTAAATCGTTAAAACTCGTAAACTTCGCGTCCTAGCGCAGAAGGTGCGAAATTCGGGATCACCACCACAGGGTCAAATCACAACTGTATTTCAACCCAAAAACTCAAAAATCATGTTAGAAAACTTTAAAACGTTATAACTCGTAAACTACTCGTCTTAGCGCAAAATGTGCGAAATTCGGGATCACCACCACAGGTCAAAACAAAACTGTTTTTCGACCCAAATACCCAAGTTTCATGATAGAAAACTTTAAAACGTTATAACTCGTAAACTACTCGTCTTAGCGCAAAAAGGTGCGAAATTCGGGATCACCACCACAGGGTCAAATCACAACTGTATTTCAACCCAAAAACTCAAAAATCATGCTAGAAAACTTTAAGTCGTTAAAACTCGTAAAATTCGCTTCCTAGTGCAAAACAAAACTGTTTTTCGACTCAAAAACCCAAATTTCATGTTAGAAAACTTTAAATCGTTAAAACTCGTAAACTTCGCGTCCTAGCGCAGAAGGTGCGAAATTCGGGATCACCACCACAGGGTCAAATCACAACTGTATTTCAACCCAAAAACTCAAAAATCATGTTAAAAAACTTTAAGTCGTTAAAACTCGTATATTCGCTTTCTAGCGCAAAAAGGTGCGAAATTCTGGCTCACCCCCCCAGGGTCGTAAAGAAACAGTTTATTTGCGGAAAAACACCAATTACATGGTAGAAAAATTTATATCGTTAAAACTCATAAACTTCGCGCCCTAGAGCTAAAAGAAGCGAAATTCAGGATCACCACCGCAGGGTCAAAACAAAACTGTTTTTCGACCCAAAAACCAAAATTTCATGATAGAAAACTTTAAAACGTTTTAAATCGTAAGCTACGCGTCCTAACGCGAAAAGGTGCGAAATTCGGGATCATTACCACAGGGTCAAATAACAACTGCATTTCAACCTAAAAACTCAAATTTCTTGTTAGAAAACTTGAAATCGTTTAAACTCGTAAACTTCGCGTCCTAGCGCAGAAAGGTGCGAAATTCGGGATCACCACCCCAGGGTCAAATCAGAACAGTTTTTCGACCCAAAAACACACATTTCATGGTAGAAAACTTAGAATCGTTAAAACTCGTAAAATTCGCTTCCTAGCGCAAAAAGGTGCGAAACTCTGGCTCACCTCGCCAGGGTCGTAAAGAAACTGTTTATTTGCGGAAAAACACCAATTTCATGGTAGAAAACTTTAAATCGTTAAACTCGTAAAATTCGCGTCCTAATGAAAGAAGCAGCGAAATTCGGAAAAACTGTTATTCGACCCAAAAACCCAAGTTTCATGATAGAAAACTTTAAAACGTTATAACTCGTAAACTACACGTCTTAGCGCAAAAAGGTGCGAAGTTCGGGATCACCACCACAGGGTCAAATCACAACTGTATTTCAACCCAAAAACTAAAAAATCATGCTAGAAAACTTTAAGTCGTTAAAACTCGTAAAATTCACTTCCTAGCGAAAAGAGGTGCGAAACTCTGGCTCACCTCCCCAGGGTCGTAAGGAAACTGTTTATTTGCGGAAAAACACCAATTTCATGGTAGAAAAATTTAAATCGTTAAACTCGTAAAATTCGCGTCCTAACGCAAGAAGCAGCGAAATTCGGAAAAACTGTTTTTCGACCCAAAAACCCAAGTTTCATGATAAAAAACTTTAAAACGTTATAACTCGTAAACTACACGTCTTAGCCCAAAAAGGTGCGAAATCCGGGAATTCAAATCACAAATGTATTTCAACCCAAAAACTCAAATTTCATGTTACTAAACTTTAAATCGTTAAAACTCGTAAACTTCGCGTCCTAGCGCAGAAAGGTGCGAAATTCGGGATCACCATCACAGGGTTAAATCACAACTGTATTTCAACCCAAAAACTCAAAAATCATGTTAGAAAACTTTAAAACGTTATTACTCGTAAACTACTCGTCTTAGCGCAAAATGTGCGAAATTCGGGATCACCACCGCAGGGTCAAAACAAAACTGTTTTTCGACCCAAAAACCCAAATTTCATGATAGAGAACTTTAAAACGTTTTAAATCGTAAGCTACGCGTCCTAACGCGAAAAGGTGCGAAATTCGGGATCAACACCCCAGGGTCAAATAACAACTGCATTTCAACCTAAAAACTCAAATTTCTTGTTAGAAAACTTGAAATCGTTTAAACTCGTAAACTTCGCGTCCTAGCGCAAAAAGGTGATAAATTCGGGATCACCACCCCAGGGTCAAATCAGAACAGTTTTTCGACCAAAAAACACACATTTCATGGTAGAAAACTTAGAATCGTTAAAACTCGTAAAATTCGCTTCCTAGCGCAAAAAGGTGCGAAACTCTGGCTCACCTCGCCAGGGTCGTAAAGAAACTGTTTATTTGCGGAAAAACACCAATTTCATGGTAGAAAACTTTAAATCGTTAAACTCGTAAAATTCGCGTCCTAATGCAAGAAGCAGCGAAATTCGGAAAAACTGTTATTCGACCCAAAAACCCAAGTTTCATGATAGAAAACTTTAAAACGTTATAACTCGTAAACTACACGTCTTAGCGCAAAAAGGTGCGAAGTTCGGGATCACCACCACAGGGTCAAATCACAACTGTATTTCAACCCAAAAACTAAAAAATCATGCTAGAAAACTTTAAGTCGTTAAAACTCGTAAAATTCGCTTCCTAGCGAAAAGAGGTGCGAAACTCTGGCTCACCTCCCCAGGGTCGTAAGGAAACTGTTTATTTGCGGAAAAACACCAATTTCATGGTAGAAAAATTTAAATCGTTAAACTCGTAAAATTCGCGTCCTAACGCAAGAAGCAGCGAAATTCGGAAAAACTGTTATTCGACCCAAAAACCCAAGTTTCATGATAGAAAACTTTAAAACGTTATAACTCGTAAACTACTCGTCTTAGCGCAAAAAGGTTCGAAATTCGGGATCACCACCACAGGGTCAAATCACAACTGTATTTCAACCCAAAAACTCAAAAATCATGCTAGAAAACTTTAAGTCGTTAAAACTCGTAAAATTCGCTTCCTAGTGCAAAACAAAACTGTTTTTCGACCCAAAAACCCAAATTTCATGTTAGAAAACTTTAAATCGTTAAAACTCGTAAACTTCGCGTCCTAGCGCAGAAGGTGCGAAATTCGGGATCACCACCACAGGGTCAAATCACAACTGTATTTCAACCCAAAAACTCAAAAATCATGTTAGAAAACTTTAAAACGTTATAACTCGTAAACTACTCGTCTTAGCGCAAAAATGTGCGAAATTTGGGATCACCTCCACAGGGTCACAACAAAACTGTTTTTCGACCCAAAAACCCAAGTTTCATGATAGAGAACTTTAAAACGTTATAACTCGTAAACTACTCGTCCTAGCGCAAAAAGGTGCGAAAGTCGGGATCACCACCCCAGGGTCAAATCACAACTGTATTTCAAGCCCAAAACTCAAAAATCATGCTAGAAAACTTTAAGTCGTTGAAACTCGTAAAATTCGCTTCCTAGCGCAAAAAGGTGCGAAACTCTGGCTCACCTCTCCAGGGTCGTAAAGAAACTGTTTATTTGCGGAAAAACACCAATTTCATGGTAGAAAACTTTTAATCGTTAAACTCGTAAAATGTGCGTCCTAACGCAAGAAGCAGCGAAATTCGGAAAAAATGTTTTTCGACCCAAAAACCCAAGTTTCATGATAAAAAACTTTAAAACGTTATAACTCGTAAACTCGCCCAAAAAGGTGCGAAATTCGGGAATTCAAATCACAAATGTATTTCAACCCAAAAACTCAAATTTCATGTTAGGAAACTTTAAATCGTTAAAACTCGTAAGCTTCGCGTCCTAGCGCAGAAGGTGCGAAATTCGGGATCACCACCACAGGGTCAAATCACAACTGTATTTCAACCCAAAAACTCAAAAATCATGCTAAAAAACTTTAAAACGTTATAACTCGTAAACTACTCGTCTTAGCGCAAAAATGTGCGAAATTTGGGATCACCACCACAGGTCAAAACAAAACTGTTTTTCGACCCAAAAACCCAAGTTTCATGATAGAGAACTTTAAAACGTTATAACTCGTAAACTACTCGTCTTAGCGCAAAAAGGTGCGAAATTCGGGATCACCACCACAGGGTCAAATCACAACTGTATTTCAACCCAAAAACTCAAATTTCATGATAGAAAACTTTAAATCGTTAAAACTCGTAAACATCGCGTCCTAGCACAGAAAGGTGCGAAATTCGGGATCACCACCACAGGGTCAAATCACAACTGTATTTCAACCCAAAAACTCAAATTTCATGTTAGAAAACTTTAAATCGTTAAAACTCGTAAACATCGCGTCCTAGCGCAGAAAGGTGCGAAATTCGGGATCACCACCACAGGGTCGAATCACAACTGTATTTCAACCCAAAAACTCAAATTTCATGTTAGAAAACTTTAAATGGTTAAAACTCGTAAACATCGCGTCCTAGCGCAGAAGGTGCGAAATTCGGGATCACCACCACAGGGTCAAATCACAACTGTATTTCAACCCAAAAACTCAAAAATCATGTTAGAAAACTTTAAAACGTTATAACTCGTAAACTACTCGTCTTAGCGCAAAATGTGCGAAATTCGGGATCACCACCACAGGTCAAAACAAAACTGTTTTTCGACCCAAATACCCAAGTTTCATGATAGAAAACTTTAAAACGTTATAACTCGTAAACTACTCGTCTTAGCGCAAAAAGGTGCGAAATTCGGGATCACCACCACAGGGTCAAATCACAACTGTATTTCAACCCAAAAACTCAAAAATCATGCTAGAAAACTTTAAGTCGTTACAACTCGTAAAATTCGCTTCCTAGTGCAAAACAAAACTGTTTTTCGACTCAAAAACCCAAATTTCATGTTAGAAAACTTTAAATCGTTAAAACTCGTAAACTTCGCGTCCTAGCGCAGAAGGTGCGAAATTCGGGATCACCACCACAGGGTCAAATCACAACTGTATTTCAACCCAAAAACTCAAAAATCATGTTAAAAAACTTTAAGTCGTTAAAACTCGTATATTCGCTTTCTAGCGCAAAAAGGTGCGAAATTCTGGCTCACCCCCCCAGGGTCGTAAAGAAACAGTTTATTTGCGGAAAAACACCAATTACATGGTAGAAAAATTTATATCGTTAAAACTCATAAACTTCGCGCCCTAGAGCTAAAAGAAGCGAAATTCAGGATCACCACCGCAGGGTCAAAACAAAACTGTTTTTCGACCCAAAAACCAAAATTTCATGATAGAAAACTTTAAAACGTTTTAAATCGTAAGCTACGCGTCCTAACGCGAAAAGGTGCGAAATTCGGGATCATTACCACAGGGTCAAATAACAACTGCATTTCAACCTAAAAACTCAAATTTCTTGTTAGAAAACTTGAAATCGTTTAAACTCGTAAACTTCGCGTCCTAGCGCAGAAAGGTGCGAAATTCGGGATCACCACCCCAGGGTCAAATCAGAACAGTTTTTCGACCCAAAAACACACATTTCATGGTAGAAAACTTAGAATCGTTAAAACTCGTAAAATTCGCTTCCTAGCGCAAAAAGGTGCGAAACTCTGGCTCACCTCGCCAGGGTCGTAAAGAAACTGTTTATTTGCGGAAAAACACCAATTTCATGGTAGAAAACTTTAAATCGTTAAACTCGTAAAATTCGCGTCCTAATGAAAGAAGCAGCGAAATTCGGAAAAACTGTTATTCGACCCAAAAACCCAAGTTTCATGATAGAAAACTTTAAAACGTTATAACTCGTAAACTACACGTCTTAGCGCAAAAAGGTGCGAAGTTCGGGATCACCACCACAGGGTCAAATCACAACTGTATTTCAACCCAAAAACTAAAAAATCATGCTAGAAAACTTTAAGTCGTTAAAACTCGTAAAATTCACTTCCTAGCGAAAAGAGGTGCGAAACTCTGGCTCACCACCCCAGGGTCGTAAGGAAACTGTTTATTTGCGGAAAAACACCAATTTCATGGTAGAAAAATTTAAATCGTTAAACTCGTAAAATTCGCGTCCTAACGCAAGAAGCAGCGAAATTCGGAAAAACTGTTTTTCGACCCAAAAACCCAAGTTTCATGATAAAAAACTTTAAAACGTTATAACTCGTAAACTACACGTCTTAGCCCAAAAAGGTGCGAAATTCGGGAATTCAAATCACAAATGTATTTCAACCCAAAAACTCAAATTTCATGTTACTAAACTTTAAATCGTTAAAACTCGTAAACTTCGCGTCCTAGCGCAGAAAGGTGCGAAATTCGGGATCACCATCACAGGGTTAAATCACAACTGTATTTCAACCCAAAAACTCAAAAATCATGTTAGAAAACTTTAAAACGTTATTACTCGTAAACTACTCGTCTTAGCGCAAAATGTGCGAAATTCGGGATCACCACCGCAGGGTCAAAACAAAACTGTTTTTCGACCCAAAAACCCAAATTTCATGATAGAGAACTTTAAAACGTTTTAAATCGTAAGCTACGCGTCCTAACGCGAAAAGGTGCGAAATTCGGGATCACCACCCCAGGGTCAAATAACAACTGCATTTCAACCTAAAAACTCAAATTTCTTGTTAGAAAACTTGAAATCGTTTAAACTCGTAAACTTCGCGTCCTAGCGCAAAAAGGTGATAAATTCGGGATCACCACCCCAGGGTCAAATCAGAACAGTTTTTCGACCAAAAAACACACATTTCATGGTAGAAAACTTAGAATCGTTAAAACTCGTAAAATTCGCTTCCTAGCGCAAAAAGGTGCGAAACTCTGGCTCACCTCGCCAGGGTCGTAAAGAAACTGTTTATTTGCGGAAAAACACCAATTTCATGGTAGAAAACTTTAAATCGTTAAACTCGTAAAATTCGCGTCCTAATGCAAGAAGCAGCGAAATTCGGAAAAACTGTTATTCGACCCAAAAACCCAAGTTTCATGATAGAAAACTTTAAAACGTTATAACTCGTAAACTACACGTCTTAGCGCAAAAAGGTGCGAAGTTCGGGATCACCACCACAGGGTCAAATCACAACTGTATTTCAACCCAAAAACTAAAAAATCATGCTAGAAAACTTTAAGTCGTTAAAACTCGTAAAATTCGCTTCCTAGCGAAAAGAGGTGCGAAACTCTGGCTCACCTCCCCAGGGTCGTAAGGAAACTGTTTATTTGCGGAAAAACACCAATTTCATGGTAGAAAAATTTAAATCGTTAAACTCGTAAAATTCGCGTCCTAACGCAAGAAGCAGCGAAATTCGGAAAAACTGTTATTCGACCCAAAAACCCAAGTTTCATGATAGAAAACTTTAAAACGTTATAACTCGTAAACTACTCGTCTTAGCGCAAAAAGGTTCGAAATTCGGGATCACCACCACAGGGTCAAATCACAACTGTATTTCAACCCAAAAACTCAAAAATCATGCTAGAAAACTTTAAGTCGTTAAAACTCGTAAAATTCGCTTCCTAGTGCAAAACAAAACTGTTTTTCGACCCAAAAACCCAAATTTCATGTTAGAAAACTTTAAATCGTTAAAACTCGTAAGCTTCGCGTCCTAGCGCAGAAGGTGCGAAATTCGGGATCACCACCACAGGGTCAAATCACAACTGTATTTCAACCCAAAAACTCAAAAATCATGTTAGAAAACTTTAAAACGTTATAACTCGTAAACTACTCGTCTTAGCGCAAAAATGTGCGAAATTTGGGATCACCTCCACAGGGTCACAACAAAACTGTTTTTCGACCCAAAAACCCAAGTTTCATGATAGAGAACTTTAAAACGTTATAACTCGTAAACTACTCGTCCTAGCGCAAAAAGGTGCGAAAGTCGGGATCACCACCCCAGGGTCAAATCACAACTGTATTTCAAGCCCAAAACTCAAAAATCATGCTAGAAAACTTTAAGTCGTTGAAACTCGTAAAATTCGCTTCCTAGCGCAAAAAGGTGCGAAACTCTGGCTCACCTCTCCAGGGTCGTAAAGAAACTGTTTATTTGCGGAAAAACACCAATTTCATGGTAGAAAACTTTTAATCGTTAAACTCGTAAAATGTGCGTCCTAACGCAAGAAGCAGCGAAATTCGGAAAAAATGTTTTTCGACCCAAAAACCCAAGTTTCATGATAAAAAACTTTAAAACGTTATAACTCGTAAACTCGCCCAAAAAGGTGCGAAATTCGGGAATTCAAATCACAAATGTATTTCAACCCAAAAACTCAAATTTCATGTTAGGAAACTTTAAATCGTTAAAACTCGTAAGCTTCGCGTCCTAGCGCAGAAGGTGCGAAATTCGGGATCACCACCACAGGGTCAAATCACAACTGTATTTCAACCCAAAAACTCAAAAATCATGCTAAAAAACTTTAAAACGTTATAACTCGTAAACTACTCGTCTTAGCGCAAAAATGTGCGAAATTTGGGATCACCACCACAGGTCAAAACAAAACTGTTTTTCGACCCAAAAACCCAAGTTTCATGATAGAGAACTTTAAAACGTTATAACTCGTAAACTACTCGTCTTAGCGCAAAAAGGTGCGAAATTCGGGATCACCACCACAGGGTCAAATCACAACTGTATTTCAACCCAAAAACTCAAATTTCATGATAGAAAACTTTAAATCGTTAAAACTCGTAAACATCGCGTCCTAGCACAGAAAGGTGCGAAATTCGGGATCACCACCACAGGGTCAAATCACAACTGTATTTCAACCCAAAAACTCAAATTTCATGTTAGAAAACTTTAAATCGTTAAAACTCGTAAACATCGCGTCCTAGCGCAGAAAGGTGCGAAATTCGGGATCACCACCACAGGGTCGAATCACAACTGTATTTCAACCCAAAAACTCAAATTTCATGTTAGAAAACTTTAAATGGTTAAAACTCGTAAACATCGCGTCCTAGCGCAGAAAGGTGCGAAATTTGGGATCACCACCACAGGTCAAAACAAAACTGTTTTTCGACCCAAAAACCCAAGTTTCATGATAGAGAACTTTAAAACGTTATAACTCGTAAACTACTCGTCTTAGCGCAAAAAGGTGCGAAATTCGGGATCACCACCACAGGGTCAAATCACAACTGTATTTCAACCCAAAAACTCAATTTTCATGTTAGAAAACTTTAAATCGTTAAAACTCGTAAACTTCGCGTCCTAGCGCAGAAGGTGCGAAATTCGGGATCACCACCACAGGGTTAAATCACAACTGTATTTCAACCCAAAAACTCAAAAATCATGTTAGAAAACTTTAAATCGTTAAAACTCGTAAACATCGCGTCCTAGCGCAGAAAGGTGCGAAATTTGGAATCACCACCACAGGTCAAAACAAAACTGTTTTTCGACCCAAAAACCCAAGTTTCATGATAGAGAACTTTAAAACGTTATAACTCGTAAACTACTCGTCTTAGCGCAAAATGTGCGAAATTCGGGATCACCACCGCAGGGTCAAAACAAAACTGTTTTTCGACCCAAAAACTCAATTTTCATGTTAGAAAACTTTAAATCGTTAAAACTCGTAAACATCGCGTCCTAGCGCAGAAAGGTGCGAAATTTGGGATCACCACCACAGGTCAAAACAAAACTGTTTTTCGACCCAAAAACCCAAGTTTCATGATAGAGAACTTTAAAACGTTATAACTCGTAAACTACTCGTCTTAGCGCAAAATGTGCGAAATTCGGGATCACCACCGCAGGGTCAAAACAAAACTGTTTTTCGACCCAAAAACCCAAATTTCATGATAGAGAACTTTAAAACGTTTTAAATCGTAAGCTACGCGTCCTAACGCGAAAAGGTGCGAAATTCGGGATCACCACCCCAGGGTCAAATAACAACTGCATTTCAACCTAAAAACTCAAATTTCTTGTTAGAAAACTTGAAATCGTTTAAACTCGTAAACTTCGCGTCCTAGCGCAAAAAGGTGATAAATTCGGGATCACCACCCCAGGGTCAAATCACAACTGTATTTCAACCCAAAAACTCAATTTTCATGTTAGAAAACTTTAAATCGTTAAAACTCGTAAACATCGCGTCCTAGCGCAGAAAGGTGCGAAATTTGGGATCACCACCACAGGTCAAAACAAAACTGTTTTTCGACCCAAAAACCCAAGTTTCATGATAGAGAACTTTAAAACGTTATAACTCGTAAACTACTCGTCTTAGCGCAAAATGTGCGAAATTCGGGATCACCACCGCAGGGTCAAAACAAAACTGTTTTTCGACCCAAAAACCCAAATTTCATGATAGAGAACTTTAAAACGTTTTAAATCGTAAGCTACGCGTCCTAACGCGAAAAGGTGCGAAATTCGGGATCACCACCCCAGGGTCAAATAACAACTGCATTTCAACCTAAAAACTCAAATTTCTTGTTAGAAAACTTGAAATCGTTTAAACTCGTAAACTTCGCGTCCTAGCGCAAAAAGGTGATAAATTCGGGATCACCACCCCAGGGTCAAATCAGAACAGTTTTTCGACCAAAAAACACACATTTCATGGTAGAAAACTTAGAATCGTTAAAACTCGTAAAATTCGCTTCCTAGCGCAAAAAGGTGCGAAACTCTGGCTCACCTCGCCAGGGTCGTAAAGAAACTGTTTATTTGCGGAAAAACACCAATTTCATGGTAGAAAACTTTAAATCGTTAAACTCGTAAAATTCGCGTCCTAATGCAAGAAGCAGCGAAATTCGGAAAAACTGTTATTCGACCCAAAAACCCAAGTTTCATGATAGAAAACTTTAAAACGTTATAACTCGTAAACTACACGTCTTAGCGCAAAAAGTTGCGAAGTTCGGGAATTCAAATCACAAATGTATTTCAACCCAAAAACTCAAATTTCATGTTACTAAACTTTAAATCGTTAAAACTCGTAAACTTCGCGTCCTAGCGCAAAAGGTGCGAGATTCGGGATCACCACCCTAGGGTCAAAACAAAACTATTTTTCAACCCAAAAATCAAATTTCATGTTAGAAAATTTTAAATCGTTAAAACTCGTAAAATTCGCGTCCTAGCGCAAAAAGGTGCGAAATTCGGGATCAGCACCCCAGGGTCAAAACAAAACTGTTTTTCAGCCCAAAAACTCAAATTTCATGTTAGAAAATTGTAAATCGTTAAAACTCGTAAAATTCGCGTCCTAGCGCAAAAGGTGCGAAATTCGGGATCAGCACCCCAGAGTCAAAACAAAACTGTTTTTCAACCCAAAAACTCTAGTTTCATGTTAGAAAATTTTAAATCGTTAAAACTCGTAAAATTCGCGTCCTAGCGCAAAAGGTGCGAAATTCGGGATCACCACACCAGGGTCAAAACAAAACTGTTATTCAACCCAAAAACTCAAATTTCATCATAGAAAATTTTAAATCGTTAAAACTCGTAAAATTCGCGTCCTAGCGCAATAGGTGCAAAATTCGGGATCACCACACCAGGATCAAAACAAAACTGTTTTTCAACCCAAAAACTCTAATTTCATGTTAGAAAATTTTAAATCGTTAAAACTCGTAAACTTCGCGTCCTAGCGCAAAAAGGTGCGAAATTCGGGATCACCACTACAGGGTCAAAACAAAACTGGTTTTTAACCCAAAAACTAAAATTTCATCATAGAAAATTTTAAATCGTTAAAACTCGTAAACTTGGCATCCTAGCGCAAAAAGGTGCGAAATTCAGGATCACCACACCAGGGTCAAAACAAAACTGTTTTTCAACAAAAAAAACTCAAAAATCATGTTAGAAAACTTTAAAACGTTATAACTCGTAAACTACTCGTCTTAGCGCAAAAATGTGCGAAATTTGGGATCACCTCCACAGGGTCACAACAAAACTGTTTTTCGACCCAAAAACCCAAGTTTCATGATAGAGAACTTTAAAACGTTATAACTCGTAAACTACTCGTCCTAGCGCAAAAAGGTGCGAAAGTCGGGATCACCACCCCAGGGTCAAATCACAACTGTATTTCAAGCCCAAAACTCAAAAATCATGCTAGAAAACTTTAAGTCGTTGAAACTCGTAAAATTCGCTTCCTAGCGCAAAAAGGTGCGAAACTCTGGCTCACCTCTCCAGGGTCGTAAAGAAACTGTTTATTTGCGGAAAAACACCAATTTCATGGTAGAAAACTTTTAATCGTTAAACTCGTAAAATGTGCGTCCTAACGCAAGAAGCAGCGAAATTCGGAAAAAATGTTATTCGACCCAAAAACCCAAGTTTCATGATAAAAAACTTTAAAACGTTATAACTCGTAAACTCGCCCAAAAGGTGCGAAATTCGGGAATTCAAATCACAAATGTATTTCAACCCAAAAACTCAAATTTCATGTTAGGAAACTTTAAATCGTTAAAACTCGTAAGCTTCGCGTCCTAGCGCAGAAGGTGCGAAATTCGGGATCACCACCACAGGGTCAAATCACAACTGTATTTCAACCCAAAAACTCAAAAATCATGCTAAAAAACTTTAAAACGTTATAACTCGTAAACTACTCGTCTTAGCGCAAAAATGTGCGAAATTTGGGATCACCACCACAGGTCAAAACAAAACTGTTTTTCGACCCAAAAACCCAAGTTTCATGATAGAGAACTTTAAAACGTTATAACTCGTAAACTACTCGTCTTAGCGCAAAAAGGTGCGAAATTCGGGATCACCACCACAGGGTCAAATCACAACTGTATTTCAACCCAAAAACTCAAATTTCATGATAGAAAACTTTAAATCGTTAAAACTCGTAAACATCGCGTCCTAGCACAGAAAGGTGCGAAATTCGGGATCACCACCACAGGGTCAAATCACAACTGTATTTCAACCCAAAAACTCAAATTTCATGTTAGAAAACTTTAAATCGTTAAAACTCGTAAACATCGCGTCCTAGCGCAGAAAGGTGCGAAATTCGGGATCACCACCACAGGGTCGAATCACAACTGTATTTCAACCCAAAAACTCAAATTTCATGTTAGAAAACTTTAAATGGTTAAAACTCGTAAACATCGCGTCCTAGCGCAGAAAGGTGCGAAATTTGGGATCACCACCACAGGTCAAAACAAAACTGTTTTTCGACCCAAAAACCCAAGTTTCATGATAGAGAACTTTAAAACGTTATAACTCGTAAACTACTCGTCTTAGCGCAAAAAGGTGCGAAATTCGGGATCACCACCACAGGGTCAAATCACAACTGTATTTCAACCCAAAAACTCAATTTTCATGTTAGAAAACTTTAAATCGTTAAAACTCGTAAACTTCGCGTCCTAGCGCAGAAGGTGCGAAATTCGGGATCACCACCACAGGGTCAAATCACAACTGTATTTCAACCCAAAAACTCAAAAATCATGCTAGAAAACTTTAAAACGTTATAACTCGTAAACTACTCGTCTTAGCGCAAAATGTGCGAAATTCGGGATCACCACCACAGGTCAAAACAAAACTGTTTTTCGACCCAAAAACCCAAGTTTCATGATAGAGAACTTTAAAACGTTATAACTCGTAAACTACTCGTCTTAGCGCAAAAAGGTGCGAAATTCGGGATCACCACCACAGGGTCAAATCACAACTGTATTTCAACCCAAAAACTCAAAAATCATGCTAGAAAACTTTAAGTCGTTAAAACACGTAAAATTCGCTTCCTAGCGCAAAACAAAACTGTTTTTCGACCCAAAAACCCAAGTTTCATGATAGGAAACTTTAAAACGTTATAACTCGTAAACTACTCGTCTTAGCGCATAAAGGTGCGAAATTCGGGATCACCACCACAGGGTCAAATCACAACTGTATTTCAACCCAAAAACTCAGCTTTCATGTTAGAAAACTTTAAATCGTTAAAACTCGTAAACTTCGCGTCCTAGCGCAGAAGGTGCGAAATTCGGGATCACCACCACAGGGTCAAATCACAACTGTATTTCAACCCAAAAACTCAAAAATCATGTTAGAAAACTTTAAAACGTTATAACTCGTAAACTACTCGTCTTACCCAAGTTTCATGATAGAGAACTTTAAAACGTTATAACTCGTAAACTACTCGTCTTAGCGCAAAAAGGTGCGAAATTCGGGATCACCACCACAGGGTCAAATCACAACTGTATTTCAACCCAAAAACTCAAATTTCACGTTAAAAAACTTTAAATCGTTAAAACTCGTAACCTTCGCGTCGCAGAAAGGTGTGTAATTCGGGATCACCACCACGGGGTAAAATCACAACTGTATTTCAACCCAAAAACTCAAAAATCATGTTAGAAAACTTTAAATCGTTAAAACTCGTAAACTTCGCGTCCTAGCGCAGAAGGTGCGAAATTCGGGATCACCACCACAGGGTCAAATCACAACTGTATTTCAACCCAAAAACTCAAAAATCATGTTAGAAAACTTTAAAACGTTATAACTCGTAAACTACTCGTCTTAGCGCAAAAAGGTGCGAAATTCGGGATCACCACCACAGGTCAAAACAAAACTGTTTTTCGACCCAAATACCCAAGTTTCATGATAGAAAACTTTAAAACGTTATAACTCGTAAACTACTCGTCTTAGCGCAAAAAGGTGCGAAATTCGGGATCACCACCACAGGGTCAAATCACAACTGTATTTCAACCCAAAAACTCAAAAATCATGCTAGAAAACTTTAAGTCGTTAAAACTCGTAAAATTCGCTTCCTAGTGCAAAACAAAACTGTTTTTCGACTCAAAAACCCAAATTTCATGTTAGAAAACTTTAAATCGTTAAAACTCGTAAACTTCGCGTCCTAGCGCAGAAGGTGCGAAATTCGGGATCACCACCACAGGGTCAAATCACAACTGTATTTCAACCCAAAAACTCAAAAATCATGTTAAAAAACTTTAAGTCGTTAAAACTCGTATATTCGCTTTCTAGCGCAAAAAGGTGCGAAATTCTGGCTCACCCCCCCAGGGTCGTAAAGAAACAGTTTATTTGCGGAAAAACACCAATTACATGGTAGAAAAATTTATATCGTTAAAACTCATAAACTTCGCGCCCTAGAGCTAAAAGAAGCGAAATTCAGGATCACCACCGCAGGGTCAAAACAAAACTGTTTTTCGACCCAAAAACCAAAATTTCATGATAGAAAACTTTAAAACGTTTTAAATCGTAAGCTACGCGTCCTAACGCGAAAAGGTGCGAAATTCGGGATCATTACCACAGGGTCAAATAACAACTGCATTTCAACCTAAAAACTCAAATTTCTTGTTAGAAAACTTGAAATCGTTTAAACTCGTAAACTTCGCGTCCTAGCGCAGAAAGGTGCGAAATTCGGGATCACCACCCCAGGGTCAAATCAGAACAGTTTTTCGACCCAAAAACACACATTTCATGGTAGAAAACTTAGAATCGTTAAAACTCGTAAAATTCGCTTCCTAGCGCAAAAAGGTGCGAAACTCTGGCTCACCTCGCCAGGGTCGTAAAGAAACTGTTTATTTGCGGAAAAACACCAATTTCATGGTAGAAAACTTTAAATCGTTAAACTCGTAAAATTCGCGTCCTAATGAAAGAAGCAGCGAAATTCGGAAAAACTGTTATTCGACCCAAAAACCCAAGTTTCATGATAGAAAACTTTAAAACGTTATAACTCGTAAACTACACGTCTTAGCGCAAAAAGGTGCGAAGTTCGGGATCACCACCACAGGGTCAAATCACAACTGTATTTCAACCCAAAAACTAAAAAATCATGCTAGAAAACTTTAAGTCGTTAAAACTCGTAAAATTCACTTCCTAGCGAAAAGAGGTGCGAAACTCTGGCTCACCTCCCCAGGGTCGTAAGGAAACTGTTTATTTGCGGAAAAACACCAATTTCATGGTAGAAAAATTTAAATCGTTAAACTCGTAAAATTCGCGTCCTAACGCAAGAAGCAGCGAAATTCGGAAAAACTGTTTTTCGACCCAAAAACCCAAGTTTCATGATAAAAAACTTTAAAACGTTATAACTCGTAAACTACACGTCTTAGCCCAAAAAGGTGCGAAATTCGGGAATTCAAATCACAAATGTATTTCAACCCAAAAACTCAAATTTCATGTTACTAAACTTTAAATCGTTAAAACTCGTAAACTTCGCGTCCTAGCGCAGAAAGGTGCGAAATTCGGGATCACCATCACAGGGTTAAATCACAACTGTATTTCAACCCAAAAACTCAAAAATCATGTTAGAAAACTTTAAAACGTTATTACTCGTAAACTACTCGTCTTAGCGCAAAATGTGCGAAATTCGGGATCACCACCGCAGGGTCAAAACAAAACTGTTTTTCGACCCAAAAACCCAAATTTCATGATAGAGAACTTTAAAACGTTTTAAATCGTAAGCTACGCGTCCTAACGCGAAAAGGTGCGAAATTCGGGATCACCACCCCAGGGTCAAATAACAACTGCATTTCAACCTAAAAACTCAAATTTCTTGTTAGAAAACTTGAAATCGTTTAAACTCGTAAACTTCGCGTCCTAGCGCAAAAAGGTGATAAATTCGGGATCACCACCCCAGGGTCAAATCAGAACAGTTTTTCGACCAAAAAACACACATTTCATGGTAGAAAACTTAGAATCGTTAAAACTCGTAAAATTCGCTTCCTAGCGCAAGAAGGTGCGAAACTCTGGCTCACCTCGCCAGGGTCGTAAAGAAACTGTTTATTTGCGGAAAAACACCAATTTCATGGTAGAAAACTTTAAATCGTTAAACTCGTAAAATTCGCGTCCTAATGCAAGAAGCAGCGAAATTCGGAAAAACTGTTATTCGACCCAAAAACCCAAGTTTCATGATAGAAAACTTTAAAACGTTATAACTCGTAAACTACACGTCTTAGCGCAAAAAGGTGCGAAGTTCGGGATCACCACCACAGGGTCAAATCACAACTGTATTTCAACCCAAAAACTAAAAAATCATGCTAGAAAACTTTAAGTCGTTAAAACTCGTAAAATTCGCTTCCTAGCGAAAAGAGGTGCGAAACTCTGGCTCACCTCCCCAGGGTCGTAAGGAAACTGTTTATTTGCGGAAAAACACCAATTTCATGGTAGAAAAATTTAAATCGTTAAACTCGTAAAATTCGCGTCCTAACGCAAGAAGCAGCGAAATTCGGAAAAACTGTTATTCGACCCAAAAACCCAAGTTTCATGATAGAAAACTTTAAAACGTTATAACTCGTAAACTACTCGTCTTAGCGCAAAAAGGTTCGAAATTCGGGATCACCACCACAGGGTCAAATCACAACTGTATTTCAACCCAAAAACTCAAAAATCATGCTAGAAAACTTTAAGTCGTTAAAACTCGTAAAATTCGCTTCCTAGTGCAAAACAAAACTGTTTTTCGACCCAAAAACCCAAATTTCATGTTAGAAAACTTTAAATCGTTAAAACTCGTAAACTTCGCGTCCTAGCGCAGAAGGTGCGAAATTCGGGATCACCACCACAGGGTCAAATCACAACTGTATTTCAACCCAAAAACTCAAAAATCATGTTAGAAAACTTTAAAACGTTATAACTCGTAAACTACTCGTCTTAGCGCAAAAATGTGCGAAATTTGGGATCACCTCCACAGGGTCACAACAAAACTGTTTTTCGACCCAAAAACCCAAGTTTCATGATAGAGAACTTTAAAACGTTATAACTCGTAAACTACTCGTCCTAGCGCAAAAAGGTGCGAAAGTCGGGATCACCACCCCAGGGTCAAATCACAACTGTATTTCAAGCCCAAAACTCAAAAATCATGCTAGAAAACTTTAAGTCGTTGAAACTCGTAAAATTCGCTTCCTAGCGCAAAAAGGTGCGAAACTCTGGCTCACCTCTCCAGGGTCGTAAAGAAACTGTTTATTTGCGGAAAAACACCAATTTCATGGTAGAAAACTTTTAATCGTTAAACTCGTAAAATGTGCGTCCTAACGCAAGAAGCAGCGAAATTCGGAAAAAATGTTTTTCGACCCAAAAACCCAAGTTTCATGATAAAAAACTTTAAAACGTTATAACTCGTAAACTCGCCCAAAAGGTGCGAAATTCGGGAATTCAAATCACAAATGTATTTCAACCCAAAAACTCAAATTTCATGTTAGGAAACTTTAAATCGTTAAAACTCGTAAGCTTCGCGTCCTAGCGCAGAAGGTGCGAAATTCGGGATCACCACCACAGGGTCAAATCACAACTGTATTTCAACCCAAAAACTCAAAAATCATGCTAAAAAACTTTAAAACGTTATAACTCGTAAACTACTCGTCTTAGCGCAAAAATGTGCGAAATTTGGGATCACCACCACAGGTCAAAACAAAACTGTTTTTCGACCCAAAAACCCAAGTTTCATGATAGAGAACTTTAAAACGTTATAACTCGTAAACTACTCGTCTTAGCGCAAAAAGGTGCGAAATTCGGGATCACCACCACAGGGTCAAATCACAACTGTATTTCAACCCAAAAACTCAAATTTCATGATAGAAAACTTTAAATCGTTAAAACTCGTAAACATCGCGTCCTAGCACAGAAAGGTGCGAAATTCGGGATCACCACCACAGGGTCAAATCACAACTGTATTTCAACCCAAAAACTCAAATTTCATGTTAGAAAACTTTAAATCGTTAAAACTCGTAAACATCGCGTCCTAGCGCAGAAAGGTGCGAAATTCGGGATCACCACCACAGGGTCGAATCACAACTGTATTTCAACCCAAAAACTCAAATTTCATGTTAGAAAACTTTAAATGGTTAAAACTCGTAAACATCGCGTCCTAGCGCAGAAAGGTGCGAAATTTGGGATCACCACCACAGGTCAAAACAAAACTGTTTTTCGACCCAAAAACCCAAGTTTCATGATAGAGAACTTTAAAACGTTATAACTCGTAAACTACTCGTCTTAGCGCAAAAAGGTGCGAAATTCGGGATCACCACCACAGGGTCAAATCACAACTGTATTTCAACCCAAAAACTCAATTTTCATGTTAGAAAACTTTAAATCGTTAAAACTCGTAAACTTCGCGTCCTAGCGCAGAAGGTGCGAAATTCGGGATCACCACCACAGGGTCAAATCACAACTGTATTTCAACCCAAAAACTCAAAAATCATGCTAGAAAACTTTAAAACGTTATAACTCGTAAACTACTCGTCTTAGCGCAAAATGTGCGAAATTCGGGATCACCACCACAGGTCAAAACAAAACTGTTTTTCGACCCAAAAACCCAAGTTTCATGATAGAGAACTTTAAAACGTTATAACTCGTAAACTACTCGTCTTAGCGCAAAAAGGTGCGAAATTCGGGATCACCACCACAGGGTCAAATCACAACTGTATTTCAACCCAAAAACTCAAAAATCATGCTAGAAAACTTTAAGTCGTTAAAACACGTAAAATTCGCTTCCTAGCGCAAAACAAAACTGTTTTTCGACCCAAAAACCCAAGTTTCATGATAGGAAACTTTAAAACGTTATAACTCGTAAACTACTCGTCTTAGCGCATAAAGGTGCGAAATTCGGGATCACCACCACAGGGTCAAATCACAACTGTATTTCAACCCAAAAACTCAGCTTTCATGTTAGAAAACTTTAAATCGTTAAAACTCGTAAACTTCGCGTCCTAGCGCAGAAGGTGCGAAATTCGGGATCACCACCACAGGGTCAAATCACAACTGTATTTCAACCCAAAAACTCAAAAATCATGTTAGAAAACTTTAAAACGTTATAACTCGTAAACTACTCGTCTTACCCAAGTTTCATGATAGAGAACTTTAAAACGTTATAACTCGTAAACTACTCGTCTTAGCGCAAAAAGGTGCGAAATTCGGGATCACCACCACAGGGTCAAATCACAACTGTATTTCAACCCAAAAACTCAAATTTCACGTTAAAAAACTTTAAATCGTTAAAACTCGTAACCTTCGCGTCCTAGCGCAGAAAGGTGTGTAATTCGGGATCACCACCACGGGGTAAAATCACAACTGTATTTCAACCCAAAAACTCAAAAATCATGTTAGAAAACTTTAAATCGTTAAAACTCGTAAACTTCGCGTCCTAGCGCAGAAGGTGCGAAATTCGGGATCACCACCACAGGGTCAAATCACAACTGTATTTCAACCCAAAAACTCAAAAATCATGTTAGAAAACTTTAAAACGTTATAACTCGTAAACTACTCGTCTTAGCGCAAAAAGGTGCGAAATTCGGGATCACCACCACAGGTCAAAACAAAACTGTTTTTCGACCCAAATACCCAAGTTTCATGATAGAAAACTTTAAAACGTTATAACTCGTAAACTACTCGTCTTAGCGCAAAAAGGTGCGAAATTCGGGATCACCACCACAGGGTCAAATCACAACTGTATTTCAACCCAAAAACTCAAAAATCATGCTAGAAAACTTTAAGTCGTTAAAACTCGTAAAATTCGCTTCCTAGTGCAAAACAAAACTGTTTTTCGACTCAAAAACCCAAATTTCATGTTAGAAAACTTTAAATCGTTAAAACTCGTAAACTTCGCGTCCTAGCGCAGAAGGTGCGAAATTCGGGATCACCACCACAGGGTCAAATCACAACTGTATTTCAACCCAAAAACTCAAAAATCATGTTAAAAAACTTTAAGTCGTTAAAACTCGTATATTCGCTTTCTAGCGCAAAAAGGTGCGAAATTCTGGCTCACCCCCCCAGGGTCGTAAAGAAACAGTTTATTTGCGGAAAAACACCAATTACATGGTAGAAAAATTTATATCGTTAAAACTCATAAACTTCGCGCCCTAGAGCTAAAAGAAGCGAAATTCAGGATCACCACCGCAGGGTCAAAACAAAACTGTTTTTCGACCCAAAAACCAAAATTTCATGATAGAAAACTTTAAAACGTTTTAAATCGTAAGCTACGCGTCCTAACGCGAAAAGGTGCGAAATTCGGGATCATTACCACAGGGTCAAATAACAACTGCATTTCAACCTAAAAACTCAAATTTCTTGTTAGAAAACTTGAAATCGTTTAAACTCGTAAACTTCGCGTCCTAGCGCAGAAAGGTGCGAAATTCGGGATCACCACCCCAGGGTCAAATCAGAACAGTTTTTCGACCCAAAAACACACATTTCATGGTAGAAAACTTAGAATCGTTAAAACTCGTAAAATTCGCTTCCTAGCGCAAAAAGGTGCGAAACTCTGGCTCACCTCGCCAGGGTCGTAAAGAAACTGTTTATTTGCGGAAAAACACCAATTTCATGGTAGAAAACTTTAAATCGTTAAACTCGTAAAATTCGCGTCCTAATGAAAGAAGCAGCGAAATTCGGAAAAACTGTTATTCGACCCAAAAACCCAAGTTTCATGATAGAAAACTTTAAAACGTTATAACTCGTAAACTACACGTCTTAGCGCAAAAAGGTGCGAAGTTCGGGATCACCACCACAGGGTCAAATCACAACTGTATTTCAACCCAAAAACTAAAAAATCATGCTAGAAAACTTTAAGTCGTTAAAACTCGTAAAATTCACTTCCTAGCGAAAAGAGGTGCGAAACTCTGGCTCACCTCCCCAGGGTCGTAAGGAAACTGTTTATTTGCGGAAAAACACCAATTTCATGGTAGAAAAATTTAAATCGTTAAACTCGTAAAATTCGCGTCCTAACGCAAGAAGCAGCGAAATTCGGAAAAACTGTTTTTCGACCCAAAAACCCAAGTTTCATGATAAAAAACTTTAAAACGTTATAACTCGTAAACTACACGTCTTAGCCCAAAAAGGTGCGAAATTCGGGAATTCAAATCACAAATGTATTTCAACCCAAAAACTCAAATTTCATGTTACTAAACTTTAAATCGTTAAAACTCGTAAACTTCGCGTCCTAGCGCAGAAAGGTGCGAAATTCGGGATCACCATCACAGGGTTAAATCACAACTGTATTTCAACCCAAAAACTCAAAAATCATGTTAGAAAACTTTAAAACGTTATTACTCGTAAACTACTCGTCTTAGCGCAAAATGTGCGAAATTCGGGATCACCACCGCAGGGTCAAAACAAAACTGTTTTTCGACCCAAAAACCCAAATTTCATGATAGAGAACTTTAAAACGTTTTAAATCGTAAGCTACGCGTCCTAACGCGAAAAGGTGCGAAATTCGGGATCACCACCCCAGGGTCAAATAACAACTGCATTTCAACCTAAAAACTCAAATTTCTTGTTAGAAAACTTGAAATCGTTTAAACTCGTAAACTTCGCGTCCTAGCGCAAAAAGGTGATAAATTCGGGATCACCACCCCAGGGTCAAATCAGAACAGTTTTTCGACCAAAAAACACACATTTCATGGTAGAAAACTTAGAATCGTTAAAACTCGTAAAATTCGCTTCCTAGCGCAAAAAGGTGCGAAACTCTGGCTCACCTCGCCAGGGTCGTAAAGAAACTGTTTATTTGCGGAAAAACACCAATTTCATGGTAGAAAACTTTAAATCGTTAAACTCGTAAAATTCGCGTCCTAATGCAAGAAGCAGCGAAATTCGGAAAAACTGTTATTCGACCCAAAAACCCAAGTTTCATGATAGAAAACTTTAAAACGTTATAACTCGTAAACTACACGTCTTAGCGCAAAAAGGTGCGAAGTTCGGGATCACCACCACAGGGTCAAATCACAACTGTATTTCAACCCAAAAACTAAAAAATCATGCTAGAAAACTTTAAGTCGTTAAAACTCGTAAAATTCGCTTCCTAGCGAAAAGAGGTGCGAAACTCTGGCTCACCTCCCCAGGGTCGTAAGGAAACTGTTTATTTGCGGAAAAACACCAATTTCATGGTAGAAAAATTTAAATCGTTAAACTCGTAAAATTCGCGTCCTAACGCAAGAAGCAGCGAAATTCGGAAAAACTGTTATTCGACCCAAAAACCCAAGTTTCATGATAGAAAACTTTAAAACGTTATAACTCGTAAACTACTCGTCTTAGCGCAAAAAGGTTCGAAATTCGGGATCACCACCACAGGGTCAAATCACAACTGTATTTCAACCCAAAAACTCAAAAATCATGCTAGAAAACTTTAAGTCGTTAAAACTCGTAAAATTCGCTTCCTAGTGCAAAACAAAACTGTTTTTCGACCCAAAAACCCAAATTTCATGTTAGAAAACTTTAAATCGTTAAAACTCGTAAACTTCGCGTCCTAGCGCAGAAGGTGCGAAATTCGGGATCACCACCACAGGGTCAAATCACAACTGTATTTCAACCCAAAAACTCAAAAATCATGTTAGAAAACTTTAAAACGTTATAACTCGTAAACTACTCGTCTTAGCGCAAAAATGTGCGAAATTTGGGATCACCTCCACAGGGTCACAACAAAACTGTTTTTCGACCCAAAAACCCAAGTTTCATGATAGAGAACTTTAAAACGTTATAACTCGTAAACTACTCGTCCTAGCGCAAAAAGGTGCGAAAGTCGGGATCACCACCCCAGGGTCAAATCACAACTGTATTTCAAGCCCAAAACTCAAAAATCATGCTAGAAAACTTTAAGTCGTTGAAACTCGTAAAATTCGCTTCCTAGCGCAAAAAGGTGCGAAACTCTGGCTCACCTCTCCAGGGTCGTAAAGAAACTGTTTATTTGCGGAAAAACACCAATTTCATGGTAGAAAACTTTTAATCGTTAAACTCGTAAAATGTGCGTCCTAACGCAAGAAGCAGCGAAATTCGGAAAAAATGTTTTTCGACCCAAAAACCCAAGTTTCATGATAAAAAACTTTAAAACGTTATAACTCGTAAACTCGCCCAAAAAGGTGCGAAATTCGGGAATTCAAATCACAAATGTATTTCAACCCAAAAACTCAAATTTCATGTTAGGAAACTTTAAATCGTTAAAACTCGTAAGCTTCGCGTCCTAGCGCAGAAGGTGCGAAATTCGGGATCACCACCACAGGGTCAAATCACAACTGTATTTCAACCCAAAAACTCAAAAATCATGCTAAAAAACTTTAAAACGTTATAACTCGTAAACTACTCGTCTTAGCGCAAAAATGTGCGAAATTTGGGATCACCACCACAGGTCAAAACAAAACTGTTTTTCGACCCAAAAACCCAAGTTTCATGATAGAGAACTTTAAAACGTTATAACTCGTAAACTACTCGTCTTAGCGCAAAAAGGTGCGAAATTCGGGATCACCACCACAGGGTCAAATCACAACTGTATTTCAACCCAAAAACTCAAATTTCATGATAGAAAACTTTAAATCGTTAAAACTCGTAAACATCGCGTCCTAGCACAGAAAGGTGCGAAATTCGGGATCACCACCACAGGGTCAAATCACAACTGTATTTCAACCCAAAAACTCAAATTTCATGTTAGAAAACTTTAAATCGTTAAAACTCGTAAACATCGCGTCCTAGCGCAGAAAGGTGCGAAATTCGGGATCACCACCACAGGGTCGAATCACAACTGTATTTCAACCCAAAAACTCAAATTTCATGTTAGAAAACTTTAAATGGTTAAAACTCGTAAACATCGCGTCCTAGCGCAGAAAGGTGCGAAATTTGGGATCACCACCACAGGTCAAAACAAAACTGTTTTTCGACCCAAAAACCCAAGTTTCATGATAGAGAACTTTAAAACGTTATAACTCGTAAACTACTCGTCTTAGCGCAAAAAGGTGCGAAATTCGGGATCACCACCACAGGGTCAAATCACAACTGTATTTCAACCCAAAAACTCAATTTTCATGTTAGAAAACTTTAAATCGTTAAAACTCGTAAACTTCGCGTCCTAGCGCAGAAGGTGCGAAATTCGGGATCACCACCACAGGGTCAAATCACAACTGTATTTCAACCCAAAAACTCAAAAATCATGCTAGAAAACTTTAAAACGTTATAACTCGTAAACTACTCGTCTTAGCGCAAAATGTGCGAAATTCGGGATCACCACCACAGGTCAAAACAAAACTGTTTTTCGACCCAAAAACCCAAGTTTCATGATAGAGAACTTTAAAACGTTATAACTCGTAAACTACTCGTCTTAGCGCAAAAAGGTGCGAAATTCGGGATCACCACCACAGGGTCAAATCACAACTGTATTTCAACCCAAAAACTCAAAAATCATGCTAGAAAACTTTAAGTCGTTAAAACACGTAAAATTCGCTTCCTAGCGCAAAACAAAACTGTTTTTCGACCCAAAAACCCAAGTTTCATGATAGGAAACTTTAAAACGTTATAACTCGTAAACTACTCGTCTTAGCGCATAAAGGTGCGAAATTCGGGATCACCACCACAGGGTCAAATCACAACTGTATTTCAACCCAAAAACTCAGCTTTCATGTTAGAAAACTTTAAATCGTTAAAACTCGTAAACTTCGCGTCCTAGCGCAGAAGGTGCGAAATTCGGGATCACCACCACAGGGTCAAATCACAACTGTATTTCAACCCAAAAACTCAAAAATCATGTTAGAAAACTTTAAAACGTTATAACTCGTAAACTACTCGTCTTACCCAAGTTTCATGATAGAGAACTTTAAAACGTTATAACTCGTAAACTACTCGTCTTAGCGCAAAAAGGTGCGAAATTCGGGATCACCACCACAGGGTCAAATCACAACTGTATTTCAACCCAAAAACTCAAATTTCACGTTAAAAAACTTTAAATCGTTAAAACTCGTAACCTTCGCGTCCTAGCGCAGAAAGGTGTGTAATTCGGGATCACCACCACGGGGTAAAATCACAACTGTATTTCAACCCAAAAACTCAAAAATCATGTTAGAAAACTTTAAATCGTTAAAACTCGTAAACTTCGCGTCCTAGCGCAGAAGGTGCGAAATTCGGGATCACCACCACAGGGTCAAATCACAACTGTATTTCAACCCAAAAACTCAAAAATCATGTTCGAAAACTTTAAAACGTTATAACTCGTAAACTACTCGTCTTAGCGCAAAATGTGCGAAATTCGGGATCACCACCACAGGTCAAAACAAAACTGTTTTTCGACCCAAATACCCAAGTTTCATGATAGAAAACTTTAAAACGTTATAACTCGTAAACTACTCGTCTTAGCGCAAAAAGGTGCGAAATTCGGGATCACCACCACAGGGTCAAATCACAACTGTATTTCAACCCAAAAACTCAAAAATCATGCTAGAAAACTTTAAGTCGTTAAAACTCGTAAAATTCGCTTCCTAGTGCAAAACAAAACTGTTTTTCGACCCAAAAACCCAAATTTCATGTTAGAAAACTTTAAATCGTTAAAACTCGTAAACTTCGCGTCCTAGCGCAGAAGGTGCGAAATTCGGGATCACCACCACAGGGTCAAATCACAACTGTATTTCAACCCAAAAACTCAAAAATCATGTTAGAAAACTTTAAAACGTTATAACTCGTAAACTACTCGTCTTAGCGCAAAAATGTGCGAAATTTGGGATCACCTCCACAGGGTCACAACAAAACTGTTTTTCGACCCAAAAACCCAAGTTTCATGATAGAGAACTTTAAAACGTTATAACTCGTAAACTACTCGTCTTAGCGCAAAAAGGTGCGAAATTCGGGATCACCACCACAGGGTCAAATAACAACTGCATTTCAACCTAAAAACTCAAATTTCTTGTAAGAAAACTTGAAATCGTTTAAACTCGTAAACTTCGCGTCCTAGCGCAAAACGTTGATAAATTCGGGATCACCACCCCAGGGTCAAATCAGAACAGTTTTTCGACCCAAAAACACACATTTCATGGTAGAAAACTTAGAATCGTTAAAACTCGTAAAATTCGCTTAGTAGCGCAAAAAGGTGCGCAACTCTGGCTCACCTCGCCAGGGTCGTAAAGTAACTGTTTATTTGCGGAAAAACACCAATTACATGGTAGAAAAATTTATATCGTTAAAACTCATAAACTTCGCGCCCTAGAGCTAAAAGAAGCGAAATTCGGGATCACCACCGCAGGGTCAAAACAAAACTGTTTTTCGACCCAAAAACCCAAATTTCATGATAGAAAACTTTAAAACGTTTTAAATCGTAAGCTACGCGTCCTAGCGCAAAAAGGTGCGAAATTCGGGATCACCACCCCAGGGTCAAATCACAACTGAATTTCAACCCAAAAACTCAAATATCATGTTAGAAAACTTTAAATCGCTTAAGCTCGTAAGCTTAGCGTCCTAGCGCAAAAAGGTGCGAAATTCGGGATCACCACCCCAGGGTCAAAACAAAACTGTTTTTCGACCAAAAAACCGTAATTTCATGATAGAAAACTTTAAAACGTTATAAATCGTAAGCTATGCGTCCTAGCGCAAAAAGGTGCGAAATTCGGGATCACCACCCCAGGGTCAAATCACAACTGTATTTCAAGCCCAAAACTCAAAAATCATGCTAGAAAACTTTAAGTCGTTGAAACTCGTAAAATTCGCTTCCTAGCGCAAAAAGGTGCGAAACTCTGGCTCACCTCTCCAGGGTCGTAAAGAAACTGTTTATTTGCGGAAAAACACCAATTTCATGGTAGAAAACTTTTAATCGTTAAACTCGTAAAATTTGCGTCCTAACGCAAGAAGCAGCGAAATTCGGAAAAAATGTTTTTCGACCCAAAAACCCAAGTTTCATGATAAAAAACTTTAAAACGTTATAACTCGTAAACTCGCCCAAAAAGGTGCAAAATTCGGGAATTCAAATCACAAATGTATTTCAACCCAAAAACTCAAATTTCATGTTAGGAAACTTTAAATCGTTAAAACTCGTAAACTTCGCGTCCTAGCGCAGAAGGTGCGAAATTCGGGATCACCACCACAGGGTCAAATCACAACTGTATTTCAACCCAAAAACTCAAAAATCATGCTAGAAAACTTTAAAACGTTATAACTCGTAAACTACTCGTCTTAGCGCAAAAATGTGCGAAATTTGGGATCACCACCACAGGTCAAAACAAAACTGTTTTTCGACCAAAAAACCCAAGTTTCATGATAGAGAACTTTAAAACGTTATAACTCGTAAACTACTCGTCTTAGCGCAAAAAGGTGCGAAATTCGGGATCACCACCACAGGGTCAAATCACAACTGTATTTCAACCCAAAAACTCAAATTTCACGTTAAAAAACTTTAAATCGTTAAAACTCGTAACCTTCGCGTCCTAGCGCAGAAAGGTGTGTAATTCGGGATCACCACCACGGGGTAAAATCACAACTGTATTTCAACCCAAAAACTCAAAAATCATGTTAGAAAACTTTAAATCGTTAAAACTCGTAAACATCGCGTCCTAGCGCAGAAAGGTGCGAAATTCGGGATCACCACCACAGGGTCGAATCACAACTGCATTTCAACCCAAAAACTCAAATTTCATGTTAGAAAACTTTAAATGGTTAAAACTCGTAAACATCGCGTCCTAGCGCAAAAAGGTGCGAAATTCGGGATCACCACCACAGGTCAAAACAAAACTGTTTTTCGACCCAAAAACCCAAGTTTCATGATAGAGAACTTTAAAACGTTATAACTCGTAAACTACTCGTCTTAGCGCAAAAAGGTGCGAAATTCGGGATCACCACCACAGGGTCAAATCACAACTGTATTTCAACCCAAAAACTCAAAAATCATGCTAGAAAACTTTAAGTCGTTAAAACACGTAAAATTCGCTTCCTAGCGCAAAACAAAACTGTTTTTCGACCCAAAAACCCAAGTTTCATGATAGGAAACTACTCGTCTTAGCGCGAATCACAACTGTATTTCAACCCAAAAACTCAAATTTCATGTTAGAAAACTTTAAATGGTTAAAACTCGTAAACATCGCGTCCTAGCGCAGAAAGGTGCGAAATTTGGGATCACCACCACAGGTCAAAACAAAACTGTTTTTCGACCCAAAAACCCAAGTTTCATGATAGAGAACTTTAAAACGTTATAACTCGTAAACTACTCGTCTTAGCGCATAAAGGTGCGAAATTCGGGATCACCACCACAGGGTCAAATCACAACTGTATTTCAACCCAAAAACTCAACTTTCATGTTAGAAAACTTTAAATCGTTAAAACTCGTAAACTTCGCGTCCTAGCGCAGAAGGTGCGAAATTCGGGATCACCACCACAGGGTCAAATCACAACTGTATTTCAACCCAAAAACTCAAAAATCATGTTAGAAAACTTTAAAACGTTATAACTCGTAAACTACTCGTCTTAGCGCAAAAATGTGAGAAATTTGGGATCACCTCCACAGGGTCACAACAAAACTGTTTTTCGACCCAAAAACCCAAGTTTCATGATAGAGAACTTTAAAACGTTATAACTCGTAAACTACTCGTCTTAGCGCAAAAAGGTGCGAAATGCGGGATCACCACCACAGGGTCAAATCACAACTGTATTTCAACCCAAAAACTCAAATTTCACGTTAAAAAACTTTAAATCGTTAAAACTCGTAACCTTCGCGTCCTAGCGCAGAAAGGTGTGTAATTCGGGATCACCACCACGGGGTAAAATCACAACTGTATTTCAACCCAAAAACTCAAAAATCATGTTAGAAAACTTTAAATCGTTAAAACTCGTAAACTTCGCGTCCTAGCGCAGAAGGTGCGAAATTCGGGATCACCACCACAGGGTCAAATCACAACTGTATTTCAACCCAAAAACTCAAAAATCATGTTAGAAAACTTTAAAACGTTATAACTCGTAAACTACTCGTCTTAGCGCAAAATGTGCGAAATTCGGGATCACCACCACAGGTCAAAACAAAACTGTTTTTCGACCCAAATACCCAAGTTTCATGATAGAAAAATTTAAAACGTTATAACTCGTAAACTACTCGTCTTAGCGCAAAAATGTGCGAAATTTGGGATCACCTCCACAGGGTCACAACAAAACTGTTTTTCGACCCAAAAACCCAAGTTTCATGATAGAGAACTTTAAAACGTTATAACTCGTAAACTACTCGTCTTAGCGCAAAAAGGTGCGAAATTCGGGATCACCACAACAGGGTCAAATCACAACTGTATTTCAACCCAAAAACTCAATTTTCATGTTAGAAAACTTTAAATCGTTAAAACTCGTAAACATCGCGTCCTAGCGCAGAAAGGTGCGAAATTCGGGATCACCACCACAGGGTCGAATCACAACTGTATTTCAACCCAAAAACTCAAATTTCATGTTAGAAAACTTTAAATGGTTAAAACTCGTAAACATCGCGTCCTAGCGCAGAAAGGTGCGAAATTTGGGATCACCACCACAGGTCAAAACAAAACTGTTTTTCGACCCAAAAACCCAAGTTTCATGATAGAGAACTTTAAAACGTTATAACTCGTAAACTACTCGTCTTAGCGCAAAAAGGTGCGAAATTCGGGATCACCACAACAGGGTCAAATCACAACTGTATTTCAACCCAAAAACTCAATTTTCATGTTAGAAAACTTTATATCGTTAAAACTCGTAAACTTCGCGTCCTAGCGCAGAAGGTGCGAAATTCGGGATCACCACCACAGGGTCAAATCACAACTGTATTTCAACCCAAAAACTCAAAAATCATGCTAGAAAACTTTAAAACGTTATAACTCGTAAGCTACTCGTCTTAGCGCAAAAATTTGCGAAATTTGGGATCACCACCACAGGGTCACAACAAAACTGTTTTTCGACCCAAAAACCCAAGTTTCATGATAGAGAACTTTAAAACGTTATAACTCGTAAACTACTCGTCTTAGCGCAAAAAGGTGCGAAATTCGGGATCACCACCACAGGGTCAAATCACAACTGTATTTCAACCCAAAAACTCAAAAATCATGTTAGAAAACTTTAAAACGTTATAACTCGTAAACTACTCGTCTTAGCGCAAAATGTGCGAAATTCGGGATCACCACCACAGGTCAAAACAAAACTGTTTTTCGACCCAAAAACCCAAGTTTCATGATAGAGAACTTTAAAACGTTATAACTCGTAAACTACTCGTCTTAGCGCATAAAGGTGCGAAATTCGGGATCACCACCACAGGGTCAAATCACAACTGTATTTCAACCCAAAAACTCAAAAATCATGCTAGAAAACTTTAAGTCGTTAAAACACGTAAAATTCGCTTCCTAGCGCAAAACAAAACTGTTTTTCGACCCAAAAACCCAAGTTTCATGATAGGAAACTTTAAAACGTTATAACTCGTAAACTACTCGTCTTAGCGCATAAAGGTGCGAAATTCGGGATCACCACCACAGGGTCAAATCACAACTGTATTTCAACCCAAAAACTCAACTTTCATGTTAGAAAACTTTAAATCGTTAAAACTCGTAAACTTCGCGTCCTAGCGCAGAAGGTGCGAAATTCGGGATCACCACCACAGGGTCAAATCACAACTGTATTTCAACCCAAAAACTCAAAAATCATGTTAGAAAACTTTAAAACGTTATAACTCGTAAACTACTCGTCTTAGCGCAAAAATGGGGGAAATTTGGGATCACCTCCACAGGGTCACAACAAAACTGTTTTTCGACCCAAAAACCCAAGTTTCATGATAGAGAACTTTAAAACGTTATAACTCGTAAACTACTCGTCTTAGCGCAAAAAGGTGCGAAATTCAGGATCACCACCACAGGGTCAAATCACAACTGTATTTCAACCCAAAAACTCAAATTTCACGTTAAAAAACTTTAAATCGTTAAAACTCGTAACCTTCGCGTCCTAGCGCAGAAAGGTGTGTAATTCGGGATCACCACCACGGGGTAAAATCACAACTGTATTTCAACCCAAAAACTCAAAAATCATGTTAGAAAACTTTTAATCGTTAAAACTCGTAAACTTCGCGTCCTAGCGCAGAAGGTGCGAAATTCGGGATCACCACCACAGGGTCAAATCACAACTGTATTTCAACCCAAAAACTCAAAAATCATGTTAGAAAACTTTAAAACGTTATAACTCGTAAACTACTCGTCTTAGCACAAAATGTGCGAAATTCGGGATCACCACCACAGGTCAAAACAAAACTGTTTTTCGACCCAAAAACCCAAGTTTCATGATAGAGAACTTTAAAACGTTATAACTCGTAAACTACTCGTCTTAGCGCATAAAGGTGCGAAATTCGGGATCACCACCACAGGGTCAAATCACAACTGTATTTCAACCCAAAAACTCAAAAATCATGCTAGAAAACTTTAAGTCGTTAAAACACGTAAAATTCGCTTCCTAGCGCAAAACAAAACTGTTTTTCGACCCAAAAACCCAAGTTTCATGATAGGAAACTTTAAAACGTTATAACTCGTAAACTACTCGTCTTAGCGCATAAAGGTGCGAAATTCGGGATCACCACCACAGGGTCAAATCACAACTGTATTTCAACCCAAAAACTCAACTTTCATGTTAGAAAACTTTAAATCGTTAAAACTCGTAAACTTCGCGTCCTAGCGCAGAAGGTGCGAAATTCGGGATCACCACCACAGGGTCAAATCACAACTGTATTTCAACCCAAAAACTCAAAAATCATGTTAGAAAACTTTAAAACGTTATAACTCGTAAACTACTCGTCTTAGCGCAAAAATGTGAGAAATTTGGGATCACCTCCACAGGGTCACAACAAAACTGTTTTTCGACCCAAAAACCCAAGTTTCATGATAGAGAACTTTAAAACGTTATAACTCGTAAACTACTCGTCTTAGCGCAAAAAGGTGCGAAATTCAGGATCACCACCACAGGGTCAAATCACAACTGTATTTCAACCCAAAAACTCAAATTTCACGTTAAAAAACTTTAAATCGTTAAAACTCGTAACCTTCGCGTCCTAGCGCAGAAAGGTGTGTAATTCGGGATCACCACCACGGGGTAAAATCACAACTGTATTTCAACCCAAAAACTCAAAAATCATGTTAGAAAACTTTAAATCGTTAAAACTCGTAAACTTCGCGTCCTAGCGCAGAAGGTGCGAAATTCGGGATCACCACCACAGGGTCAAATCACAACTGTATTTCAACCCAAAAACTCAAAAATCATGTTAGAAAACTTTAAAACGTTATAACTCGTAAACTACTCGTCTTAGCGCAAAATGTGCGAAATTCGGGATCACCACCACAGGTCAAAACAAAACTGTTTTTCGACCCAAATACCTAAGTTTCATGATAGAAAACTTTAAAACGTTATAACTCGTAAACTACTCGTCTTAGCGCAAAAATGTGCGAAATTTGGGATCACCTCCACAGGGTCACAACAAAACTGTTTTTCGACCCAAAAACCCAAGTTTCATGATAGAGAACTTTAAAACGTTATAACTCGTAAACTACTCGTCTTAGCGCAAAAAGGTGCGAAATTCGGGATCACCACCACAGGGTCAAATAACAACTGCATTTCAACCTAAAAACTCAAATTTCTTGTTAGAAAACTTGAAATCGTTTAAACTCGTAAACTTCGCGTCCTAGCGCAAAACGTTGATAAATTCGGGATCACCACCCCAGGGTCAAATCAGAACAGTTTTTCGACCCAAAAACACACATTTCATGGTAGAAAACTTAGAATCGTTAAAACTCGTAAAATTCGCATAGTAGCGCAAAAAGGTGCGCAACTCTGGCTCACCTCGCCAGGGTCGTAAAGTAACTGTTTATTTGCGGAAAAACACCAATTACATGGTAGAAAAATTTATATCGTTAAAACTCATAAACTTCGCGCCCTAGAGCTAAAAGAAGCGAAATTCGGGATCACCACCGCAGGGTCAAAACAAAACTGTTTTTCGACCCAAAAACCCAAATTTCATGATAGAAAACTTTAAAACGTTTTAAATCGTAAGCTACGCGTCCTAGCGCAAAAAGGTGCGAAATTCGGGATCACCACCCCAGGGTCAAATCACAACTGCATTTCAACCCAAAAACTCAAATATCATGTTAGAAAACTTTAAATCGCTTAAGCTCGTAAGCTTAGCGTCCTAGCGCAAAAAGGTGCGAAATTCGGGATCACCACCCCAGGGTCAAAACAAAACTGTTTTTCGACCAAAAAACCGTAATTTCATGATAGAAAACTTTAAAACGTTATAAATCGTAAGCTATGCGTCCTAGCGCAAAAAGGTGCGAAATTCGGGATCACCACCCCAGGGTCAAATCACAACTGTATTTCAAGCCCAAAACTCAAAAATCATGCTAGAAAACTTTAAGTCGTTAAAACTCGTAAAATTCGCTTCCTAGCGCAAAAAGGTGCGAAACTCTGGCTCACCTCTCCAGGGTCGTAAAGAAACTGTTTATTTGCGGAAAAACACCAATTTCATGGTAGAAAACTTTTAATCGTTAAACTCGTAAAATTTGCGTCCTAACGCAAGAAGCAGCGAAATTCGGAAAAAATGTTTTTCGACCCAAAAACCCAAGTTTCATGATAAAAAACTTTAAAACGTTATAACTCGTAAACTCGCCCAAAAAGGTGCAAAATTCGGGAATTCAAATCACAAATGTATTTCAACACAAAAACTCAAATTTCATGTTAGGAAACTTTAAATCGTTAAAACTCGTAAACTTCGCGTCCTAGCGCAGAAGGTGCGAAATTCGGGATCACCACCACAGGGTCAAATCACAACTGTATTTCAACCCAAAAACTCAAATTTCATGTTAGAAAACTTTAAATCGTTAAAACTCGTAAACATCGCGTCCTAGCGCAGAAAGGTGCGAAATTCGGGATCACCACCACAGGGTCAAATCACAACTGTATTTCAACCCAAAAACTCAAAAATCATGCTAGAAAACTTTAAAACGTTATAACTCGTAAACTACTCGTCTTAGCGCAAAAATGTGCGAAATTTGGGATCACCACCACAGGTCAAAACAAAACTGTTTTTCGACCCAAAAACCCAAGTTTCATGATAGAGAACTTTAAAACGTTATAACTCGTAAACTACTCGTCTTAGCGCAAAAAGGTGCGAAATTCGGGATCACCAACACAGGGTCAAATCACAACTGTATTTCAACCCAAAAACTCAAATTTCATGATAGAAAACTTTAAATCGTTAAAACTCGTAACCTTCGCGTCCTAGCGCAGAAAGGTGTGTAATTCGGGATCACCACCACAGGGTCAAATCACAACTGTATTTCAACCCAAAAACTCAAATTTCATGTTAGAAAACTTTAAATCGTTAAAACTCGTAAACATCGCGTCCTAGCGCAGAAAGGTGCGAAATTCGGGATCACCACCACAGGGTCAAATCACAACTGTATTTCAACCCAAAAACTCAAATTTCATGTTAGAAAACTTTAAATTTTTAAAACTCGTAAACATCGCGTCCTAGCGCAGAAAGGTGCGAAATTTGGGATCACCACCACAGGTCAAAACAAAACTGTTTTTCGACCCAAAAACCCAAGTTTCATGATAGAGAACTTTAAAACGTTATAACTCGTAAACTACTCGTCTTAGCGCAAAAAGGTGCGAAATTCGGGATCACCACCACAGGGTCAAATCACAACTGTATTTCAACCCAAAAACTCAATTTTCATGTTAGAAAACTTTAAATCGTTAAAACTCGTAAACTTCGCGTCCTAGCGCAGAAGGTGCGAAATTCGGGATCACCACCACAGGGTCAAATCACAACTGTATTTCAACCCAAAAACTCAAAAATCATGCTAGAAAACTTTAAAACGTTATAACTCGTAAACTACTCGTCTTAGTGCAAAAATGTGCGAAATTTGGGATCACCACCACAGGGTCACAACAAAACTGTTTTTCGACCCAAAAACCCAAGTTTCATGATAGAGAACTTTAAAACGTTATAACTCGTAAACTACTCGTCTTAGCGCAAAAAGGTGCGAAATTCGGGATCACCACCACAGGGTCAAATCACAAATGTATTTCAACCCAAAAACTCAAATTTCATGTTAGGAAACTTTACATCGTTAAAACTCATAAACTTCGCGTCCTAGCGCAGAAAGGTGCGAAATTCGGGATCACCATCACAAGGTCAAATCACAACTGTATTTCAACCCAAAAACTCAAAAATCATGTTAGAAAACTTTAAAACGTTATAACTCGTAAACTACTCGTCTTAGCGCAAAATGTGCGAAATTCGGGATCACCACCACAGGTCAAAACAAAACTGTTTTTCGACCCAAAAACCCAAGTTTCATGATAGAGAACTTTAAAACGTTATAACTTGTAAACTACTCGTCTTAGCGCAAAAAGGTGCGAAATTCGGGATCACCACCACAGGGTCAAATCACAACTGTATTTCAACCCAAAAACTCAAATTTCATGTTAGAAAACTTTAAATCGTTAAAACTCGTAAACATCGCGTCCTAGCGCAGAAAGGTGCGAAATTCGGGATCACCACCACAGGGTCAAATCACAACTGTATTTCAACCCAAAAACTCAAAAATCATGCTAGAAAACTTTAAGTCGTTAAAACACGTAAAATTCGCTTCCTAGCGCCAAACAAAACTGTTTTTCGACCCAAAAACCCAAGTTTCATGATAGGAAACTTTAAAACGTTATAACTCGTAAACTACTCGTCTTAGCGCAAAAAGGTGCGAAATTCGGGATCACCACCACAGGGTCAAATCACAACTGTATTTCAACCCAAAAACTCAACTTTCATGTTAGAAAACTTTAAATCGTTAAAACTCGTAAACTTCGCGTCCTAGCGCAGAAGGTGCGAAATTCGGGATCACCACCACAGGGTCAAATCACAACTGTATTTCAACCCAAAAACTCAAAAATCATGTTAGAAAACTTTAAAACGTTATAACTCGTAAGCTACTCGTCTTAGCGCAAAAATGTGCGAAATTTGGGATCACCACCACAGGGTCACAACAAAACTGTTTTTCGACCCAAAAACCCAAGTTTCATGATAGAGAACTTTAAAACGTTATAACTCGTAAACTACTCGTCTTAGCGCAAAAAGGTGCGAAATTCGGGATCACCACCACAGGGTCAAATCACAACTGTATTTCAACCCAAAAACTCAAATTTCACGTTAAAAAACTTTAAATCGTTAAAACTCGTAACCTTCGCGTCCTAGCGCAGAAAGGTGTGTAATTCGGGATCACCACCACGGGGTAAAATCACAACTGTATTTCAACCCAAAAACTCAACTTTCATGTTAGAAAACTTTAAATCGTTAAAACTCGTAAACTTCGCGTCCTAGCGCAGAAGGTGCGAAATTCGGGATCACCACCACAGGGTCAAATCACAACTGTATTTCAACCCAAAAACTCAAAAATCATGTTAGAAAACTTTAAAACGTTATAACTCGTAAACTACTCGTCTTAGCGCACAAATGTGCGAAATTTGGGATCACCACCACAGGGTCACAACAAAACTGTTTTTCGACCCAAAAACCCAAGTTTCATGATAGAGAACTTTAAAACGTTATAACTCGTAAACTACTCGTCTTAGCGCAAAAAGGTGCGAAATTCGGGATCACCACCACAGGGTCAAATCACTCAATCAACTCAAATTTCACGTTAAAAAACTTTAAATCGTTAAAACTCGTAACCTTCGCGTCCTAGCGCAGAAAGGTGCGTAATTCGGGATCACCACCACGGGGTAAAATCACAACTGTATTTCAACCCAAAAACTCAAAAATCATGTTAGAAAACTTTAAGTCGTTAAAACTCGTATATTCGCTTTCTAGCGCAGAAGGTGCGAAATTCGGGATCACCACCACAGGGTCAAATCACAACTGTATTTCAACCCAAAAACTCAAAAATCACGTTAGAAAACTTTAAAACGTTATAACTCGTAAACTACTCGTCTTAGCGCAAAATGTGCGAAAGTTGGGATCACCTCCAGGGTCGTAAAGAAACTGTTTATTTGCGGAAAAACACCAATTTCATGGTAGAAAACTTTAAATCGTTAAACTCGTAAAATTCGCGTCCTAATGCAAGAAGCAGCGAAATTCGGAAAAACTGTTTTTCGACCCAAAAACCCAAGTTTCATGATAAAAAACTTTAAAACGTTATAACTCGTAAACTACACGTCTTAGCCCAAAAAGGTGCGAAATTCGGGAATTCAAATCACAAATGTATTTCAAAACAAAAACTCAAATTTCATGTTAGGAAACTTTAAATCGTTAAAACTCGTAAACTTCGCGTCCTAGCGCAGAAAGGTGCGAAATTCGGGATCACCATCACAGGGTCAAATCACAACTGTATTTCAACCCGAAAACTCAAAAATCATGTTAGAAAACTTTAAAACGTTATAACTCGTAAACTACTCGTCTTAGCGCAAAATGTGCGAAATTCGGGATCACCACCACAGGTCAAAACAAAACTGTTTTTCGACCCAAAAACCCAAGTTTCAAGATAGAAAACTTTAAAACGTTATAACTCGTAAACTACTCGTCTTAGCGCAAAAAGGTGCGAAATTCGGGATCACCACCACAGGGTCAAATCACAACTGTATTTCAACCCAAAAACTCAAAAATCATGCTAGAAAACTTTAAGTCGTTAAAACTCGTAAAATTCGCTTCCTAGCGCAAAACAAAACTGTTTTTCGACCCAAAAACCCAAGTTGCATGATAGGAAACTTTAAAACGTTATAACTCGTAAACTACTCGTCTTAGCGCAAAAAGGTGCGAAATTCGGGATCACCACCACAGGGTCAAATCACAACTGTATTTCAACCCAAAAACTCAAATTTCATGATAGAAAACTTTAAAACGTTTTAAATCGTAAGCTACGCGTCCTAACGCGAAAAGGTGCGAAATTCGGGATCACCACCCCAGGGTCAAATAACAACTGCATTTCAACCTAAAAACTCAAATTTCTTGTTAGAAAACTTGAAATCGTTTAAACTCGTAAACTTCGCGTCCTAGCGCAAAAAGGTGATAAATTCGGGATCACCACCCCAGGGTCAAATCACAACTGTATTTCAACCCAAAAACAAAAAAATCATGCTAGAAAAGTTTAAGTCGTTAAAACTCGTAAAACTCGCTTCCTAGCGCAAAAAGGTGCGAAACTCTGGCTCACCTCGCCAGGGTCGTAAAGAAACTGTTTATTTGCGGAAAAACACCAATTTCATGGTAGAAAACTTTAAATCGTTAAACTTTAAATCGTAAACTCGTATTCGCGTCCTAATGCAAGAAGCAGCTAAATTCGGAAAAACTGTTATTCGACCCAAAAACCCAAGTTTCATGATAGAAAACTTTAAAACGTTATAACTCGTAAACTACACGTCTTAGCGCAAAAAGGTGCGAAATTCGGGATCACCACCACAGGGTCAAATCACAACTGTATTTCAACCCAAAAACTAAAAAATCATGCTAGAAAACTTTAAGTCGTTAAAACTCGTAAAATTCGCTTCCTAGCGCAAAAAGGTGCGAAACTCTGGCTTACCTCCCCAGGGTCGTAAGGAAACTGTTTATTTGCGGAAAAACACCAATTTCATGGTAGAAAAATTTAAAACGTTACAACTCGTAAACTACACGTCTTAGCCCAAAAAGGTGCGAAATTCGGGAATTCAAATCAGAAATGTATTTCAACCCAAAAACTCAAATTTCATGTTAGGAAACTTTAAATCGTTAAAACTCGTAAGCTTCGCGTTATAGCGCAGAAAGGTGCGAAATTCGGGATCACCATCACAGGGTCAAATCACAACTGTATTTCAACCCAAAAACTCAAAAATCATGTTAGAAAACTTTAAAACGTTATAACTCGTAAACTACTCGTCTTAGCGCAAAAATGTGCGAAATTTGGGATCACCTCCACAGGGTCACAACAAAACTGTTTTTCGACCCAAAACCCCAAGTTTCATGATAGAGAACTTTAAAACGTTATAACTCGTAAACTACTCGTCTTAGGGCAAAAAGGTGCGAAATTCGGGATCACCACCACATGGTCAAATCACAACTGTATTTCAACCCAAAAACTCAAATTTCATGTTAGGAAACTTTAAATCGTTAAAACTCGTAAACTTCGCGTCCTAGCGCAGAAAGGTGCGAAATTCGGGATCACCATCACAGGGTCAAATCACAACTGTATTTCAACCCAAAAACTCAAAAATCATGTTAGAAAACTTTAAAACGTTATAACTCGTAAACTACTCGTCTTAGCGCAAAATGTGCGAAATTCGAGATCACCACCACAGGTCAAAACAAAACTGTTTTTCGACCCAAAAACCCAAGTTTCATGATAGAAAACTTTAAAACGTTATAACTCGTAAACTACTCGTCTTAGCGCAAAAAGGTGCGAAATTCGGGATCACCACCACAGGGTCAAATCACAACTGTATTTCAACCTAAAAACTCAAATTTCATGTTAGAAAACTTTAAATCGTTAAAACTCGTAAATTTCGCGTCCTAGCGCAGAAAGGTGCGAAATTCGGGATCACCACCACAGGGTCAAATCACAACTGTATTTCAACCCAAAAACTCAAAAATCATGCTAGAAAACTTTAAGTCGTTAAAACTCGTAAAATTCGCTTCCTAGCGCAAAACAAAACTGTTTTTCGACCCAAAAACCCAAGTTGCATGATAGGAAACTTTAAAACGTTATAACTCGTAAACTACTCGTCTTAGCGCAAAAAGGTGCGAAATTCGGGATCACCACCACAGGGTCAAATCACAACTGTATTTCAACCCAAAAACTCAAATTTCATGATAGAAAACTTTAAAACGTTTTAAATCGTAAGCTACGCGTCCTAACGCGAAAAGGTGCGAAATTCGGGATCACCACCCCAGGGTCAAATAACAACTGCATTTCAACCTAAAAACTCAAATTTCTTGTTAGAAAACTTGAAATCGTTTAAACTCGTAAACTTCGCGTCCTAGCGCAAAAAGGTGATAAATTCGGGATCACCACACCAGGGTCAAATCACAACTGTATTTCAACCCAAAAACTAAAAAATCATGCTAGAAAACTTTAAGTCGTTAAAACTCGTAAAACTCGCTTCCTAGCGCAAAAAGGTGCGAAACTCTGGCTCACCTCGCCAGGGTCGTAAAGAAACTGTTAATTTGCGGAAAAACACCAATTTCATGGTAGAAAACTTTAAATCGTTAAACTCGTAAAATTCGCGTCCTAATGCAAGAAGCAGCTAAATTCGGAAAAACTGTTATTCGACCCAAAAACCCAAGTTTCATGATAGAAAACTTTAAAACGTTATAACTCGTAAACTACACGTCTTAGCGCAAAAAGGTGCGAAATTCGGGATCACCACCACAGGGTCAAATCACAAATGTATTTCAACCCAAAAACTCAAATTTCATGTTAGGAAACTTTACATCGTTAAAACTCATAAACTTCGCGTCCTAGCGCAGAAAGGTGCGAAATTCGGGATCACCACCACAGGGTCAAATCACAACTGTATTTCAACCCAAAAACTCAAAAATCATGCTAGAAAACTTTAAGTCGTTAAAACACGTAAAATTCGCTTCCTAGCGCAAAACAAAACTGTTTTTCGACCCAAAAACCCAAGTTTCATGATAGGAAACTTTAAAACGTTATAACTCGTAAACTACTTCTTAGCGCAAAAAGGTGCGAAATTCGGGATCACCACCACAGGGTCAAATCACAACTGTATTTCAACCCAAAAACTCAACTTTCATGTTAGAAAACTTTAAATCGTTAAAACTCGTAAACTTCGCGTCCTAGCGCAGAAGGTGCGAAATTCGGGATCACCACCACAGGGTCAAATCACAACTGTATTTCAACCCAAAAACTCAAAAATCATGTTAGAAAACTTTAAAACGTTATAACTCGTAAGCTACTCGTCTTAGCGCAAAAATGTGCGAAATTTGGGATCACCACCACAGGGTCACAACAAAACTGTTTTTCGACCCAAAAACCCAAGTTTCATGATAGAGAACTTTAAAACGTTATAACTCGTAAACTACTCGTCTTAGCGCAAAAAGGTGCGAAATTCGGGATCACCACCACAGGGTCAAATCACAACTGTATTTCAACCCAAAAACTCAAATTTCACGTTAAAAAACTTTAAATCGTTAAAACTCGTAACCTTCGCGTCCTAGCGCAGAAAGGTGTGTAATTCGGGATCACCAGCACGGGGTAAAATCACAACTGTATTTCAACCCAAAAACTCAAAAATCATGTTAGAAAACTTTAAATCGTTAAAACTCGTAAACTTCGCGTCCTAGCGCAGAAGGTGCGAAATTCGGGATCACCACCACAGGGTCAAATCACAACTGTATTTCAACCCAAAAACTCAAAAATCATGTTAGAAAACTTTAAAACGTTATAACTCGTAAACTACTCGTCTTAGCGCAAAAATGTGCGAAATTTGGGATCACCACCACAGGGTCACAACAAAACTGTTTTTCGACCCAAAAACCCAAGTTTCATGATAGAGAACTTTAAAACGTTATAACTCGTAAACTACTCGTCTTAGCGCAAAAAGGTGCGAAATTCGGGATCACCACCACAGGGTCAAATCACAACTGTATTTCAACCCAAAAACTCAAATTTCACGTTAAAAAACTTTAAATCGTTAAAACTCGTAACCTTCGCGTCCTAGCGCAGAAAGGTGTGTAATTCGGGATCACCACCACGGGGTAAAATCACAACTGTATTTCAACCCAAAAACTCAAAAATCATGTTAGAAAACTTTAAATCGTTAAAACTCGTAAACTTCGCGTCCTAGCGCAGAAGGTGCGAAATTCGGGATCACCACCACAGGGTCAAATCACAACTGTATTTCAACCCAAAAACTCAAAAATCATGTTAGAAAACTTTAAAACGTTATAACTCGTAAACTACTCGTCTTAGCGCAAAAATGTGCGAAATTTGGGATCACCACCACAGGGTCAAATCACAACTCTATTTCAACCCAAAAACTCAAATTTCACGTTAAAAAACTTTAAATCGTTAAAACTCGTAACCTTCGCGTCCTAGCGCAGAAAGGTGCGTAATTCGGGATCACCACCACGGGGTAAAATCACAACTGTATTTCAACCCAAAAACTCAAAAATCATGTTAGAAAACTTTAAGTCGTTAAAACTCGTATATTCGCTTTCTAGCGCAAAAAGGTGCGAAACTCTGGCTCACCTCCCCAGGGTCGTAAGGAAACTGTTTATTTGCGGAAAAACACCAATTTCATGGTAGAAAACTTTAAATCGTTAAACTCGTAAAATTCGCGTCCTAACGCAAGAAGCAGCGAAATTCGGAAAAACTGTTTTTCGACCCAAAAACCCAAGTTTCATGATAAAAAACTTTAAATCGTTAAAACTCGTAAACATCGCGTCCTAGCCCAGAAAGGTGCGAAATTCGGGATCACCACCACAGGGTCAAATCACAACTGTATTTCAACCCAAAAACTCAAAAATCATGCTAGAGAATTTTAAGTCGTTAAAACTCGTAAAATTCGCTTCCTAGCGCAAAACAAAACTGTTTTTCGACCCAAAAACCCAAAGTTCATGTTAGAAAACTTTAAATCGTTAAAACTCGTAAACTTCGCGTCCTAGCGCAGAAGGTGCGAAATTCGGGATCACCACCACAGGGTCAAATCACAACTGTATTTCAACCCAAAAACTCAAAAATCACGTTAGAAAACTTTAAAACGTTATAACTCGTAAACTACTCGTCTTAGCGCAAAATGTGCGAAAGTTGGGATCACCTCCAGGGTCGTAAAGAAACTGTTTATTTGCGGAAAAACACCAATTTCATGGTAGAAAACTTTAAATCGTTAAACTCGTAAAATTCGCGTCCTAATGCAAGAAGCAGCGAAATTCGGAAAAACTGTTTTTCGACCCAAAAACCCAAGTTTCATGATAAAAAACTTTAAAACGTTATAACTCGTAAACTACACGTCTTAGCCCAAAAAGGTGCGAAATTCGGGAATTCAAATCACAAATGTATTTCAAAACAAAAACTCAAATTTCATGTTAGGAAACTTTAAATCGTTAAAACTCGTAAACTTCGCGTCCTAGCGCAGAAAGGTGCGAAATTCGGGATCACCATCACAGGGTCAAATCACAACTGTATTTCAACCCGAAAACTCAAAAATCATGTTAGAAAACTTTAAAACGTTATAACTCGTAAACTACTCGTCTTAGCGCAAAATGTGCGAAATTCGGGATCACCACCACAGGTCAAAACAAAACTGTTTTTCGACCCATAAACCCAAGTTTCATGATAGAAAACTTTAAAACGTTATAACTCGTAAACTACTCGTCTTAGCGCAAAAAGGTGCGAAATTCGGGATCACCACCACAGGGTCAAATCACAACTGTATTTCAACCCAAAAACTCAAATTTCACGTTAAAAAACTTTAAATCGTTAAAACTCGTAACCTTCGCGTCCTAGCGCAGAAAGGTGTGTAATTCGGGATCACCACCACGGGGTAAAATCACAACTGTATTTCAACCCAAAAACTCAAAAATCATGTTAGAAAACTTTAAATCGTTAAAACTCGTAAACTTCGCGTCCTAGCGCAGAAGGTGCGAAATTCGGGATCACCACCACAGGGTCAAATCACAACTGTATTTCAACCCAAAAACTCAAAAATCATGTTAGAAAACTTTAAAACGTTATAACTCGTAAACTACTCGTCTTAGCGCAAAAATGTGCGAAATTTGGGATCACCACCACAGGGTCAAATCACAACTCTATTTCAACCCAAAAACTCAAATTTCACGTTAAAAAACTTTAAATCGTTAAAACTCGTAACCTTCGCGTCCTAGCGCAGAAAGGTGCGTAATTCGGGATCACCACCACGGGGTAAAATCACAACTGTATTTCAACCCAAAAACTCAAAAATCATGTTAGAAAACTTTAAGTCGTTAAAACTCGTAAAATTCGCTTCCTAGCGCAAAACAAAACTGTTTTTCGACCCAAAAACCCAAAGTTCATGTTAGAAAACTTTAAATCGTTAAAACTCGTAAACTTCGCGTCCTAGCGCAGAAGGTGCGAAATTCGGGATCACCACCACAGGGTCAAATCACAACTGTATTTCAACCCAAAAACTCAAAAATCACGTTAGAAAACTTTAAAACGTTATAACTCGTAAACTACTCGTCTTAGCGCAAAATGTGCGAAAGTTGGGATCACCTCCAGGGTCGTAAAGAAACTGTTTATTTGCGGAAAAACACCAATTTCATGGTAGAAAACTTTAAATCGTTAAACTCGTAAAATTCGCGTCCTAATGCAAGAAGCAGCGAAATTCGGAAAAACTGTTTTTCGACCCAAAAACCCAAGTTTCATGATAAAAAACTTTAAAACGTTATAACTCGTAAACTACACGTCTTAGCCCAAAAAGGTGCGAAATTCGGGAATTCAAATCACAAATGTATTTCAAAACAAAAACTCAAATTTCATGTTAGGAAACTTTAAATCGTTAAAACTCGTAAACTTCGCGTCCTAGCGCAGAAAGGTGCGAAATTCGGGATCACCATCACAGGGTCAAATCACAACTGCATCTCAACCCGAAAACTCAAAAATCATGTTAGAAAACTTTAAAACGTTATAACTCGTAAACTACTCGTCTTAGCGCAAAATGTGCGAAATTCGGGATCACCACCACAGGTCAAAACAAAACTGTTTTTCGACCCAAAAACCCAAGTTTCATGATAGAAAACTTTAAAACGTTATAACTCGTAAACTACTCGTCTTAGCGCAAAAAGGTGCGAAATTCGGGATCACCACCACAGGGTCAAATCACAACTGTATTTCAACCCAAAAACTCAAATTTCATGTTAGAAAACTTTAAATCGTTAAGACTCGTAAACATCGCGTCCTAGCGCAGAAAGGTGCGAAATTCGGGATCACCACCACAGGGCCAAATCACAACTGTATTTCAACCCAAAAACTCAAAAATCATGCTAGAAAACTTTAAGTCGTTAAAACTCGTAAAATTCGCTTCCTAGCGCAAAACAAAACTGTTTTTCGACCCAAAAACCCAAGTTGCATGATAGGAAACTTTAAAACGTTATAACTCGTAAACTACTCGTCTTAGCGCAAAAAGGTGCGAAATTCGGGATCACCACCACAGGGTCAAATCACAACTGTATTTCAACCCAAAAACTCAAATTTCATGATAGAAAACTTTAAAACGTTTTAAATCGTAAGCTACGCGTCCTAACGCGAAAAGGTGCGAAATTCGGGATCACCACCCCAGGGTCAAATAACAACTGCATTTCAACCTAAAAACTCAAATTTCTTGTTAGAAAACTTGAAATCGTTTAAACTCGTAAACTTCGCGTCCTAGCGCAAAAAGGTGATAAATTCGGGATCACCACCCCAGGGTCAAATCACAACTGTATTTCAACCCAAAAACAAAAAAATCATGCTAGAAAACTTTAAGTCGTTAAAACTCGTAAAACTCGCTTCCTAGCGCAAAAAGGTGCGAAACTCTGGCTCACCTCGCCAGGGTCGTAAAGAAACTGTTTATTTGCGGAAAAACACCAATTTCATGGTAGAAAACTTTAAATCGTTAAACTTTAAATCGTAAACTCGTATTCGCGTCCTAATGCAAGAAGCAGCTAAATTCGGAAAAACTGTTATTCGACCCAAAAACCCAAGTTTCATGATAGAAAACTTTAAAACGTTATAACTCGTAAACTACACGTCTTAGCGCAAAAAGGTGCGAAATTCGGGATCACCACCACAGGGTCAAATCACAACTGTATTTCAACCCAAAAACTAAAAAATCATGCTAGAAAACTTTAAGTCGTTAAAACTCGTAAAATTCGCTTCCTAGCGCAAAAAGGTGCGAAACTCTGGCTTACCTCCCCAGGGTCGTAAGGAAACTGTTTATTTGCGGAAAAACACCAATTTCATAGTAGAAAAATTTAAAACGTTATAACTCGTAAACTACACGTCTTAGCCCAAAAAGGTGCGGAATTCGGGAATTCAAATCACAAATGTATTTCAACCCAAAAACTCAAATTTCATGTTAGGAAACTTTAAATCGTTAAAACTCGTAAGCTTCGCGTTATAGCGCAGAAAGGTGCGAAATTCGGGATCACCATCACAGGGTCAAATCACAACTGTATTTCAACCCAAAAACTCAAAAATCATGTTAGAAAACTTTAAAACGTTATAACTCGTAAACTACTCGTCTTAGCGCAAAAATGTGCGAAATTTGGGATCACCTCCACAGGGTCACAACAAAACTGTTTTTCGACCCAAAACCCCAAGTTTCATGATAGAGAACTTTAAAACGTTATAACTCGTAAACTACTCGTCTTAGGGCAAAAAGGTGCGAAATTCGGGTTCACCACCACAGGGTCAAATCACAACTGTATTTCAACCCAAAAACTCAAATTTCATGTTAGGAAACTTTAAATCGTTAAAACTCGTAAACTTCGCGTCCTAGCGCAGAAAGGTGCGAAATTCGGGATCACCACCACAGGGTCAAATCACAACTGTATTTCAACCCAAAAACTAAAAAATCATGCTAGAAAACTTTAAGTCGTTAAAACTCGTAAAATTCGCTTCCTAGCGCAAAACAAAACTGTTTTTCGACCCAAAAACCCAAGTTGCATGATAGGAAACTTTAAAACGTTATAACTCGTAAACTACTCGTCTTAGCGCAAAAAGGTGCGAAATTCGGGATCACCACCACAGGGTCAAATCACAACTGTATTTCAACCCAAAAACTCAAATTTCATGATAGAAAACTTTAAAACGTTTTAAATCGTAAGCTACGCGTCCTAACGCGAAAAGGTGCGAAATTCGGGATCACCACCCCAGGGTCAAATAACAACTGCATTTCAACCTAAAAACTCAAATTTCTTGTTAGAAAACTTGAAATCGTTTAAACTCGTAAACTTCGCGTCCTAGCGCAAAAAGGTGATAAATTCGGGATCACCACCCCAGGGTCAAATCACAACTGTATTTCAACCCAAAAACAAAAAAAATCATGCTAGAAAACTTTAAGTCGTTAAAACTCGTAAAACTCGCTTCCTAGCGCAAAAAGGTGCGAAACTCTGGCTCACCTCGCCAGGGTCGTAAAGAAACTGTTTATTTGCGGAAAAACGCCAATTTCATGGTAGAAAACTTTAAATCGTTAAACTTTAAATCGTAAACTCGTATTCGCGTCCTAATGCAAGAAGCAGCTAAATTCGGAAAAACTGTTATTCGACCCAAAAACCCAAGTTTCATGATAGAAAACTTTAAAACGTTATAACTCGTAAACTACTCGTCTTAGGGCAAAAAGGTGCGAAATTCGGGATCACCACCACAGGGTCAAATCACAACTGTATTTCAACCCAAAAACTCAAATTTCATGTTAGGAAACTTTAAATCGTTAAAACTCGTAAACTTCGCGTCCTAGCGCAGAAAGGTGCGAAATTCGGGATCACCACCACAGGGTCAAATCACAACTGTATTTCAACCCAAAAACTAAAAAATCATGCTAGAAAACTTTAAGTCGTTAAAACTCGTAAAATTCGCTTCCTAGCGCAAAAAGGTGCGAAACTCTGGCTTACCTCCCCAGGGTCGTAAGGAAACTGTTTATTTGCGGAAAAACACCAATTTCATGGTAGAAAAATTTAAAACGTTATAACTCGTAAACTACACGTCTTAGCCCAAAAAGGTGCGGAATTCGGGAATTCAAATCACAAATGTATTTCAACCCAAAAACTCAAATTTCATGTTAGGAAACTTTAAATCGTTAAAACTCGTAAGCTTCGCGTTATAGCGCAGAAAGGTGCGAAATTCGGGATCACCATCACAGGGTCAAATCACAACTGTATTTCAACCCAAAAACTCAAAAATCATGTTAGAAAACTTTAAAACGTTATAACTCGTAAACTACTCGTCTTAGCGCAAAATGTGCGAAATTCGGGATCACCACCACAGGTCAAAACAAAACTGTTTTTCGACCCAAAAAAACTAGAAAACTTTAAGTCGTTAAAACTCGTAAAATTCGCTTCCTAGCGCAAAACAAAACTGTTTTTCGACCCAAAAACCCAAGTTGCATGATAGGAAACTTTAAAACGTTATAACTCGTAAACTACTCGTCTTAGCGCAAAAAGGTGCGAAATTCGGGATCACCACCACAGGGTCAAATCACAACTGTATTTCAACCCAAAAACTCAAATTTCATGATAGAAAACTTTAAAACGTTTAAAATCGTAAGCTACGCGTCCTAACGCGAAAAGGTGCGAAATTCGGGATCACCACCCCAGGGTCAAATAACAACTGCATTTCAACCTAAAAACTCAAATTTCTTGTTAGAAAACTTGAAATCGTTTAAACTCGTAAACTTCGCGTCCTAGCGCAAAAAGGTGATAAATTCGGGATCACCACACCAGGGTCAAATCACAACTGTATTTCAACCCAAAAACTAAAAAATCATGCTAGAAAACTTTAAGTCGTTAAAACTCGTAAAACTCGCTTCCTAGCGCAAAAAGGTGCGAAACTCTGGCTCACCTCGCCAGGGTCGTAAAGAAACTGTTAATTTGCGGAAAAACACCAATTTCATGGTAGAAAACTTTAAATCGTTAAACTCGTAAAATTCGCGTCCTAATGCAAGAAGCAGCTAAATTCGGAAAAACTGTTATTCGACCCAAAAACCCAAGTTTCATGATAGAAAACTTTAAAACGTTATAACTCGTAAACTACACGTCTTAGCGCAAAAAGGTGCGAAATTCGGGATCACCACCACAGGGTCAAATCACAAATGTATTTCAACCCAAAAACTCAAATTTCATGTTAGGAAACTTTACATCGTTAAAACTCATAAACTTCGCCTCCTAGCGCAGAAAGGTGCGAAATTCGGGATCACCATCACAAGGTCAAATCACAACTGTATTTCAACCCAAAAACTCAAAAATCATGTTAGAAAACTTTAAAACGTTATAACTCGTAAACTACTCGTCTTAGCGCAAAATGTGCGAAATTCGGGATCACCACCACAGGTCAAAACAAAACTGTTTTTCGACCCAAAAACCCAAGTTTCATGATAGAGAACTTTAAAACGTTATAACTTGTAAACTACTCGTCTTAGCGCAAAAAGGTGCGAAATTCGGGATCACCACCACAGGGTCAAATCACAACTGTATTTCAACCCAAAAACTCAAATTTCATGTTAGAAAACTTTAAATCGTTAAAACTCGTAAACATCGCGTCCTAGCGCAGAAAGGTGCGAAATTCGGGATCACCACCACAGGGTCAAATCACAACTGTATTTCAACCCAAAAACTCAAAAATCATGCTAGAAAACTTTAAGTCGTTAAAACACGTAAAATTCGCTTCCTAGCGCAAAACAAAACTGTTTTTCGACCCAAAAACCCAAGTTTCATGATAGGAAACTTTAAAACGTTATAACTCGTAAACTACTTCTTAGCGCAAAAAGGTGCGAAATTCGGGATCACCACCACAGGGTCAAATCACAACTGTATTTCAACCCAAAAACTCAACTTTCATGTTAGAAAACTTTAAATCGTTAAAACTCGTAAACTTCGCGTCCTAGCGCAGAAGGTGCGAAATTCGGGATCACCACCACAGGGTCAAATCACAACTGTATTTCAACCCAAAAACTCAAAAATCATGTTAGAAAACTTTAAAACGTTATAACTCGTAAGCTACTCGTCTTAGCGCAAAAATGTGCGAAATTTGGGATCACCACCACAGGGTCACAACAAAACTGTTTTTCGACCCAAAAACCCAAGTTTCATGATAGAGAACTTTAAAACGTTATAACTCGTAAACTACTCGTCTTAGCGCAAAAAGGTGCGAAATTCGGGATCACCACCACAGGGTCAAATCACAACTGTATTTCAACCCAAAAACTCAAATTTCACGTTAAAAAACTTTAAATCGTTAAAACTCGTAACCTTCGCGTCCTAGCGCAGAAAGGTGTGTAATTCGGGATCACCACCACGGGGTAAAATCACAACTGTATTTCAACCCAAAAACTCAAAAATCATGTTAGAAAACTTTAAATCGTTAAAACTCGTAAACTTCGCGTCCTAGCGCAGAAGGTGCGAAATTCGGGATCACCATCACAAGGTCAAATCACAACTGTATTTCAACCCAAAAACTCAAAAATCATGTTAGAAAACTTTAAAACGTTATAACTCGTAAACTACTCGTCTTAGCGCAAAATGTGCGAAATTCGGGATCACCACCACAGGTCAAAACAAAACTGTTTTTCGACCCAAAAACCCAAGTTTCATGATAGAGAACTTTAAAACGTTATAACTCGTAAACTACTCGTCTTAGCGCAAAAAGGTGCGAAATTCGGGATCACCACCACAGGGTCAAATCACAACTGTATTTCAACCCAAAAACTCAAAAATCATGTTAGAAAACTTTAAAACGTTATAACTCGTAAGCTACTCGTCTTAGCGCAAAAATGTGCGAAATTTGGGATCACCACCACAGGGTCACAACAAAACTGTTTTTCGACCCAAAAACCCAAGTTTCATGATAGAGAACTTTAAAACGTTATAACTCGTAAACTACTCGTCTTAGCGCAAAAAGGTGCGAAATTCGGGATCACCACCACAGGGTCAAATCACAACTGTATTTCAACCCAAAAACTCAAATTTCACGTTAAAAAACTTTAAATCGTTAAAACTCGTAACCTTCGCGTCCTAGCGCAGAAAGGTGTGTAATTCGGGATCACCACCACGGGGTAAAATCACAACTGTATTTCAACCCAAAAACTCAAAAATCATGTTAGAAAACTTTAAATCGTTAAAACTCGTAAACTTCGCGTCCTAGCGCAGAAGGTGCGAAATTCGGGATCACCATCACAAGGTCAAATCACAACTGTATTTCAACCCAAAAACTCAAAAATCATGTTAGAAAACTTTAAAACGTTATAACTCGTAAACTTCGCGTCCTAGCGCAGAAGGTGCGAAATTCGGGATCACCATCACAAGGTCAAATCACAACTGTATTTCAACCCAAAAACTCAAAAATCATGTTAGAAAACTTTAAAACGTTATAACTCGTAAACTACTCGTCTTAGCGCAAAATGTGCGAAATTCGGGATCACCACCACAGGTCAAAACAAAACTGTTTTTCGACCCAAAAACTCAAATTTCATGATAGAAAACTTTAAAACGTTTAAAATCGTAAGCTACGCGTCCTAACGCGAAAAGGTGCGAAATTCGGGATCACCACCCCAGGGTCAAATAACAACTGCATTTCAACCTAAAAACTCAAATTTCTTGTTAGAAAACTTGAAATCGTTTAAACTCGTAAACTTCGCGTCCTAGCGCAAAAAGGTGATAAATTCGGGATCACCACACCAGGGTCAAATCACAACTGTATTTCAACCCAAAAACTAAAAAATCATGCTAGAAAACTTTAAGTCGTTAAAACTCGTAAAACTCGCTTCCTAGCGCAAAAAGGTGCGAAACTCTGGCTCACCTCGCCAGGGTCGTAAAGAAACTGTTAATTTGCGGAAAAACACCAATTTCATGGTAGAAAACTTTAAATCGTTAAACTCGTAAAATTCGCGTCCTAATGCAAGAAGCAGCTAAATTCGGAAAAACTGTTATTCGACCCAAAAACCCAAGTTTCATGATAGAAAACTTTAAAACGTTATAACTCGTAAACTACACGTCTTAGCGCAAAAAGGTGCGAAATTCGGGATCACCACCACAGGGTCAAATCACAAATGTATTTCAACCCAAAAACTCAAATTTCATGTTAGGAAACTTTACATCGTTAAAACTCATAAACTTCGCGTCCTAGCGCAGAAAGGTGCGAAATTCGGGATCACCATCACAAGGTCAAATCACAACTGTATTTCAACCCAAAAACTCAAAAATCATGTTAGAAAACTTTAAAACGTTATAACTCGTAAACTACTCGTCTTAGCGCAAAATGTGCGAAATTCGGGATCACCACCACAGGTCAAAACAAAACTGTTTTTCGACCCAAAAACCCAAGTTTCATGATAGAGAACTTTAAAACGTTATAACTTGTAAACTACTCGTCTTAGCGCAAAAAGGTGCGAAATTCGGGATCACCACCACAGGGTCAAATCACAACTGTATTTCAACCCAAAAACTCAAATTTCATGTTAGAAAACTTTAAATCGTTAAAACTCGTAAACATCGCGTCCTAGCGCAGAAAGGTGCGAAATTCGGGATCACCACCACAGGGTCAAATCACAACTGTATTTCAACCCAAAAACTCAAAAATCATGCTAGAAAACTTTAAGTCGTTAAAACACGTAAAATTCGCTTCCTAGCGCAAAACAAAACTGTTTTTCGACCCAAAAACCCAAGTTTCATGATAGGAAACTTTAAAACGTTATAACTCGTAAACTACTTCTTAGCGCAAAAAGGTGTGAAATTCGGGATCACCACCACAGGGTCAAATCACAACTGTATTTCAACCCAAAAACTCAACTTTCATGTTAGAAAACTTTAAATCGTTAAAACTCGTAAACTTCGCGTCCTAGCGCAGAAGGTGCGAAATTCGGGATCACCACCACAGGGTCAAATCACAACTGTATTTCAACCCAAAAACTCAAAAATCATGTTAGAAAACTTTAAAACGTTATAACTCGTAAGCTACTCGTCTTAGCGCAAAAAGGTGCGAAATTCGGGATCACCACCACAGGGTCAAATCACAACTGTATTTCAACCCAAAAACTCAAATTTCACGTTAAAAAACTTTAAATCGTTAAAACTCGTAACCTTCGCGTCCTAGCGCAGAAAGGTGTGTAATTCGGGATCACCACCACAGGGTCAAATCACAACTGTATTTCAACCCAAAAACTCAAAAATCATGCTAGAAAACTTTAAGTCGTTAAAACACGTAAAATTCGCTTCCTAGCGCAAAACAAAACTGTTTTTCGACCCAAAAACCCAAGTTTCATGATAGGAAACTTTAAAACGTTATAACTCGTAAACTACTTCTTAGCGCAAAAAGGTGCGAAATTCGGGATCACCACCACAGGGTCAAATCACAACTGTATTTCAACCCAAAAACTCAACTTTCATGTTAGAAAACTTTAAATCGTTAAAACTCGTAAACTTCGCGTCCTAGCGCAGAAGGTGCGAAATTCGGGATCACCACCACAGGGTCAAATCACAACTGTATTTCAACCCAAAAACTCAAAAATCATGTTAGAGAACTTTAAAACGTTATAACTTGTAAACTACTCGTCTTAGCGCAAAAAGGTGCGAAATTCGGGATCACCACCACAGGGTCAAATCACAACTGTATTTCAACCCAAAAACTCAAATTTCATGTTAGAAAACTTTAAATCGTTAAAACTCGTAAACATCGCGTCCTAGCGCAGAAAGGTGCGAAATTTGGGATCACCACCACAGGGTCACAACAAAACTGTTTTTCGACCCAAAAACCCAAGTTTCATGATAGAGAACTTTAAAACGTTATAACTCGTAAACTACTCGTCTTAGCGCAAAAAGGTGCGAAATTCGGGATCACCACCACAGGGTCAAATCACAACTGTATTTCAACCCAAAAACTCAAATTTCACGTTAAAAAACTTTAAATCGTTAAAACTCGTAACCTTCGCGTCCTAGCGCAGAAAGGTGTGTAATTCGGGATCACCACCACGGGGTAAAATCACAACTGTATTTCAACCCAAAAACTCAAAAATCATGTTAGAAAACTTTAAATCGTTAAAACTCGTAAACTTCGCGTCCTAGCGCAGAAGGTGCGAAATTCGGGATCACCACCACAGGGTCAAATCACAACTGTATTTCAACCCAAAAACTCAAAAATCATGTTAGAAAACTTTAAAACGTTATAACTCGTAAACTACTCGTCTTAGCGCAAAAATGTGCGAAATTTGGGATCACCACCACAGGGTCACAACAAAACTGTTTTTCGACCCAAAAACCCAAGTTTCATGATAGAGAACTTTAAAACGTTATAACTCGTAAACTACTCGTCTTAGCGCAAAAAGGTGCGAAATTCGGGATCACCACCACAGGGTCAAATCACAACTGTATTTCAACCCAAAAACTCAAATTTCACGTTAAAAAACTTTAAATCGTTAAAACTCGTAACCTTCGCGTCCTAGCGCAGAAAGGTGTGTAATTCGGGATCACCACCACGGGGTAAAATCACAACTGTATTTCAACCCAAAAACTCAAAAATCATGTTAGAAAACTGTAAATCGTTAAAACTCGTAAACTTCGCGTCCTAGCGCAGAAGGTGCGAAATTCGGGATCACCACCACAGGGTCAAATCACAACTGTATTTCAACCCAAAAACTCAAAAATCATGTTAGAAAACTTTAAAACGTTATAACTCGTAAACTACTCGTCTTAGCGCAAAAATGTGCGAAATTTGGGATCACCACCACAGGGTCAAATCACAACTCTATTTCAACCCAAAAACTCAAATTTCACGTTAAAAAACTTTAAATCGTTAAAACTCGTAACCTTCGCGTCCTAGCGCAGAAAGGTGCGTAATTCGGGATCACCACCACGGGGTAAAATCACAACTGTATTTCAACCCAAAAACTCAAAAATCATGTTAGAAAACTTTAAGTCGTTAAAACTCGTATATTCGCTTTCTAGCGCAAAAAGGTGCGAAACTCTGGCTCACCTCCCCAGGGTCGTAAGGAAACTGTTTATTTGCGGAAAAACACCAATTTCATGGTAGAAAAATTTAAATCGTTAAACTCGTAAAATTCGCGTCCTAACGCAAGAAGCAGCGAAATTCGGAAAAACTGTTTTTCGACCCAAAAACCCAAGTTTCATGATAAAAAACTTTAAATCGTTAAAACTCGTAAACATCGCGTCCTAGCCCAGAAAGGTGCGAAATTCGGGATCACCACCACAGGGTCAAATCACAACTGTATTTCAACCCAAAAACTCAAAAATCATGCTAGAAAATTTTAAGTCGTTAAAACTCGTAAAATTCGCTTCCTAGCGCAAAACAAAACTGTTTTTCGACCCAAAAACCCAAAGTTCATGTTAGAAAACTTTAAATCGTTAAAACTCGTAAACTTCGCGTCCTAGCGCAGAAGGTGCGAAATTCGGGATCACCACCACAGGGTCAAATCACAACTGTATTTCAACCCAAAAACTCAAAAATCACGTTAGAAAACTTTAAAACGTTATAACTCGTAAACTACTCGTCTTAGCGCAAAATGTGCGAAATTCGGGATCACCACCACAGGTCAAAACAAAACTGTTTTTCGACCCAAAAACCCAAGTTTCATGATAGAAAACTTTAAAACGTTATAACTCGTAAACTACTCGTCTTAGCGCAAAAAGGTGCGAAATTCGGGATCACCACCACAGGGTCAAATCACAACTGTATTTCAACCCAAAAACTCAAATTTCATGTTAGAAAACTTTAAATCGTTAAGACTCGTAAACATCGCGTCCTAGCGCAGAAAGGTGCGAAATTTTGGATCACCACCACAGGGTCAAATCACAACTGTATTTCAACCCAAAAACTCAAAAATCATGCTAGAAAACTTTAAGTCGTTAAAACTCGTAAAATTCGCTTCCTAGCGCAAAACAAAACTGTTTTTCGACCCAAAAACCCAAGTTGCATGATAGGAAACTTTAAAACGTTATAACTCGTAAACTACTCGTCTTAGCGCAAAAAGGTGCGAAATTCGGGATCACCACCACAGGGTCAAATCACAACTGCATTTCAACCTAAAAACTCAAATTTCTTGTTAGAAAACTTGAAATCGTTTAAACTCGTAAACTTCGCGTCCTAGCGCAAAAAGGTGATAAATTCGGGATCACCACCCCAGGGTCAAATCACAACTGTATTTCAACCCAAAAACAAAAAAATCATGCTAGAAAACTTTAAGTCGTTAAAACTCGTAAAACTCGCTTCCTAGCGCAAAAAGGTGCGAAACTCTGGCTCACCTCGCCAGGGTCGTAAAGAAACTGTTTATTTGAGGAAAAACACCAATTTCATTTTAGAAAACTTTAAATCGTTAAACTTTAAATCGTAAACTCGTATTCGCGTCCTAATGCAAGAAGCAGCTAAATTCGGAAAAACTGTTATTCGACCCAAAAACCCAAGTTTCATGATAGAAAACTTTAAAACGTTATAACTCGTAAACTACACGTCTTAGCGCAAAAAGGTGCGAAATTCGGGATCACCACCACAGGGTCAAATCACAACTGTATTTCAACCCAAAAACTAAAAAATCATGCTAGAAAACTTTAAGTCGTTAAAACTCGTAAAATTCGCTTCCTAGCGCAAAAAGGTGCGAAACTCTGGCTTACCTCCCCAGGGTCGTAAGGAAACTGTTTATTTGCGGAAAAACACCAATTTCATGGTAGAAAAATTTAAAACGTTATAACTCGTAAACTACACGTCTTAGCCCAAAAAGGTGCGGAATTCGGGAATTCAAATCACAAATGTATTTCAACCCAAAAACTCAAATTTCATGTTAGGAAACTTTAAATCGTTAAAACTCGTAAGCTTCGCGTTATAGCGCAGAAAGGTGCGAAATTCGGGATCACCATCACAGGGTCAAATCACAACTGTATTTCAACCCAAAAACTCAAAAATCATGTTAGAAAACTTTAAAACGTTATAACTCGTAAACTACTCGTCTTAGCGCAAAAATGTGCGAAATTTGGGATCACCTCCACAGGGTCACAACAAAACTGTTTTTCGACCCAAAACCCCAAGTTTCATGATAGAGAACTTTAAAACGTTATAACTCGTAAACTACTCGTCTTAGGGCAAAAAGGTGCGAAATTCGGGATCACCACCACAGGGTCAAATCACAACTGTATTTCAACCCAAAAACTCAAATTTCATGTTAGGAAACTTTAAATCGTTAAAACTCGTAAACTTCGCGTCCTAGCGCAGAAAGGTGCGAAATTCGGGATCACCACCACAGGGTCAAATCACAACTGTATTTCAACCCAAAAACTAAAAAATCATGCTAGAAAACTTTAAGTCGTTAAAACTCGTAAAATTCGCTTCCTAGCGCAAAAAGGTGCGAAACTCTGGCTCACCTCCCCAGGGTCGTAAAGAAACTGTTTATTTGCGGAAAAACACCAATTTCATGGTAGAAAAATTTAAAACGTTATAACTCGTAAACTACACGTCTTAGCCCAAAAAGGTGCGAAATTCGGGAATTCAAATCACAAATGTATTTCAACCCAAAAACTCAAATTTCATGTTAGGAAACTTTAAATCGTTAAAACTCGTAAACTTCGCGTCCTAGCGCAGAAAGGTGCGAAATTCGGGATCACCATCACAGGGTCAAATCACAACTGTATTTCAACCCAAAAACTCAAAAATCATGTTAGAAAACTTTAAAACGTTATAACTCGTAAACTACTCGTCTTAGCGCAAAATGTGCGAAATTCGGGATCACCACCACAGGTCAAAACAAAACTGTTTTTCGACCCAAAAACCCAAGTTTCATGATAGAAAACTTTAAAACGTTATAACTCGTAAACTACTCGTCTTAGCGCAAAAAGGTGCGAAATTCGGGATCACCACCACAGGGTCAAATCACAACTGTATTTCAACCCAAAAACTCAAATTACCTGTTAGAAAACTTTAAATCGTTAAAACTCGTAAATTTCGCGTCCTAGCGCAGAAAGGTGCGAAATTCGGGATCACCACCACAGGGTCAAATCACAACTGTATTTCAACCCAAAAACTCAAAAATCATGCTAGAAAACTTTAAGTCGTTAAAACTCGTAAAATTCGCTTCCTAGCGCAAAACAAAACTGTTTTTCGACCCAAAAACCCAAGTTGCATGATAGGAAACTTTAAAACGTTATAACTCGTAAACTACTCGTCTTAGCGCAAAAAGGTGCGAAATTCGGGATCACCACCACAGGGTCAAATCACAACTGTATTTCAACCCAAAAACTCAAATTTCATGATAGAAAACTTTAAAACGTTTTAAATCGTAAGCTATGCGTCCTAACGCGAAAAGGTGCGAAATTCGGGATCACCACCCCAGGGTCAAATAACAACTGCATTTCAACCTAAAAACTCAAATTTCTTGTTAGAAAACTTGAAATCGTTTAAACTCGTAAACTTCGCGTCCTAGCGCAGAAAGGTGCGAAATTCGGGATCACCATCACAAGGTCAAATCACAACTGTATTTCAACCCAAAAACTCAAAAATCATGTTAGAAAACTTTAAAACGTTATAACTCGTAAACTACTCGTCTTAGCGCAAAATGTGCGAAATTCGGGATCACCACCACAGGTCAAAACAAAACTGTTTTTCGACCCAAAAACCCAAGTTTCATGATAGAGAACTTTAAAACGTTATAACTTGTAAACTACTCGTCTTAGCGCAAAAAGGTGCGAAATTCGGGATCACCACCACAGGGTCAAATCACAACTGTATTTCAACCCAAAAACTCAAATTTCATGTTAGAAAACTTTAAATCGTTAAAACTCGTAAACATCGCGTCCTAGCGCAGAAAGGTGCGAAATTCGGGATCACCACCACAGGGTCAAATCACAACTGTATTTCAACCCAAAAACTCAAAAATCATGCTAGAAAACTTTAAGTCGTTAAAACACGTAAAATTCGCTTCCTAGCGCAAAACAAAACTGTTTTTCGACCCAAAAACCCAAGTTTCATGATAGGAAACTTTAAAACGTTATAACTCGTAAACTACTTCTTAGCGCAAAAAGGTGCGAAATTCGGGATCACCACCACAGGGTCAAATCACAACTGTATTTCAACCCAAAAACTCAACTTTCATGTTAGAAAACTTTAAATCGTTAAAACTCGTAAACTTCGCGTCCTAGCGCAGAAGGTGCGAAATTCGGGATCACCACCACAGGGTCAAATCACAACTGTATTTCAACCCAAAAACTCAAAAATCATGTTAGAAAACTTTAAAACGTTATAACTCGTAAGCTACTCGTCTTAGCGCAAAAATGTGCGAAATTTGGGATCACCACCACAGGGTCACAACAAAACTGTTTTTCGACCCAAAAACCCAAGTTTCATGATAGAGAACTTTAAAACGTTATAACTCGTAAACTACTCGTCTTAGCGCAAAAAGGTGCGAAATTCGGGATCACCACCACAGGGTCAAATCACAACTGTATTTCAACCCAAAAACTCAAATTTCACGTTAAAAAACTTTAAATCGTTAAAACTCGTAACCTTCGCGTCCTAGCGCAGAAAGGTGTGTAATTCGGGATCACCACCACGGGGTAAAATCACAACTGTATTTCAACCCAAAAACTCAAAAATCATGTTAGAAAACTTTAAATCGTTAAAACTCGTAAACTTCGCGTCCTAGCGCAGAAGGTGCGAAATTCGGGATCACCACCACAGGGTCAAATCACAACTGTATTTCAACCCAAAAACTCAAAAATCATGTTAGAAAACTTTAAAACGTTATAACTCGTAAACTACTCGTCTTAGCGCAAAAATGTGCGAAATTTGGGATCACCACCACAGGGTCACAACAAAACTGTTTTTCGACCCAAAAACCCAAGTTTCATGATAGAGAACTTTAAAACGTTATAACTCGTAAACTACTCGTCTTAGCGCAAAAAGGTGCGAAATTCGGGATCACCACCACAGGGTCAAATCACAACTGTATTTCAACCCAAAAACTCAAATTTCACGTTAAAAAACTTTAAATCGTTAAAACTCGTAACCTTCGCGTCCTAGCGCAGAAAGGTGTGTAATTCGGGATCACCACCACGGGGTAAAATCACAACTGTATTTCAACCCAAAAACTCAAAAATCATGTTAGAAAACTGTAAATCGTTAAAACTCGTAAACTTCGCGTCCTAGCGCAGAAGGTGCGAAATTCGGGATCACCACCACAGGGTCAAATCACAACTGTATTTCAACCCAAAAACTCAAAAATCATGTTAGAAAACTTTAAAACGTTATAACTCGTAAACTACTCGTCTTAGCGCAAAAATGTGCGAAATTTGGGATCACCACCACAGGGTCAAATCACAACTCTATTTCAACCCAAAAACTCAAATTTCACGTTAAAAAACTTTAAATCGTTAAAACTCGTAACCTTCGCGTCCTAGCGCAGAAAGGTGCGTAATTCGGGATCACCACCACGGGGTAAAATCACAACTGTATTTCAACCCAAAAACTCAAAAATCATGTTAGAAAACTTTAAGTCGTTAAAACTCGTATATTCGCTTTCTAGCGCAAAAAGGTGCGAAACTCTGGCTCACCTCCCCAGGGTCGTAAGGAAACTGTTTATTTGCGGAAAAACACCAATTTCATGGTAGAAAAATTTAAATCGTTAAACTCGTAAAATTCGCGTCCTAACGCAAGAAGCAGCGAAATTCGGAAAAACTGTTTTTCGACCCAAAAACCCAAGTTTCATGATAAAAAACTTTAAATCGTTAAAACTCGTAAACATCGCGTCCTAGCCCAGAAAGGTGCGAAATTCGGGATCACCACCACAGGGTCAAATCACAACTGTATTTCAACCCAAAAACTCAAAAATCATGCTAGAAAATTTTAAGTCGTTAAAACTCGTAAAATTCGCTTCCTAGCGCAAAACAAAACTGTTTTTCGACCCAAAAACCCAAAGTTCATGTTAGAAAACTTTAAATCGTTAAAACTCGTAAACTTCGCGTCCTAGCGCAGAAGGTGCGAAATTCGGGATCACCACCACAGGGTCAAATCACAACTGTATTTCAACCCAAAAACTCAAAAATCACGTTAGAAAACTTTAAAACGTTATAACTCGTAAACTACTCGTCTTAGCGCAAAATGTGCGAAATTCGGGATCACCACCACAGGTCAAAACAAAACTGTTTTTCGACCCAAAAACCCAAGTTTCATGATAGAAAACTTTAAAACGTTATAACTCGTAAACTACTCGTCTTAGCGCAAAAAGGTGCGAAATTCGGGATCACCACCACAGGGTCAAATCACAACTGTATTTCAACCCAAAAACTCAAATTTCATGTTAGAAAACTTTAAATCGTTAAGACTCGTAAACATCGCGTCCTAGCGCAGAAAGGTGCGAAATTTTGGATCACCACCACAGGGTCAAATCACAACTGTATTTCAACCCAAAAACTCAAAAATCATGCTAGAAAACTTTAAGTCGTTAAAACTCGTAAAATTCGCTTCCTAGCGCAAAACAAAACTGTTTTTCGACCCAAAAACCCAAGTTGCATGATAGGAAACTTTAAAACGTTATAACTCGTAAACTACTCGTCTTAGCGCAAAAATGTGCGAAATTCGGGATCACCACCACAGGGTCAAATCACAACTGCATTTCAACCTAAAAACTCAAATTTCTTGTTAGAAAACTTGAAATCGTTTAAACTCGTAAACTTCGCGTCCTAGCGCAAAAAGGTGATAAATTCGGGATCACCACCCCAGGGTCAAATCACAACTGTATTTCAACCCAAAAACAAAAAAATCATGCTAGAAAACTTTAAGTCGTTAAAACTCGTAAAACTCGCTTCCTAGCGCAAAAAGGTGCGAAACTCTGGCTCACCTCGCCAGGGTCGTAAAGAAACTGTTTATTTGAGGAAAAACACCAATTTCATTTTAGAAAACTTTAAATCGTTAAACTTTAAATCGTAAACTCGTATTCGCGTCCTAATGCAAGAAGCAGCTAAATTCGGAAAAACTGTTATTCGACCCAAAAACCCAAGTTTCATGATAGAAAACTTTAAAACGTTATAACTCGTAAACTACACGTCTTAGCGCAAAAAGGTGCGAAATTCGGGATCACCACCACAGGGTCAAATCACAACTGTATTTCAACCCAAAAACTAAAAAATCATGCTAGAAAACTTTAAGTCGTTAAAACTCGTAAAATTCGCTTCCTAGCGCAAAAAGGTGCGAAACTCTGGCTTACCTCCCCAGGGTCGTAAGGAAACTGTTTATTTGCGGAAAAACACCAATTTCATGGTAGAAAAATTTAAAACGTTATAACTCGTAAACTACACGTCTTAGCCCAAAAAGGTGCGGAATTCGGGAATTCAAATCACAAATGTATTTCAACCCAAAAACTCAAATTTCATGTTAGGAAACTTTAAATCGTTAAAACTCGTAAGCTTCGCGTTATAGCGCAGAAAGGTGCGAAATTCGGGATCACCATCACAGGGTCAAATCACAACTGTATTTCAACCCAAAAACTCAAAAATCATGTTAGAAAACTTTAAAACGTTATAACTCGTAAACTACTCGTCTTAGCGCAAAAATGTGCGAAATTTGGGATCACCTCCACAGGGTCACAACAAAACTGTTTTTCGACCCAAAACCCCAAGTTTCATGATAGAGAACTTTAAAACGTTATAACTCGTAAACTACTCGTCTTAGGGCAAAAAGGTGCGAAATTCGGGATCACCACCACAGGGTCAAATCACAACTGTATTTCAACCCAAAAACTCAAATTTCATGTTAGGAAACTTTAAATCGTTAAAACTCGTAAACTTCGCGTCCTAGCGCAGAAAGGTGCGAAATTCGGGATCACCACCACAGGGTCAAATCACAACTGTATTTCAACCCAAAAACTAAAAAATCATGCTAGAAAACTTTAAGTCGTTAAAACTCGTAAAATTCGCTTCCTAGCGCAAAAAGGTGCGAAACTCTGGCTCACCTCCCCAGGGTCGTAAAGAAACTGTTTATTTGCGGAAAAACACCAATTTCATGGTAGAAAAATTTAAAACGTTATAACTCGTAAACTACACGTCTTAGCCCAAAAAGGTGCGAAATTCGGGAATTCAAATCACAAATGTATTTCAACCCAAAAACTCAAATTTCATGTTAGGAAACTTTAAATCGTTAAAACTCGTAAACTTCGCGTCCTAGCGCAGAAAGGTGCGAAATTCGGGATCACCATCACAGGGTCAAATCACAACTGTATTTCAACCCAAAAACTCAAAAATCATGTTAGAAAACTTTAAAACGTTATAACTCGTAAACTACTCGTCTTAGCGCAAAATGTGCGAAATTCGGGATCACCACCACAGGTCAAAACAAAACTGTTTTTCGACCCAAAAACCCAAGTTTCATGATAGAAAACTTTAAAACGTTATAACTCGTAAACTACTCGTCTTAGCGCAAAAAGGTGCGAAATTCGGGATCACCACCACAGGGTCAAATCACAACTGTATTTCAACCCAAAAACTCAAATTACCTGTTAGAAAACTTTAAATCGTTAAAACTCGTAAATTTCGCGTCCTAGCGCAGAAAGGTGCGAAATTCGGGATCACCACCACAGGGTCAAATCACAACTGTATTTCAACCCAAAAACTCAAAAATCATGCTAGAAAACTTTAAGTCGTTAAAACTCGTAAAATTCGCTTCCTAGCGCAAAACAAAACTGTTTTTCGACCCAAAAACCCAAGTTGCATGATAGGAAACTTTAAAACGTTATAACTCGTAAACTACTCGTCTTAGCGCAAAAAGGTGCGAAATTCGGGATCACCACCACAGGGTCAAATCACAACTGTATTTCAACCCAAAAACTCAAATTTCATGATAGAAAACTTTAAAACGTTTTAAATCGTAAGCTATGCGTCCTAACGCGAAAAGGTGCGAAATTCGGGATCACCACCCCAGGGTCAAATAACAACTGCATTTCAACCTAAAAACTCAAATTTCTTGTTAGAAAACTTGAAATCGTTTAAACTCGTAAACTTCGCGTCCTAGCGCAAAAAGGTGATAAATTCGGGATCACCACACCAGGGTCAAATCACAACTGTATTTCAACCCAAAAACTAAAAAATCATGCTAGAAAACTTTAAGTCGTTAAAACTCGTAAAACTCGCTTCCTAGCGCAAAAAGGTGCGAAACTCTGGCTCACCTCGCCAGGGTCGTAAAGAAACTGTTAATTTGCGGAAAAACACCAATTTCATGGTAGAAAACTTTAAATCGTTAAACTCGTAAAATTCGCGTCCTAATGCAAGAAGCAGCTAAATTCGGAAAAACTGTTATTCGACCCAAAAACCCAAGTTTCATGATAGAAAACTTTAAAACGTTATAACTCGTAAACTACACGTCTTAGCGCAAAAAGGTGCGAAATTCGGGATCACCACCACAGGGTCAAATCACAACTGTATTTCAACCCAAAAACTAAAAAATCATGCTAGAAAACTTTAAGTCGTTAAAACTCGTAAAATTCGCTTCCTGGCGCAAAAAGGTGCGAAACTCTGGCTTACCTCCCCAGGGTCGTAAGGAAACTGTTTATTTGCGGAAAAACACCAATTTCATGGTACAAAACTTCAAATCGTTAAACTCGTAAAATTCGCGTCCTAACGCAAGAAGCAGCGAAATTCGGAAAAACTGTTTTTCGACCCGAAAACCCAAGTTTCATGATAGAAAACTTTAAAACGTTATAACTCGTAAACTACACGTCTTAGGCCAAAAAGGTGCGAAATTCGGGAATTCAAATCACAACTGTATTTCAACCCAAAAACTCAAATATCATGTTAGGAAACTTTAAATCGTTAAAACTCGTAAACTTCGCGTCCTAGCGCAGAAAGGTGCGAAATTCGGGATCACCACCACAGGGTCAAATCACAACTGTATTTCAACCCAAAAACTAAAAAATCATGCTAGAAAACTTTAAAACGTAATAACTCGTAAACTACTCGTCTTAGCGCAAAATGTGCGAAATTCGGAATCACCACCACAGGGTCAAAACAAAACTGTTTTTCGACCCAAAAACCCAAGTTTCATGATAGAAAACTTTAAAACGTTATAACTCATAAACTACTCGTCCTAGCGCAGAAAGGTGCGAAATTCGGGATCACCATCACAGGGTCAAATCACAACTGTATTTCAACCCAAAAACTCAAAAATCATGTTAGAAAACTTTAAAACGTTATAACTCGTAAACTACTCGTCTTAGCGCAAAATGTGCGAAATTCGGGATCACCACCACAGGTCAAAACAAAACTGTTTTTCGACCCAAAAACCCAAGTTTCATGATAGAAAACTTTAAAACGTTATAACTCGTAAACTACTCGTCTTAGCGCAAAAAGGTGCGAAATTCGGGATCACCACCACAGGGTCAAATCACAACTGTATTTCAACCCAAAAACTCAAATTACCTGTTAGAAAACTTTAAATCGTTAAAACTCGTAAATTTCGCGTCCTAGCGCAGAAAGGTGCGAAATTCGGGATCACCACCACAGGGTCAAATCACAACTGTATTTCAACCCAAAAACTCAAAAATCATGCTAGAAAACTTTAAGTCGTTAAAACTCGTAAAATTCGCTTCCTAGCGCAAAACAAAACTGTTTTTCGACCCAAAAACCCAAGTTGCATGATAGGAAACTTTAAAACGTTATAACTCGTAAACTACTCGTCTTAGCGCAAAAAGGTGCGAAATTCGGGATCACCACCACAGGGTCAAATCACAACTGTATTTCAACCCAAAAACTCAAATTTCATGATAGAAAACTTTAAAACGTTTTAAATCGTAAGCTATGCGTCCTAACGCGAAAAGGTGCGAAATTCGGGATCACCACCCCAGGGTCAAATAACAACTGCATTTCAACCTAAAAACTCAAATTTCTTGTTAGAAAACTTGAAATCGTTTAAACTCGTAAACTTCGCGTCCTAGCGCAAAAAGGTGATAAATTCGGGATCACCACACCAGGGTCAAATCACAACTGTATTTCAACCCAAAAACTAAAAAATCATGCTAGAAAACTTTAAGTCGTTAAAACTCGTAAAACTCGCTTCCTAGCGCAAAAAGGTGCGAAACTCTGGCTCACCTCGCCAGGGTCGTAAAGAAACTGTTAATTTGCGGAAAAACACCAATTTCATGGTAGAAAACTTTAAATCGTTAAACTCGTAAAATTCGCGTCCTAATGCAAGAAGCAGCTAAATTCGGAAAAACTGTTATTCGACCCAAAAACCCAAGTTTCATGATAGAAAACTTTAAAACGTTATAACTCGTAAACTACACGTCTTAGCGCAAAAAGGTGCGAAATTCGGGATCACCACCACAGGGTCAAATCACAACTGTATTTCAACCCAAAAACTAAAAAATCATGCTAGAAAACTTTAAGTCGTTAAAACTCGTAAAATTCGCTTCCTGGCGCAAAAAGGTGCGAAACTCTGGCTTACCTCCCCAGGGTCGTAAGGAAACTGTTTATTTGCGGAAAACACCAATTTCATGGTAGAAAAATGTAAAACGTTACAACTCGTAAACTACACGTCTTAGCCCAAAAAGGTGCGAAATTCGGGAATTCAAATCAGAAATGTATTTCAACCCAAAAACTCAAATTTCATGTTAGGAAACTTTAAATCGTTAAAACTCGTAAACTTCGCGTCCTAGCGCAGAAAGGTGCGAAATTCGGGATCACCACCACAGGGTCAAATCACAACTGTATTTCAACCCAAAAACTAAAAAATCATGCTAGAAAACTTTAAAACGTAATAACTCGTAAACTACTCGTCTTAGCGCAAAATGTGCGAAATTCGGAATCACCACCACAGGGTCAAAACAAAACTGTTTTTCGACCCAAAAACCCAAGTTTCATGATAGAAAACTTTAAAACGTTATAACTCATAAACTACTCGTCCTAGCGCAGAAAGGTGCGAAATTCGGGATCACCATCACAGGGTCAAATCACAACTGTATTTCAACCCAAAAACTCAAAAATCATGTTAGAAAACTTTAAAACGTTATAACTCGTAAACTACTCGTCTTAGCGCAAAATGTGCGAAATTCGGGATCACCACCACAGGTCAAAACAAAACTGTTTTTCGACCCAAAAACCCAAGTTTCATGATAGAAAACTTTAAAACGTTATAACTCGTAAACTACTCGTCTTAGCGCAAAAAGGTGCGAAATTCGGGATCACCACCACAGGGTCAAATCACAACTGTATTTCAACCCAAAAACTCAAATTACCTGTTAGAAAACTTTAAATCGTTAAAACTCGTAAATTTCGCGTCCTAGCGCAGAAAGGTGCGAAATTCGGGATCACCACCACAGGGTCAAATCACAACTGTATTTCAACCCAAAAACTCAAAAATCATGCTAGAAAACTTTAAGTCGTTAAAACTCGTAAAATTCGCTTCCTAGCGCAAAACAAAACTGTTTTTCGACCCAAAAACCCAAGTTGCATGATAGGAAACTTTAAAACGTTATAACTCGTAAACTACTCGTCTTAGCGCAAAAAGGTGCGAAATTCGGGATCACCACCACAGGGTCAAATCACAACTGTATTTCAACCCAAAAACTCAAATTTCATGATAGAAAACTTTAAAACGTTTTAAATCGTAAGCTATGCGTCCTAACGCGAAAAGGTGCGAAATTCGGGATCACCACCCCAGGGTCAAATAACAACTGCATTTCAACCTAAAAACTCAAATTTCTTGTTAGAAAACTTGAAATCGTTTAAACTCGTAAACTTCGCGTCCTAGCGCAAAAAGGTGATAAATTCGGGATCACCACACCAGGGTCAAATCACAACTGTATTTCAACCCAAAAACTAAAAAATCATGCTAGAAAACTTTAAGTCGTTAAAACTCGTAAAACTCGCTTCCTAGCGCAAAAAGGTGCGAAACTCTGGCTCACCTCGCCAGGGTCGTAAAGAAACTGTTAATTTGCGGAAAAACACCAATTTCATGGTAGAAAACTTTAAATCGTTAAACTCGTAAAATTCGCGTCCTAATGCAAGAAGCAGCTAAATTCGGAAAAACTGTTATTCGACCCAAAAACCCAAGTTTCATGATAGAAAACTTTAAAACGTTATAACTCGTAAACTACACGTCTTAGCGCAAAAAGGTGCGAAATTCGGGATCACCACCACAGGGTCAAATCACAACTGTATTTCAACCCAAAAACTAAAAAATCATGCTAGAAAACTTTAAGTCGTTAAAACTCGTAAAATTCGCTTCCTGGCGCAAAAAGGTGCGAAACTCTGGCTTACCTCCCCAGGGTCGTAAGGAAACTGTTTATTTGCGGAAAAACACCAATTTCATGGTACAAAACTTCAAATCGTTAAACTCGTAAAATTCGCGTCCTAACGCAAGAAGCAGCGAAATTCGGAAAAACTGTTTTTCGACCCGAAAACCCAAGTTTCATGATAGAAAACTTTAAAACGTTATAACTCGTAAACTACACGTCTTAGGCCAAAAAGGTGCGAAATTCGGGAATTCAAATCACAACTGTATTTCAACCCAAAAACTCAAATATCATGTTAGGAAACTTTAAATCGTTAAAACTCGTAAACTTCGCGTCCTAGCGCAGAAAGGTGCGAAATTCGGGATCACCACCACAGGGTCAAATCACAACTGTATTTCAACCCAAAAACTAAAAAATCATGCTAGAAAACTTTAAAACGTAATAACTCGTAAACTACTCGTCTTAGCGCAAAATGTGCGAAATTCGGAATCACCACCACAGGGTCAAAACAAAACTGTTTTTCGACCCAAAAACCCAAGTTTCATGATAGAAAACTTTAAAACGTTATAACTCATAAACTACTCGTCCTAGCGCAGAAAGGTGCGAAATTCGGGATCACCATCACAGGGTCAAATCACAACTGTATTTCAACCCAAAAACTCAAAAATCATGTTAGAAAACTTTAAAACGTTATAACTCGTAAACTACTCGTCTTAGCGCAAAATGTGCGAAATTCGGGATCACCACCACAGGTCAAAACAAAACTGTTTTTCGACCCAAAAACCCAAGTTTCATGATAGAAAACTTTAAAACGTTATAACTCGTAAACTACTCGTCTTAGCGCAAAAAGGTGCGAAATTCGGGATCACCACCACAGGGTCAAATCACAACTGTATTTCAACCCAAAAACTCAAATTACCTGTTAGAAAACTTTAAATCGTTAAAACTCGTAAATTTCGCGTCCTAGCGCAGAAAGGTGCGAAATTCGGGATCACCACCACAGGGTCAAATCACAACTGTATTTCAACCCAAAAACTCAAAAATCATGCTAGAAAACTTTAAGTCGTTAAAACTCGTAAAATTCGCTTCCTAGCGCAAAACAAAACTGTTTTTCGACCCAAAAACCCAAGTTGCATGATAGGAAACTTTAAAACGTTATAACTCGTAAACTACTCGTCTTAGCGCAAAAAGGTGCGAAATTCGGGATCACCACCACAGGGTCAAATCACAACTGTATTTCAACCCAAAAACTCAAATTTCATGATAGAAAACTTTAAAACGTTTTAAATCGTAAGCTATGCGTCCTAACGCGAAAAGGTGCGAAATTCGGGATCACCACCCCAGGGTCAAATAACAACTGCATTTCAACCTAAAAACTCAAATTTCTTGTTAGAAAACTTGAAATCGTTTAAACTCGTAAACTTCGCGTCCTAGCGCAAAAAGGTGATAAATTCGGGATCACCACACCAGGGTCAAATCACAACTGTATTTCAACCCAAAAACTAAAAAATCATGCTAGAAAACTTTAAGTCGTTAAAACTCGTAAAACTCGCTTCCTAGCGCAAAAAGGTGCGAAACTCTGGCTCACCTCGCCAGGGTCGTAAAGAAACTGTTAATTTGCGGAAAAACACCAATTTCATGGTAGAAAACTTTAAATCGTTAAACTCGTAAAATTCGCGTCCTAATGCAAGAAGCAGCTAAATTCGGAAAAACTGTTATTCGACCCAAAAACCCAAGTTTCATGATAGAAAACTTTAAAACGTTATAACTCGTAAACTACACGTCTTAGCGCAAAAAGGTGCGAAATTCGGGATCACCACCACAGGGTCAAATCACAACTGTATTTCAACCCAAAAACTAAAAAATCATGCTAGAAAACTTTAAGTCGTTAAAACTCGTAAAATTCGCTTCCTGGCGCAAAAAGGTGCGAAACTCTGGCTTACCTCCCCAGGGTCGTAAGGAAACTGTTTATTTGCGGAAAACACCAATTTCATGGTAGAAAAATGTAAAACGTTACAACTCGTAAACTACACGTCTTAGCCCAAAAAGGTGCGAAATTCGGGAATTCAAATCAGAAATGTATTTCAACCCAAAAACTCAAATTTCATGTTAGGAAACTTTAAATCGTTAAAACTCGTAAACTTCGCGTTATAGCGCAGAAAGGTGCGAAATTCGGGATCACCATCACAGGGTCAAATCACAACTGTATTTCAACCCAAAAACTCAAAAATCATGTTAGAAAACTTTAAAACGTTATAACTCGTAAACTACTCGTCTTAGCGCAAAAATGTGCGAAATTTGGGATCACCTCCACAGGGTCACAACAAAACTGTTTTTCGACCCAAAAACCCAAGTTTCATGATAGAGAACTTTAAAACGTTATAAATCGTAAGCTACGCGTCCTAACGCGAAAAGTTGCGAAATTCGGGATCACCACCACAGGGTCAAATCACAACTGTATTTCAACCCAAAAACTAAAAAATCATGCTAGAAAACTTTAAGTTGTTAAAACTCGTAAAATTCGCTTCCTAGCGCAAAAAGGTGCGAAACTCTGGCTCACCTCCCCAGGGTCGTAAAGGAACTGTTTATTTGCGGAAAAACACCAATTTCATGGTAGGAAACTTTAAATCGTTAAAACTCGTAACCTTCGCGTCCTAGCGCAGAAAGGTGCGTAATTCGGGATCACCACCACAGGGTCAAATCACAACTGTATTTCAACCCAAAAACTCAAAAATCATGCTAGAAAACTTTAAGTCGTTAAAACTCGTAAAATTCGCTTCCTAGCGCAAGACAAAACTGTTTTTCGACCCAAAAACCCAAATTTCATCATAGAAAAGCTTAAAACGTTATAACTCGAAAACTACACGTCTTAGCCCAAAAAGGTGCGAAATTCGGGAATTCAAATCACAACTATATTACAACCCAAAAACTCAAATTTCATGTTAGGAAACTTTAAATCGTTAAAACTCGTAAACTTCGCGTCCTAGCGCAGAAAGGTGTGAAATTCGGGATCACCGCCACAGGGTCAAATCACAACTGTATTTCAAAACAAAAACTCAAAAATCATGTTAGAAAACTTGAAAACGTTATAACTCGTAAACTACTCGTCTTAGCGCAAAACGGTGCGAAATTCTGGCTCACCCCCCCCAGGGTCGTAAAGAAACTGTTTATTTGCGGAAAAACACCAATTGCATGGTAGAAAAATTTATATCGTTAAAACTCATAAATTTCGCGCCCTAGAGCTAAAAGAAGCGAAATTCGGGATTACCACCGCAGGGTCAAAAGAAAACTGTTTTTCGACCAAAAAACCGTAATTTCATGATAGAAAATTTTAAAACGTTATAACTCGTAAACTACACGTCTTAGCGCAAAAAGGTGCGAAATTCGGGATCACCACCACAGGGTCAAATCACAACTGTATTTCAACCCAAAAACTAAAAAATCATGCTAGAAAACTTTAAGTCGTTAAAACTCGTAAAATTCGCTTCCTAGCGCAAAAAGGTGCGAAACTCTGGCTCACCTCCCCAGGGTCGTAAAGAAACTGTTTATTTGCGGAAAAACACCAATTTCATGGTACAAAACTTCAAATCGTTAAACTCGTAAAATTCGCGTCCTAACGCAAGAAGCAGCGAAATTCGGAAAAACTGTTTTTCGACCCGAAAACCCAAGTTTCATGATAGAAAACTTTAAAACGTTATAACTCGTAAACTACACGTCTTAGGCCAAAAAGGTGCGAAATTCGGGAATTCAAATCACAACTGTATTTCAACCCAAAAACTCAAATATCATGTTAGGAAACTTTAAATCGTTAAAACTCGTAAACTTCGCGTCCTAGCGCAGAAAGGTGCGAAATTCGGGATCACCACCACAGGGTCAAATCACAACTGTATTTCAACCCAAAAACTAAAAAATCATGCTAGAAAACTTTAAAACGTTATAACTCGTAAACTACTCGTCTTAGCGCAAAATGTGCGAAATTCGGAATCACCACCACAGGGTCAAAACAAAACTGTTTTTCGACCCAAAAACCCAAGTTTCATGATAGAAAACTTTAAAACGTTATAACTCATAAACTACTCGTCTTAGCGCAAAAAGGTGCGGAATTCGGGATCACCACCACAGGGTCAAATCACAACTGTATTTCAACCCAAAAACTCAAAAATCATGTTAAAAAACATTAAAACGTTATAACTCGTAAACTACTCGTCTAAGCGCATAAAGGTGCGAAATTCGGGATCGCCACCACAGGGTCAAATCACAACTGTATTTAAACCCAAAAACTCAAATTTCATGTTAGAAAACTTGAAACCGTTTAAACTCGTAAACTTCGCGTCCTAGCGCAAAAAGGTGATAAATTCGGGATCACCACCCCAGGGTCAAATCAGAACAGTTTTTCGACCCAAAAACACAAATTTCATGGTAGAAAACTTAAAATCGTTAAACCTCGTAAAATTCGCTTTCTAGCGCAAAAAGGTGCGAAATTCTGGCTCACCTCCCCAGGGTCGTAAAGAAACTGTTTATTTGCGGAAAAACACCAATTTCATGATAGAAAACTTTAAATCCTTAAACTCGTGAAATTCGCGTCCTAACGCAGAAAGGTGCGAAATTCGGGATCACCACCACAGGGTCAAATCAGAACAGTTTTTCGACCCAAAAACACAAATTTCATGGTACAAAACTTAAATCGTCAAAACTCGTATAATTCGCTTCCTAGCGCAAAAAGGTGCGAAATTCTGGCTCACCTCCCCAGGGTCGTAAAAAAACTGTTTATTTGCGGAAAAACACCAATTACATGGTAGAAAAATTTATATCGGTAAAACTCATAAACTTCGCGTCCTAGCGCAAAAAGGTGCGAAATTAGGTATCACCACCCCAGGCTCAAATCGCAACTGTTTTTCGACCCAAAAACCCAAGTTTCATGATAGAAAACTTTAAAACGTTATAACTCGTAAACTACACGTCTTAGCCCAAAAAGGTTCGAAATTCGGGAATTCAAATCACAACTGTATTTCAACCCAAAAACTCAAATTTCATGTTAGGAAACTTTAAAGCGTTAAAACTCGTAAACTTCGCGTCCTAGCGCAGAAAGGTGCGAAATTCGGGATCACCACCACAGGGTCAAATCACAACTGTATTTCAACCCAAAAACTAAAAAATCATGCTAGAAAACTTTAAGTCGTTAAAACTCGTAAAATTCGCTTCCTAGCGCAAAAAGGTGCGAAACTCTGGCTCACCTCCCCAGGGTCGTAAAGAAACTGTTTATTTGCGGAAAAACACCAATTTCATGGTAGGAAACTTTAAATCGTTAAAACTCGTAAACTTCGCGTCCTAGCGCAGAAAGGTGCGAAATTCGGGATCACCACCACAGGGTCAAATCACAACTGTATTTCAACCCAAAACCTAAAAAATCATGCTAGAAAACTTTAAGTCGTTAAAACTCGTAAAATTCGCTTCCTAGCGCAAAAAGGTGCGAAACTCTGGCTCACCTCCCCAGGGTCGTAAAGAAACTGTTTATTTGCGGAAAAACACCAATTTCATGGTAGGAAACTTTAAATCGTTAAAACTCGTAAATTTCGCGTCCTAGCGCAGAAAGGTGCGAAATTCGGGATCACCACCCCAGGGTCAAAACCAAACTGTTTTTCGACCAAAAAACCGTAATTTCATGATAGAAAACTTTAAAACGTTATAACTCGTAAACTACACGTCTTAGGCCAAAAAGGTGCGAAATTCGGGAATTCAAATCACAACTGTATTTCAACCCAAAAACTCAAATTTCATGTTAGGAAACTTTAAATCGTTAAAACTCGTAAACTTCGCGTCCTAGCGCAGAAAGGTGCGAAATTCGGGATCACCACCACAGGGTCAAATCACAACTGTATTTCAACACAAAAACTCAAAAATCATGTTAGAAAACTTTAAAACGTTATAACTCGTAAACTACTCGTCTTAGCGCAAAATGTGCGAAATTCGGGATCACCACCACAGGGTCAAAACAAAACTGTTTTTCGACCCAAAAACCCAAGTTTCATGATAGAAAACTTTAAAACGTTATAACTCATAAACTACTCGTCTTAGCGCAAAAAGGTGCGAAATTCGGGATCACCACCACAGGGTCAAATCACAACTGTATTTCAACCCAAAAACTCACATTTCATGTTAGAAAATTGTAAATCGTTAGAACTCGTAAACTTCGCGTCCTAGCGCAGAAAGAAGCGAAATTCGGGATCACCACCACAGGGTCAAATCACAACTGTATTTCAACCCAAAAACTCAAAAATCATGTTAAAAAACATTAAAACGTTATAACTCGTAAACTACTCGTCCAAGCGCATAAAGGTGCGAAATTCGGGATCACCACCACAGGATTGTAAAGAAACTGTTAATTTGCGGAAAAACACCAATTACATGGTAGAAAAATTTATATCGTTAAAACTCATAAACTTCGCGCCCTAGCGCAGAAAGGTGCGAAATTCGGGATCACCACCACAGGGTCAAATCACAACTGTATTTCAACCCAAAAACTCAAATTTCACGTTAGAAAACTTTAAATCGTTAAAACTCGTAACCTTTGCGTCCTAGCGCAGAAAGGTGCGTAATTCGGGATCACCACCACAGGGTCAAATCACAACTGTATTTCAACCCAAAAACTCAAAAATCATGCTAGAAAACTTTAAGTCGTTAAAACTCGTAAAATTCGCTTCCTAGCGCAAGACAAAACTGTTTTTCGACCCAAAAACCCAAATTTCATCATAGAAAAGCTTAAAACGTTATAACTCGAAAACTGCACGTCTTAGCCCAAAAAGGTGCGAAATTCGGGAATTCAAATCACAACCATATTACAACCCAAAAACTCAAATTTCATGTTAGGAAACTTTAAATCGTTAAAACTCGTAAACTTCGCGTCCTAGCGCAGAAAGGTGCGAAATTCGGGATCACCACCACAGGGTCAAATCACAACTGTATTTCAACCCAAAAACTAAAAAATCATGCTAGAAAACTTTAAGTCGTTAAAACTCGTAAACTTCGCGTCCTAGCGCAGAAAGGTGCGAAATTCGGGATCACCACCCCAGGGTCAAAACAAAACTGTTTTTCGACCAAAAAACCGTAATTTCATGATAGAAAACTTTAAAACGTTATAACTCGTAAACTACTCGTCTTAGCGCAAAATGTGCGAAATCCGGAATCACCACCACAGGGTCAAAACAAAACTGTTTTTCGACCCAAAAACCCAAGTTTCATGATAGAAAACTTTAAAACGTTATAACTCATAAACTACTCGTCTTAGCGCAAAAAGGTGCGAAATTCGGGATCACCACCACAGGGTCAAATCACAACTGTATTTCAACCCAAAAACTAAAAAATCATGTTAAAAAACATTAAAACGTTATAACTCGTAAACTACTCGTCTAAGCGCATAAAGGTGCGAAATTCGGGATCACCACCACAGGGTCAAATCACAACTGTATTTCAACCCAAAAACTAAAAAATCATGCTAGAAAACTTTAAGTCGTTAAAACTCGTAAACTTCGCGTCCTAGCGCAGAAAGGTGCGAAATTCGGGATCACCACCACAGGGTCAAATCAGAACAGTTTTTCGACCCAAAAACACAAATTTCATGGTACAAAACTTAAATCATCAAAACTCGTAAAATTCGCTTCCTAGCGCAAAAAGGTGCGAAACTCTGGCTCACCTCCCCAGGGTCGTAAAGAAACTGTTTATTTGCGGAAAACACCAATTTCATGGTACGAAACTTTAAATCGTTAAAACTCGTAAATTTCGCGTCCTAGCGCAGAAAGGTGATAAATTCGGGATCACCACCCCAGGGTCAAATCAGAACAGTTTTTCAACCCAAAAACTCAAATTTCACGTTAGAAAACTTTAAATCGTTAAAACTCGTAACCTTCGCGTCCTAGCGCAGAAAGGTGCGTAATTCGGGATCACCACCACAGGGTCAAATCACAACTATATTACAACCCAAAAACTCAAATTTCATGTTAGGAAACTTTAAATCGTTAAAACTCGTAAACTTCGCGTCCTAGCGCAGAAAGGTGCGAAATTCGGGATCACCACCACAGGGTCAAATCACAACTGTATTTCAAAACAAAAACTCAAAAATCATGTTAGAAAACTTTAAAACGTTATAACTCGTAAACTACTCGTCTTAGCGCAAAACGGTGCGAAATTCTGGCTCACCCCCCCAGGGTCGTAAAGAAACTGTTTATTTGCGGAAAAACACCAATTGCATGGTAGAAAAATTTATATCGTTAAAACTCATAAATTTCGCGCCCTAGAGCTAAAAGAAGCGAAATTCGGGATTACCACCGCAGGGTCAAAAGAAAACTGTTTTTCGACCAAAAAACCGTAATTTCATGATAGAAAACTTTAAAACGTTATAACTCGTAAACTACACGTCTTAGCGCAAAAAGGTGCGAAATTCGGGATCACCACCACAGCACAGTGGTTCAGTGCATAGGTCAAAACCCCGTGAAACTCATTGTCGAATATTGCTAATACAAATAGCACGTTGTCATCACTAATTGCCAACCTATCTGGGGATATAAATATGTGTGATCTTTATTCCCGTTATCACTTATTAATCGACCTCGGAAGTGAAAGCATCTCATTGTTATTACTCGCTGCTTATCGGTGACTAATTAGCGCGGTGTGTTTTTTTTGTTATTTTTAAGAATCGCTTATTATTTAGTGGTTAAAGTGCAATGGAATTTCAAGACCAGGGTAAGTACTTTGTAAATAATTAAGTTTTACAAATCTATTTATTATACTTTTCGTTTTATGTGGGTACTACGCCAACCTATTTTTTTTTTTTTTTTTGGCCGTTACTGCGGGTTTATCAAGAGCTGCAAAAACTTGGGGCCAAATGGAGCCATCCAGACTTAGTTTAAAATGATGGTACATGTGTCTATTTTATGAGGAACAAGTTTTTTTTTGCCCCGATTTGCCCGCGCGGCCATAAAATGCCTTCTACGGTGCCGTAGACGCTTCGTAGCATTTGATACAAAATTTAATTTTTGCTTTTTATTTTTATTTCAGGTACTAAATTCAAATGTTCCTTTTCAAGGAGGCATTTCTTTGAGCTATGGTGTTCGCAAAAACCGTTAGATCGTAAAAAATATATTTTAGAAAGTTTTTTGTCGTCTCTAATAGATGTCGAAAATATAGATATTGTACCTTTATCACATCGAATTGTAAATTTATGTAGAAGTCTTGAAAACTTCTGGGTTAAGTCAGCACGTACTAAAAATAGAGTTTTGATGAACTATTCGAATTGGTTAGACGAACAAGAATGTGTAGAACTGACAAGAAGTGTTGAGCATTGCCATTTACAGCAGGAACAACCGGGGCCGTCCCGCGCCGTAGGTGGGCGGCCTAAGAAAGACTTTTCTGATCTTAGTACGCGGTCAAAACGTAGACGATTAACAGAACTATCACAAGTAGATCCCTCTGTTGTAAACTCACTGCTTAACACTTCGGGTCACTCTAATAGTAGTAATTCAAAAATGGATATTAGCGCTGACGAAGTATTATCGCTTATTGTTGAAGCTAAGCTTACTAAGCACCAATATTTATTGATTAGAGATCTTATAAACAGTAAAACTTCTTGTAATACTTTACCATCATACCATAGTATTTTAATTGCCAAAAAGAAGTGTTACCCAGAGAACATATCAGTCTCAGAAAGCACTTGCGAAATAGAATTACAGAATTTATTAGATCATACGGCTTCTCGAATACTTAAGTCTCAAAGTATAGTTTTAGATAGGGTTTCAAACGATTCAGATACGTTCGTTTTAATTGGTAAATGGGGATTTGACGGTAGTACGGGTCATAGTGAGTACAAGCAAAGTTTTTCGGATTCAACAGTACAAGATGACAGTAGTTTATTTGTGACCTCTTATATTCCACTTCAATTGGCAATTAAAACAGAACCCAATTCTTCGGAGCATACTGTTTTGTGGAAAAACCCTCGCCCTTGTTCCACAAGGTACTGGAGGCCTATTCGTTTTCAATTTTTAAAAGAGAGTTCTACGGTATCTAAGGAAGAAGAAGCGTATTTTGGGGAGAAAATTAGAAATTTACATCCTACTAGTTTTAATTTTAACGATCGCGAATTCAAAATTGAACATTCTTTGCAATTGACTATGGTAGATGGTAAGGTATGTAGTGCATTAAGCGAGTCATCTTCTTGTAAGTGTTATGTTTGTGGAGCTACTCCAAAGGAGATGAATCAAATAGATGCTTGTTTGCAAAAACCAGTCCAAGAATCACGGTATCAGTTTGGATTGTCTCCTTTACATTCTTGGATTCGGTTCTTTGAATATTTTATTCATCTCTCGTATAGGATTAATATTAAAAAATGGCAGGTCAGGTCAGAAGAGGAAAAAAAAATGTTAGCAGATAGTAAAGTACACGTACAAACTGAATTTAGAAAAAGGTTAGGTTTAGTTATAGATAAACCACGAAGTGGCGGAAGCGGGACATCGAACGACGGTAATACGGCACGAACATTTTTTTCAAATTCTACAGTCTCAGCTGAAATTACAGGTTTACGTAAAGATTTACTTGATCGTTGTAGTATAATTTTACAGGCTTTGTCATCGGCATTTAAAATTGATTGCAATAAGTTTAAAGAATACTCTTTGATAACTGCGCGTCAGTTAGTTGAGGAATATCCGTGGTACAATCTCCCTGCTTCCGTCCACAAAGTTCTCTTACATGGTGCTGATGTATCAGAATATGCTCTTTTATCTATCGGGGAACTTTCCGAGGAAGCAGCTGAATCTAATAACAAACACTTAAAACTGTTCAGACGAGATTTTACCCGAAAAATGTCACGCGAAGTTACAAATACAGACTTAATTAACCGACTTTTACTGAGTTCAGACCCCTTTATAACTGGTCTTCGGAAACTTCCTCGAAAGAAAAAGAGCCTTCTACCTAAGGAAGTTATAGAATTATTAAAGTTTTAAGCTGCATGTTTCTTTTAGACTTTTTATTGTGTAAGTTGTATATATTAATTTGTTTTGCTTAGTATTGTCAAACTATAGCACAATCTCTATTTAATTATAAGTCTTATTATACTCTGTCCAACATAAATTGTCAGTACACGTCTTATGGGAGAGTTAGAATATTTTAAGCAATAAAATATTACAGAAGCAGGTCAACTTTTATTGCTTTATTGCAGGAAGTGATTTTTAATTGTCGAGATTTTTTAGGACTGGGTTTTCTTGTATTTTATCTTATTTCCATGTATGACTTAAGAATTAATTGCTTTATTACAGGATGTACGACATTTAGTTCCGTTCTCGTACAAAAACATAATACAAAAAATAGATACAGTTTTTTTTTTCGATTTTTATAATTTTCCTGATGCTTGTTTATGATTAATAAAAATTTATATTTTAATAAATTTGTTTTTGTTTAATGAAAAACGTATTTTATTAATATTTTAAATTATACACAATAAATTATATTTATTAAAAACAGTTCTAGGAGGTTTTGACCGCTCTCCCTAGGACGGCGTACCACCGTGCACAGGGTCAAATCACAACTGTATTTCAACCCAAAAACTAAAAAATCATGCTAGAAAACTTTAAGTCGTTAAAACTCGTAAAATTCGCTTCCTAGCGCAAAAAGGTGCGAAACTCTGGCTCACCTCCCCAGGGTCGTAAAGAAACTGTTTATTTGCGGAAAAACACCAATTTCATGGTACAAAACTTTAAATCGTTAAACTCGTAAAATTCGCGTCCTAACGCAAGAAGCAGCGAAATTCGGTGAAACTGTTTTTCGACCCGAAAACCCAAGTTTCATGATAGAAAACTTTAAAACGTTATAACTCGTAAACTACCCGTCTTAGGCCAAAAAGGTGCGAAATTCGGGAATTCAAATCACAACTGTATTTCAACCCAAAAACTCAAATTTCATGTTAGGAAACTTTAAATCGTTAAAATTCGTAAACTTCGCGTCCTAGCGCAGAAAGGTGCGAAATTCGGGATCACCACCACAGGGTCAAATCACAACTGTATTTCAACCCAAAAACTAAAAAATCATGCTAGAAAACTTTAAGTCGTTAAAACTCGTAAACTTCGCGTCCTAGCGCAGAAAGGTGCGAAATTCGGGATCACCACCCCAGGGTCAAAACAAAACTGTTTTTTGACCAAAAAACCGTAATTTCATGATAGAAAACTTTAAAACGTTATAACTCGTAAACTACTCGTCTTAGCGCAAAATGTGCGAAATTCGGAATCACCACCACAGGGTCAAAACAAAACTGTTTTTCGACCCAAAAACCCAAGTTTCATGATAGAAAACTTTAAAACGTTATAACTCATAAACTACTCGTCTTAGCGCAAAAAGGTGCGAAATTCGGGATCACCACCACAGGGTCAAATCACAACTGTATTGCAACCCAAAAACTCAAAAATCATGTTAAAAAACATTAAAACGTTATAACTCGTAAACTACTCGTCTAAGCGCATAAAGGTGCGAAATTCGGGATCACCACCACAGGGTCAAATCACAACTGTATTTAAACCCAAAAACTCAAATTTCATGTTAGAAAACTTGAAATCGTTTAAACTCGTAAACTTCGCGTCCTAGCGCAAAAAGGTGATAAATTCGGGATCACCACCCCAGGGTCAAATCAGAACAGTTTTTCGACTCAAAAACACAAATTTCATGGTAGAAAACTTAAAATCGTTAAACCTCGTAAAATTCGCTTTCTAGCGCAAAAAGGTGCGAAATTCTGGCTCACCTCCCCAGGGTCGTAAAGAAACTGTTTATTTGCGGAAAAACACCAATTTCATTTTTTTTTTTAGATTTTAGATTTAGATATTCTTTATTCAAATAGATTTTTCTTTAACAATGTTTATAAACCTGCGAAGCCGAAGTGGCTTATCTGCAGGAGACTGAAATGATAGAAAACTTTAAATCCTTAAACTCGTGAAATTCGCGTCCTAACGCAGAAAGGTGCGAAATTCGGGATCACCACCACAGGGTCAAATCAGAACAGTTTTTTGACCCAAAAACACAAATTTCATGGTACAAAACTTAAATCGTCAAAACTCGTAAAATTCGCTTCCTAGCGCAAAAAGGTGCGAAACTCTGGCTCACCTCCCCAGGGTCGTAAAGAAACTGTTTATTTGCGGAAAACAGCAATTTCATGGTACGAAACTTTAAATCGTTAAAACTCGTAAATTTCGCGTCCTAGCGCAGAAAGCTGCGAAATTCGGGATCGCCACCCCAGGGTCAAAACAAAACTGTTTTTCGACCAAAAAACCGTAAATTCATGATAGAAAACTTTAAAACGTTATAACTCGTAAACTACTCGTCTTAGCGCAAAATGTGCGAAATTCGGAATCACCACCACAGGGTCAAAACAAAACTGTTTTTCGACCCAAAAACCCAAGTTTCATGATAGAAAACTTTAAAACGTTATAACTCATAAACTACTCGTCTTAGCGCAAAAAGGTGCGAAATTCGGGATCACCACCACAGGGTCAAATCACAACTGTATTTCAACCCAAAAAATCATGTTAAAAAACATTAAAACGTTATAACTCGTAAACTACTCGTCTAAGCGCATAAAGGTGCGAAATTCGGGATCACCACCACAGGGTCAAATCACAACTGTATTTAAACCCAAAAACTCAAATTTCATGTTAGAAAACTTGAAATCGTTTAAACTCGTAAACTTCGAGTCCTAGCCCAGAAAGGTGCGAAATTCGGGATCACCACCACAGGGTCAAATCACAACTGTATTTCAACCCAAAAACTCAAAAATCATGTTAAAAAACATTAAAACGTTATAACTCGTAAACTACTCGTCTAAGCGCATAAAGGTGCGAAATTCGGGATCACCACCCCAGGGTCAAATCAGAACAGTTTTTCGACCCAAAAACACAAATTTCATGGTACAAAACTTAAATCGTCAAAACTCGTAAAATTCGCTTCCTAGCGCAAAAAGGAGCGAAATTCTGGTTCACCTCCCCAGGGTCGTAAAAAAACTGTTTATTTGCGGAAAAACACCAATTACATGGTAGAAAAATTTATATCGGTAAAACTCATAAACTTCGCGTCCTAGCGCAAAAAGGTGCGAAATTAGGTATCACCACCCCAGGCTCAAATCGCAACTGTTTTTCGACCCAAAAACCCAAGTTTCATGATAGAAAACTTTAAAACGTTATAACTCGTAAACTACACGTCTTAGCCCGAAAAGGTTCGAAATTCGGGAATTCAAATCACAAATGTATTTCAACCCAAAAACTCAAATTTCATGTTAGGAAACTTTAAATCGTTAAAACTCGTAAACTTCGCGTCCTAGCGCAGAAAGGTGCGAAATTCGGGATCACCATCACAGTTTCAAATCACAACTGTATTTCAACCCAAAAACTCAAATTTCATGTTAGAAAACTTTAAAACGTTAAAACTCGTAAACTTCGCGTCCTAGCGCAGAAAGGTGCGAAATTCGGGATCACCACCACAGGGTCAAATCACAACTGTATTTCAACCCAAAAACTCAAAAATCATGTTAGGAAACTTTAAGTCGTTAAAACTCGTATATTCGCTTCCTAGCGCAAAAAGGTGCGAAATTCTGGCTCACCTCCCCAGGGTCGTAAAGAAATTGTTTATTTGCGGAAAAACACCAATTACATGATAGAAAAATTTATATCGTTCAAACTCATAAACTTCGCGCCCTAGAGCTAAAAGAAGCGAAATTCGGGATCACCACCCCAGGGTCAAAACAAAACTGTTTTTCGACCAAAAAACCGTAATTTCATCATAGAAAACTTTAAAACGTTATAAATCGTAAGCTACGCGTCCTAGCGCAAAAAGGTGCGAAATTCGGGATCACCACCCCAGGGTCAAATAACAACTGCATTTCAACCTAAAAACCCAAATTTCATGATAGAAAACTTTAAATCGTTAAAACTCGTAAACTACACGTCTTAGCGCAAAAAGGTGCGTAAGTCGGGATCACCACCACAGGGTCGTAAGAAAACTGTGTATTCGCGGAAAAAACCCAAATTTCATGGTAGAAAACTTTAAATCGCTTAAACTCGTAAACTTCGCGTCGTAGCGCAAAAAGGTTCGAAATTCGGAATCACCATCCCAGAGTCAAAACAAAACTGTTTTTCGACCCAAAAACCCAAATTTCATCATAGAAAAGCTTACAACGTTATAACTCGAAAACTACGCGTCCTAGCGCAAAAAGCAGCGAAATTCGGGATCACCACCCCAGGGTCAAAACAAAACTGTCTTTCGACCCAAAAACCGTAATTTCATGATAGAAAACTTTAAAACGTTATAAATCGTAAGCTACGCGTCCTAGCGCAAAAAGGTGCGAAAATCGGGATCACCACCCCAGGGTCAAATCACAACTGCATTTCAACCTAAAAACTCAAATTTCTTGTTAGAAAACTTTAAATCGTTTAAACTGGTAAACTTCGCGTCCTAGCGCAAAAAGGTGAGAAATTTGGGATCACCAACCCAGGGTCGTAGAGTTGTTTATTTGTCGTGTTTATTTGCGGAAAAACACCAATTTCATGGTAGAAAACTTTAAATCGTTAAACTTGTAAAATTCGCGTCATAAGGCAAGAAGCAGCGAAATTCGGAAAAACTGTTTTTCGACCCAAAAACCCAAGTTTCATGATAGAAAACTTTAAAACGTTATAAATCGTAAGCTACGCGTCCTAGCGCAAAAAGGTGCGAAATTCGGGATCACCACCCCAAGGTCAAATCACAACTGCATTTCAACCTAAAAACTCAAATTTCTTGTTAGAAAACTTTAAATCGTTTAAACTGGTAAACTTCGCGTCCTAGCGCAAAAAGGTGAGAAATTCGGGATCACCACCCCAGGGTCAAATCACAACTGTTTTTCGACCCAAAAACACAAATTTCATGGTAGAAAATTTAAAATCGTTAAAACTCGTAATTTTCGCGTCCTAGCGCAAACAAGTACTAAATTCGGGATGCTGTAAAATTGGAATTATCACCAAATTGAACAATTGGAACTCTAAAGTTTCTGCTAGTGGTAGACGCAATTTCAAATACCACTGCCTCGTCTAAAATTCGCCCTCTCACTGATGCCATTTTGTATAAGTCCATTATCGATCCTTTCGGCAATGTTAGCGTAGTTGGAAGATGTGCTCTAATCAACATAATTTGTCCGGCAAGTTGATGTGGTGTTAATATTTGGGGATTTATTTTTGCATGCTTTAAATCTAACAACGTCGGCTTCAGGTAAAGTTGTAAGTGGTGCTCCAATTAAGAAGTGCTCAGGAGTAAGGGCTTCTAAGTCATTTGGATCTGCCGCCATACGTGTGAGCGGACGCGAGTTTAAAATTGCTTCGATTTGTATGGCCGCTGTCAGCAATTCCTCGTATGTCAGCGATGCTTCCCGGAGATGGCGAATCAGGAGAGTCTTAGCGGATTTTACAGCAGCCTCCCAAAGACCGCCAAAATGAGGGGAACGAGGCGGAATATACTTCCAGTTTATACCCTTTTCCAAACATGTTGCATTGATAGCCGACTGGGTGTTATCGGATTCAAATGCATTTCGCAGATCCTTCAATTCATTTTTTGTGCCTACAAAGTTGGTAGCATTGTCACAAAATATAGTATGGCATAAGCCTCTTCTGCCAATAAATCTTTTTAAAGCGCCGATAAATGACTCTGTAGACAGATCTCCAACTACCATGTGAACCGCTTTTATAGAGAAACACACGAAGACAGCTAAATAGGATTTAGTAGGACCCTTACCTCTAATTTTGTAGTGAGTTTTTACCGGGCCACAAAAATCGACTCCACAATAAAAAAATGGACGCGAGGGCGTAACTCTTTCCTTCGGTAAATTACCCATCATCTGTTCTATAGCCCTTGGATTTGATCGAAAAGACCTTATGCAATTGGAAACTATTTGACGAGACATCCTGCCAACACATAAGATCCAATATTTTTGTCTTGAAATTGCGATGAGAGTCCGAGGCGCTGCGTACATATGCGTTTGATGCAAATAGATTAAAACCAATTTGGTTATGGCGTTATTTTTCGGCACTAGCACTTGGTGTTTGGCATCATCCAAAATTGATGCATTTTTCAATCTGCCGCCGACTTTTATGAGCTTGGTTTTTTCATCAAAAAACGGTGCCAGTGATGCTATGCTAGAGCCTTTAGGCACATCTGCACCTCTCTGCAAGTCATCTGAAAATGCATTACTTTGAATATTTACCCAAATAAAATATGTGCCACGTTGAAGCTCTTCCACTGTTAGCTGGCCTCCGTTTCTAAGTGACTTATGCTTTCTACAATTACTATAAAATCGGAAACAGTATGCCAATATTTTTTGCAGTACATAGAAGGAATTTCTATTTCAATTAAATTTTCGTTTTCAACTATTGATGCTGTTAACACGGACCTGGTTTTACGCCGTTCTGGAATGTCTTCTGGAACAACATACTGCATGGCCTCCCATAATTTACCATCCTCCGTGAGAAAGTTTGGGCCATTAAACCAGAGTGGTGTCTTAAGAAGTGTCTGAAGGTCTACTCCTCTGGACACCATATCAGCAGGATTACCGCTCCCCTTTATAAAGCTCCTTTGCTGTATACCCGTGTTTGCTTGGATCTTCGCAACTCTATTTGCAACATAAGTCTCCCATATCTTATCCATGCTAGTACGGTGGTAGAATTGGTGTAATAACACACCTTCTTAATCTTGCACGTCAACACCTGCAGCAACCTTGATACTAACTCAACCATGAGAACAGCACCTTGCAACTCTAGTCGGGCTATAGATGTTGCTTTAAGGGGAGCAATTCTCGATTTTGAGCATAGCAGTTGTGAATGCATGTTCCCCTTGTCATCAACCGATCGGAGATATACGCACGACCCAAAGGCATTCAGACTGCTGTCCGAAAATGCGTGCAATTTAATATCGCTGCGGGGATGGGACGCATAACGTGGAATGCTAAGCTCCTTTAACATGGAAAATCGCTTTAAGTAATGAATCCATTTATTGGCTTGCTCTTCGGGAAGTTGGTCATCCCAAGACGATTTTGTTTTCCATAATTCCTGCAAAAACAGCTTTCCAAGAACTATTGCAGGCCCAAATGGATCAAACAACTTGGCAAGATCAGCGATTCGTACTCTTTCATGAAATTAGCGTATGAGGCCTTAAGCTCTTCATTATTTTCTAATTTCTTTCCAATGACAGAAATCGCTTTGTGGCCATTTGACGAGATTCTCCTAAGAACATGTTTGGATCCTCCTTCAATGGCAGGCGTACTACGAACCGTCCATTTGCGTCTTGTTTCGTATTTTCTTTGAAATGTTTCTCACATTCGTGCTCGTCTTTGCTCATTGTAGTTACAGGAACATCATGGCATTCTGTTTCCCAGAATCGCCTTACCAGCTTATCCAATGATGTTAAAGTTGGTCTTGTGGCGACGTGCGAATGATGTTGTTCAACGCTTGTAGAGGCGCTTCCTGTTGCTATCCACCCAAGTCTCATGTTGCGTAGAACTGGCAGATTCGAAGCTAAGCGTATCTCTCCCTGAAGACACAGATCGTAGAAGATTTCAGCGCCTATAAGCATGTCAATACTTTGATTCTCGTTGAGACATGGGCCCGCCAGTTGAATTCCAGGTGGGATAGTCCAGTTTCTGTCACTGGAGTCCATTCTTGGCTGATAATTCGTTATTTTAGGCAAAATTACGGCGTTAATTGTTGCAGAAAATGGTGAAAACCTTGATTTAAATTTTATGGCTTGGAGTCTTAATTTTCGATTTCTTTGCCCCGATTTCCAGGGACTGCTCGAAGAGATTTCGGCTTTCCTTATCCAACTTGTGGAGCATCAAGTGAACAATTATGGGGTCCCAATTGTCTATATTGTATCCCATATTGGTTATGGTTTGTACCCCATATTGGACTTTCCTTGCTGACGTCGTGAAACCTTCTTAAAACCGCTGCTGTGCTCTTCTGGATTGTTGATTGCTGCAACAGTTTGTTAAGCTGCGCTGTTAGCAGCAATCTCTTGTTGTCAAATCTATCCACGAGTGTTTGCCAGGCGGCCTCATGATTGCTGTCTGTAGCCTGGAAATGCTGTATGAGACTGTGTGCCTCTCCGGATACGTTTGCTCGGAGGTAAAATAACTTTTGCGAATTAATATAACTTCAATCGAACTGTGGAAGTTCTATTTTTGGCAACTTTATCATTGGATTTGTCACTATCGCTGTGCTTTGTGGCGCGGACTGGTGCTCATAAAAATTAAGCAGGACTGCTTCAACTTGTTCCTTCATGTTGAAATATACTTCTATGTCCTTAGCAGACACTCGCTCCTCCATTTTTCGGTATGACATCGATATTTCGTTCTAATTCTGCTCAATTGTACGTGCTTTTAATTGGCAGAATTGTACGCTTCTCCCCAGCGTCAACTCACTTGCACACTTCTCCAATGAACCTTTCATGATGCTGAAAAGCACTCGAAGCCTCTCGTCTCAATTCATTGTGGTCTTCGTTGTCGATGCATTCCCTTCATTGGGAAAGGAATCTTCTCTCCTTCTGGACAGTTGTGGTAATAGTGGTGGGAGTTGCGTGGGTTTCTTTGGAATGGCACCTTGCTGTTCAATTATTTCGGCTCTGATTTGTGCTGCGCCTATTTCCGCCGTTGGTTTGGACACTTCCTGCAAACTTACGCACCGCTTCGTAATAGTCCTTTTTGAAATATGGATGGTCCAGTTGGTCCGCAAATTTTCCCATCCTTTCCCTAGTTGCGAGAAATTCGACAAATTTCTTTGCCCACAAAATCCTGGTTAAGCCGCGAAATAAACTGAAGTATTGTTCTCCTCAGCCATTAGTAATTATTTTTTTGTTTACACTTCTAAACAATTTTGCACAACGCACTGATCACTTTGCCTTTTTTTTATATATTTTTCGCTAACTAAACTATCTAAGTTGTGTCCTGTCACGGTCGCCAAATGTTTTGATAATAATAAGACACAATTGAACGAGAAAAAACTTTGATAATAATAAGACACAATTGAACGAGAAAAAACTAGGAACTTTATCATATACAAATTTTATTCTTACTGTATAAGGGGTCTGACTGACCGAGGGCGTAACTCTTTCCTTCGGTAAATTACCCATCATCTGTTCTATAGACCTTGGATTTGATCGAAAAGACCTTATGCAATTGGAAACTATTTGACGAGACATCCTGCCCACACATAAGATCCAATATTTTTGTCTTGAAATTGCGATGAGAGTCCGAGGCGCTGCGTACATATGCGTTTGATGCAAATAGATTAAAACCAATTTGGTTATGGCGTTATTTTTCGGCACTAGCACTTGGTGTTTGGCATCATCCAAAATTGATGCATTTTTCAATCTGCCGCCGACTTTTATGAGCTTGGTTTTTTCATCAAAAAACGGTGCCAGCTATGCTAGAGCCTTTAGGCACATCTGCACCTCTCTGCAGGGAACGGTAGTCATCTGAAAATGCATGACTTTGAATATTTACCCAACTAAAATATGTGCCACGTTGAAGCTCTTCCACTGTTAGCTGGCCTCCGTTTCTAAGTGACTTATGCTTTCTACAATTACTATAAAATCGGAAACAGTATGCCAATATTTTTTGTAGTAAATAGAAGGAATTTCTATTTCAATTAAATTTTCATTTTCAACTATTGATGCTGTTAACACGGACCTGGTTTTACGCCGTTCTGGAATGTCTTCTGGAACAACATACTGCATGGCCTCCCATAATTTGCCATCCTCTGTGAGAAAGTTTGGGCCATAAAACCAGAGTGGTGTCTTAAGAAGCGTCTGAAGGTCTACTCCTCTGGACACCATATCAGCAGGATTACCGCTCCCCTTTATAAAGCTCCTTTGCTGTATACCCGTGTTTGCTTGGATCTTCGCAACTCTATTTGCAACATAAGTCTCCCATATCTTATCCATGCTAGTACGGTGGTAGAATTGGTGTAATAACACACCTTCTTAATCTTGCACGTCAACACCTGCAGCAACATTGATACTAACTCAACCATGAGAACAGCACCTTGCAACTCTAGTCGGGCTATAGATGTTGCTTTAAGGGGAGCAATTCTCGATTTTGAGCATAGCAGTTGTGAATGCATGTTCCCCTTGTCATCAACCGATCGGAGATATACGCACGACCCAAAGGCATTCAGACTGCTGTCCGAAAATGCGTGCAATTCAATATCGCTGCGGGGACGGGACGCATAACGTGGAATGCTAAGCTCCTAATGCTCCTAAAGCTCCTGCTAATGAATCCATTTATTGGCTTGCTCTTCGGGAAGTTGGTCATCCCAAGACGATTTTGTTTTCCATAATTCCTGCAAAAACAGCTTTCCAAGAACTATTGCAGGCCCAAATGGATCAAACAACTTGGCAAGATCAGCGATTCGTACTCTTTCATGAAATTAGCGTATGAGGCCTTAAGCTCTTCATTATTTTCTAATTTCTTTCCAATGACAGAAATCGCTTTGTGGCCATTTGACGAGATTCTCCTAAGAACATGTTTGGATCCTCCTTCAATGGCAGGCGTACTACGAACCGTCCATTTGCGTCTTGTTTCGTATTTTCTTTGAAATGTTTCTCACATTCGTGCTCTTCTTTGCTCATTGTAGTTACAGGAACATCATGGCATTCTGTTTCCCAGAATCGCCTTACCAGCTTATCCAATGATGTTAAAGTTGGTCTTGTGGCGACGTGCGAATGATGTTGTTCAACGCTTGTAGAGGCGCTTCCTGTTGCTATCCACCCAAGTCTCGTGTTGCGTAGAACTGGCAGATTCGAAGCTAAGCGTATCTCTCCCTGAAGACACAGATCGTAGAAGATTTCAGCGCCTATAAGCATGTCAATACTTTGATTCTCGTTGAGACATGGGCCCGCCAGTTGAATTCCAGGTGGGATAGTCCAGTTTCTGTCACTGGAGTCCATTATTGGCTGATAATTCGTTATTTTAGGCAAAATTACGGCGTTAATTGTTGCAGAAAATGGTGAAAACCTTGATTTAAATTTTATGGCTTGGAGTCTTAATTTTCGATTTCTTTGCCCCGATTTCCAGGGACTGCTCGATGAGATTTTGGCTTTCCTTATCCAACTTCTGGAGCAACAAGTGAACAATTATGGGGTCCCAATTGTCTATATTGTATCCCATATTGGTTATGGTTTGTACCCCATATTGGACTTTCCTTGCTGACGTCGTGAAACCTTCTTAAAATCGCTGCTGTGCTCTTCTGGATTGTTGATTGCTGCAACAGTTTGTTAAGCTGCGCTGTTAGCAGCAATCTCTTGTTGTCAAATCTATCCACGAGTGTTTGCCAGGCGGCCTCATGATTGCTGTCTGTAGCCTGGAAATGCTGTATGAGACTGTGTGCCTCTCCGGATACGTTTGCTCGGAGGTAAAATAACTCTTGCGAATTAATATAACTTCAATCGAACTGTGGAAGTTCTATTTTTGGCAACTTTGTGGCGCGGACTGGTGCTCATAAAAACTAAGCAGGACTGCTTCAACTTGTTCCTTCATGTTGAAATATACTTCTATGTCCTTAGCAGACACTCGCTCCTCCATTATTCGGTATGACATCGATATTTTGTTCTAATTCTGCTCAATTGTACGTGCTTTTAATTGGCAGAATTGTACGCTTCTCCCCAGCGTCAACTCACTTGCACACTTCTCCAATGAACCTTTCATGATGCTGAAAAGCACTCGAAGCCTCTCGTCTCAATTCATTGTGGTCTTCGTTGTCGATGCATTCCCTTCATTCGGAAAGGAATCTTCTCTCCTTCTGGACAGTTGTGGTAATAGTGGTGGGAGTTGCGTGGGCTTCTTTGGAATGGCACCTTGCTGTTCAATTATTTCGGCTCTGATTTGTGCTGCGCCGATTTCCGCCGTTGGTTTGGACACTTCCTGCAAACTTACGCACCGCTTCGTAATAGTCCTTTTTGAAATATGGATGGTCCAGTTGGTCCGCAAATTTTCCCATCCTTTCCCTAGTTGCGAGAAATTCGACAAATTTCTTTGCCCACAAAATCCTGGTTAAGCCGCGAAATAAACTGAAGTATTGTTCTCCTCAGCCATTAGTAATTATTTTTTTGTTTACACTTCTAAACACTTTTGCACAACGCACTGATCACTTTGCCTTTTTTTTATATATTTTTCGCTAACTAAACTATCTAAGTTGTGTCCTGTCACGGTCGCCAAATGTTTTGATAATAATAAGACACAATTGAACGAGAAAAACTTTGATAATAATAAGACACAATTGAACGAGAAAAAACTAGGAACTTTATCATATACAAATTTTATTCTTACTGTATAAGGGGTCTGACTGACCGAGGGCGTAACTCTTTCCTTCGGTAAATTACCCATCATCTGTTCTATAGACCTTGGATTTGATCGAAAAGACCTTATGCAATTGGAAACTATTTGACGAGACATCCTGCCAACACATAAGATCCAATATTTTTGTCTTGAAATTGCGATGAGAGTCCGAGGCGCTGCGTACATATGCGTTTGATGCAAATAGATTAAAACCAATTTGGTTATGGCGTTATTTTTCGGCACTAGCACTTGGTGTTTGGCATCATCCAAAATTGATGCATTTTTTCAATCTGCCGCCGACTTTTATGAGCTTGGTTTTTTCATCAAAAAACGGTGCCAGTGATGCTATGCTAGAGCCTTTAGGCACATCTGCACCTCTCTGCAGGGAACGGTAGTCATCTGAAAATGCATGACTTTGAATATTTACCCAACTAAAATATGTGCCACGTTGAAGCTCTTCCACTGTTAGCTGGCCTCCGTTTCTAAGTGACTTATGCTTTCTACAATTACTATAAAATCGGAAACAGTATGCCAATATTTTTTGTAGTAAATAGAAGGAATTTCTATTTCAATTAAATTTTCATTTTCAACTATTGATGCTGTTAACACGGACCTGGTTTTACGCCGTTCTGGAATGTCTTCTGGAACAACATACTGCATGGCCTCCCATAATTTGCCATCCTCTGTGAGAAAGTTTGGGCCATTAAACCAGAGTGGTGTCTTAAGAAGCGTCTGAAGGTCTACTCCTCTGGACACCATATCAGCAGGATTACCGCTCCCCTTTATAAAGCTCCTTTGCTGTATACCCGTCTTTGCTTGGATCTTCGCAACTCTATTTGCAACATAAGTCTCCCATATCTTATCCATGCTAGTACGGTGGTAGAATTGGTGTAATAACACACCTTCTTAATCTTGCACGTCAAGACCTGCAGCAACCTTGATACTAACTCAACCATGAGAACAGCACCTTGCAACTCCAATCGGGCTATAGATGTTGCTTTAAGGGGAGCAATTCTCGATTTTGAGCGTAGCAGTTGTGAATGCATGTTCCCCTTGTCATCAACCGATCGGAGATATACGCACGACCCAAAGGCATTCAGACTGCTGTCCGAAAATGCGTGCAATTCAATATCGCTGCGGGGACGGGACGCATAACGTGGAATGCTAAGCTCCTAATGCTCCTAAAGCTCCTGCTAATGAATCCATTTATTGGCTTGCTCTTCGGGAAGTTGGTCATCCCAAGACGATTTTGTTTTCCATAATTCCTGCAAAAACAGCTTTCCAAGAACTATTGCAGGCCCAAATGGATCAAACAACTTGGCAAGATCAGCGATTCGTACTCTTTCATGAAATTAGTGTATGAGGCCTTAAGCTCTTCATTATTTTCTAATTTCTTTCCAATGACAGAAATCGCTTTGTGGCCATTTGACGAGATTCTCCTAAGAACATGTTTGGATCCTCCTTCAATGGCAGGCGTACTACAAACCGTCCATTTGCGTCTTGTTTCGTATTTTCTTTGAAATGTTTCTCACTTTCGTGCTCTTCTTTGCTCATTGTAGTTACAGGAACATCATGGCATTCTGTTTCCCAGAATCGCCTTACCAGCTTATCCAATGATGTTAAAGTTGGTCTTGTGGCGACGTGCGAATGATGTTGTTCAACGCTTGTAGAGGCGCTTCCTGTTGCTATCCACCCAAGTCTCGTGTTGCGTAGAACTGGCAGATTCGAGGCTAAGCGTATCTCTCCCTGAAGACACAGATCGTAGAAGATTTCAGCGCCTAAAAGCATGTCAATACTTTGATTCTCGTTGAGACATGGGCCCGCCAGTTGAATTCTTGGCTGATAATTCGTTATTTTAGGCAAACTTACGGCGTTAATTGTTGCAGAAAATGGTGAAAACCTTGATTTAAATTTTATGGCTTGGAGTCTTAATTTTCGATTTCTTTGCCCCGATTTCCAGGGACTGCTCGAAGAGATTTCGGCTTTCCTTATCCAACTTCTGGAGCATCAAGTGAACAATTATGGGGTCCCAATTGTCTATATTGTATCCCATATTGGTTATGGTTTGTACCCCATATTGGACTTTCCTTGCTGACGTCGTGAAACCTTCTTAAAACCGCTGCTGTGCTCTTCTGGATTGTTGATTGCTGCAACAGTTTGTTAAGCTGCGCTGTTAGCAGCAATCTCTTGTTGTCAAATCTATCCACGAGTGTTTGCCAGGCGGCCTCATGATTGCTGTCTGTAGCCTGGAAATGCTGTATGAGACTGTGTGCCTCTCCGGATACGTTTGCTCGGAGGTAAAATAACTTTTGCGAATTAATATAACTTCAATCGAACTGTGGAAGTTCTATTTTTGGCAACTTTATCATTGGATTTGTCACTATCGCTGTGCTTTGTGGCGCGGACTGGTGCTCATAAAAATTAAGCAGGACTGCTTCAACTTGTTCCTTCATGTTGAAATATACTTCTATGTCCTTAGCAGACACTCGCTCCTCCATTTTTTGGTATGACATCGATATTTCGTTCTAATTCTGCTCAATTGTACGTGCTTTTAATTGGTAGAATTGTACGCTTCTCCCCAGCGTCAACTCACTTTCACACTTCTCCAATGAACCTTTCATGATGCTGAAAAGCACTCGAAGCCTCTCGTCTCAATTCATTGTGGTCTTCGTTGTCGATGCATTCCCTTCATTGGGAAAGGAATCTTCTCTCCTTCTGGACAGTTGTGGTAATAGTGGTGGGAGTTGCGTGGGTTTCTTTGGAATGGCACCTTGCTGTTCAATTATTTCGGCTCTGATTTGTGCTGCGCCTATTTCCGCCGTTGGTTTGGACACTTCCTGCAAACTTACGCACCGCTTCGTAATAGTCCTTTTTGAAATATGGATGGTCCAGTTGGTCCGCAAATTTTCCCATCCTTTCCCTAGTTGCGCGACAAATTTCTTTGCCCACAAAATCCTGGTTAAGCCGCGAAATAAACTGAAGTATTGTTCTCCTCAGCCATTAGTAATTATTTTTTTGTTTACACTTCTAAACACTTTTGCACAACGCACTGATCACTTTGCCTTTTTTTTATATATTTTTCGCTTACTAAACTATCTAAGTTGTGTCCTGTCACGGTCGCCAAATGTTTTGATAATAATAAGACACAATTGAACGAGAAAAAACTTTGATAATAATAAGACACAATTGAACGAGAAAAAACTAGGAACTTTATCATATACAAATTTTATTCTTACTGTATAAGGGGTCTGACTGACCGAGGGCGTAACTCTTTCCTTCGGTAAATTACCCATCATCTGTTCTATAGACCTTGGATTTGATCGAAAAGACCTTATGCAATTGGAAACTATTTGACGAGACATCCTGCCAACACATAAGATCCAATATTTTTGTCTTGAAATTGCGATGAGAGTCCGAGGCGCTGCGTACATATGCGTTTGATGCAAATAGATTAAAACCAATTTGGTTATGGCGTTATTTTTCGGCACTAGCACTTGGTGTTTGGCATCATCCAAAATTGATGCATTTTTCAATCTGCCGCCGACTTTTATGAGCTTGGTTTTTTCATCAAAAAACGGTGCCAGTGATGCTATGCTAGAGCCTTTAGGCACATCTGCACCTCTCTGCAGGGAACGGTAGTCATCTGAAAATGCATGACTTTGAATATTTACCCAACTAAAATATGTGCCACGTTGAAGCTCTTCCACTGTTAGCTGGCCTCCGTTTCTAAGTGACTTATGCTTTCTACAATTACTATAAAATCGGAAACAGTATGCCAATATTTTTTGTAGTAAATAGAAGGAATTTCTATTTCAATTAAATTTTCATTTTCAACTATTGATGCTGTTAACACGGACCTGGTTTTACGCCGTTCTGGAATGTCTTCTGGAACAACATACTGCATGGCCTCCCATAATTTGCCATCCTCTGTGAGAAAGTTTGGGCCATTTAACCAGAGTGGTGTCTTAAGAAGCGTCTGAAGGTCTACTCCTCTGGACACCATATCAGCAGGATTACCGCTCCCCTTTATAAAGATCCTTTGCTGTATACCCGTGTTTGCTTGGATCTTCGCAACTCTATTTGCAACATAAGTCTCCCAAGTGTAGGATGGTGATCTTATCCATGCTAGTACGGTGGTAGAATTGGTGTAATAACACACCTTCTTAATCTTGCACGTCAACACCTGCAGCAACCTTGCTACTAACTCAACCATGAGAACAGCACCTTGCAACTCTAGTCGGGCTATAGATGTTGCTTTAAGGGGAGCAATTCTCGATTTTGAGCATAGCAGTTGTGAAGATGAGAGTCCGAGGCGCTGCGTACATATGCGTTTGATGCAAATAGATTAAAACCAATTTGGTTATGGCGTTATTTTTCGGCACTAGCACTTGGTGTTTGGCATCATCCAAAATTGATGCATTTTTCAATCTGCCCCCGACTTTTATGAGCTTGGTTTTTTCATCAAAAAACGGTGCCAGTGATGCTATGCTAGAGCCTTTAGGCACATCTGCACCTCTCTGCAGGGAACGGTAGTCATCTGAAAATGCATGACTTTGAATATTTACCCAACTAAAATATGTGCCACGTTGAAGCTCTTCCACTGTTAGCTGGCCTCCGTTTCTAAGTGACTTATGCTTTCTACAATTACTATAAAATCGGAAACAGTATGCCAATATTTTTTGTAGTAAATAGAAGGAATTTCTATTTCAATTAAATTTTCATTTTCAACTATTGATGCTGTTAACACGGAACTGGTTTTACGCCGTTCTGGAATGTCTTCTGGAACAACATACTGCATGGCCTCCCATAATTTGCCATCCTCTGTGAGAAAGTTTGGGCCATTAAACCAGAGTGGTGTCTTAAGAAGCGTCTGAAGGTCTACTCCTCTGGACACCATATCAGCAGGATTACCGCTCCCCTTTATAAAGCTCCTTTGCTCCTTTGGAGCAATTCCCGATTTTGAGCATAGCAGTTGTGAATGCATGTTCCCCTTGTCATCAACCGATCGGAGATATACGCACGACCCAAAGGCATTCAGACTGCTGTCCGAAAATGCGTGCAATTCAATATCGCTGCAGGGACGGGACGCATAACGTGGAATGCTAAGCTCCTTTAACATGGAAAATTGCTTTAAGTAATGAATCCATTTATTGGCTTGCTCTTCGGGAAGTTGGTCATCCCAAGACGATTTTGTTTTCCATAATTCCTGCAAAAACAGCTTTCCAAGAACTATTGCAGGCCCAAATGGATCAAACAACTTGGCAAGATCAGCGATTCGTACTCTTTCATGAAATTAGCGTATGAGGCCTTAAGCTCTTCATTATTTTCTAATTTCTTTCCAATGACAGAAATCGCTTTGTGGCCATTTGACGAGATTCTCCTAAGAACATGTTTGGATCCTCCTTCAATGGCAGGCGTACTACGAACCGTCCATTTGCGTCTTGTTTCGAATTTTCTTTGAAATGTTTCTCACATTCGTGCTCTTCTTTGCTCATTGTAGTTACAGGAACATCATGGCATTCTGTTTCCCACAATCGCCTTACCAGCTTATCCAATGATGTTAAAGTTGGTCTTGTGGCGACGTGCGAATGATGTTGTTCAACGCTTGTAGAGGCGCTTCCTGTTGCTATCCACCCAAGTCTCGTGTTGCGTAGAACTGGCAGATTCGAAGCTAAGCGTATCTCTCCCTGAAGACACAGATCGTAGAAGATTTCAGCGCCTATAAGCATGTCAATACTTTGATTCTCGTTGAGACATGGGCCCGCCAGTTGAATTCCAGGTGGGATAGTCCAGTTTCTGTCACTGGAGTCCATTATTGGCTGATAATTCGTTATTTTAGGCAAAATTACGGCGTTAATTGTTGCAGAAAATGGTGAAAACCTTGATTTAAATTTTATGGCTTGGAGTCTTAATTTTCGATTTCTTTGCCCCGATTTCCAGGGACTGCTCGAAGAGATTTCGGCTTTCCTTATCCAACTTCTGGAGCATCAAGTGAACAATTATGGGGTCCCAATTGTCTATATTGTATCCCATATTGGTTATGGTTTGTACCCCATATTGGACTTTCCTTGCTGACGTCGTGAAACCTTCTTAAAACCGCTGCTGTGCTCTTCTGGATTGTTGATTGCTGCAACAGTTTGTTAAGCTGCGCTGTTAGCAGCAATCTCTTGTTGTCAAATCTATCGACGAGTGTTTGCCAGGCGGCCTCATGATTGCTGTCTGTAGCCTGGAAATGCTGTATGAGACTGTGTGCCTCTCCGGATACGTTTGCTCGGAGGTAAAATAACTTTTGCGAATTAATATAACTTCAATCGAACTGTGGAAGTTCTATTTTTGGCAACTTTATCATTGGATTTGTCACTATCGCTGTGCTTTGTGGCGCGGACTGGTGCTCATAAAAATTAAGCAGGACTGCTTCAACTTGTTCCTTCATGTTGAAATATACTTCTATGTCCTTAGCAGACACTCGCTCCTCCATTTTTCGGTATGACATCGATATTTCGTCCTAATTCTGCTCAATTGTACGTGCTTTTAATTGGCAGAATTGTACGCTTCTCCCCAGCGTCAACTCACTTGCACACTTCTCCAATGAACCTTTCATGATGCTGAAAAGCACTCGAAGCCTCTCGTCTCAATTCATTGTGGTCTTCGTTGTCGATGCATTCCCTTCATTGGGAAAGGAATCTTCTCTCCTTCTGGACAGTTGTGGTAATAGTGGTGGGAGTTGCGTGGGTTTCTTTGGAATGGCACCTTGCTGTTCAATTATTTCGGCTCTGATTTGTGCTGCGCCTATTTCCGCCGTTGGTTTGGACACTTCCTGCAAACTTACGCACCGCTTCGTAATAGTCCTTTTTGAAATATGGATGGTCCAGTCGGTCCGCAAATTTTCCCATCCTTTCCCTAGTTGCGAGAAATTCGACAAATTTCTTTGCCCACAAAATCCTGGTTAAGCCGCGAAATAAACTGAAGTATTGTTCTCCTCAGCCATTAGTAATTATTTTTTTGTTTACACTTCTAAACACTTTTGCACAACGCACTGATCACTTTGCCTTTTTTTTTTATATATTTTTCGCTAACTAAACTATCTAAGTTGTGTCCTGTCACGGTCGCCAAATGTTTTGATAATAATAAGACACAATTGAACGAGAAAAAACTAGGAACTTTATCATATACAAATTTTATTCTTACTGTATAAGAGGTCTGACTGACCGAGGGCGTAACTCTTTCCTTCGGTAAATTACCCATCATCTGTTCTATAGACCTTGGATTTGATCGAAAAGACCTTATGCAATTGGAAACTATTTGACGAGACATCCTGCCAACACATAAGATCCAATATTTTTGTCTTGAAATTGCGATGAGAGTCCGAGGCGCTGCGTACATATGCGTTTGATGCAAATAGATTAAAACCAATTTGGTTATGGCGTTATTTTTCGGCACTAGCACTTGGTGTTTGGCATCATCCAAAATTGATGCATTTTTCAATCTGCCGCCGACTTTTATGAGCTTGGTTTTTTCATCAAATAACGGTGCCAGTGATGCTATGCTAGAGCCTTTAGGCACATCTGCACCTCTCTGCAGGGAACGGTAGTCATCTGAAAATGCATGACTTTGAATATTTACCCAACTAAAATATGTGCCACGTTGAAGCTCTTCCACTGTTAGCTGGCCTCCGTTTCTAAGTGACTAATGCTTTCTACAATTACTATAAAATCGGAAACAGTATGCCAATATTTTTTGTAGTAAATAGAAGGAATTTCTATTTCAATTAAATTTTCATTTTCAACTATTGATGCTGTTAACACGGACCTGGTTTTACGCCGTTCTGGAATGTCTTCTGGAACAACATACTGCATGGCCTCCCATAATTTGCCATCCTCTGTGAGAAAGTTTGGGCCATTAAACCAGAGTGGTGTCTTAAGAAGCGTCTGAAGGTCTACTCCTCTGGACACCATATCAGCAGGATTACCGCTCCCCTTTATAAAGCTCCTTTGCTGTATACCCGTGTTTGCTTGGATCTTCGCAACTCTATTTGCAACATAAGTCTCCCATGTGTAGGATGGTGATCTTATCCATGCTAGTACGGTGGTAGAATTGGTGTAATAACACACCTTCTTAATCTTGCACGTCAACACCTGCAGCAACCTTGATACTAACTCAACCATGAGAACAGCACCTTGCAACTCTAGTCGGGCTATAGATGTTGCTTTAAGGGGAGCAATTCTCGATTTTGAGCATAGCAGTTGTGAATGCATGTTCCCCTTGTCATCAACCGATCGGAGATATACGCACGACCCAAAGGCATTCAGACTGCTGTCCGAAAATGCGTGCAATTCAATATCGCTGCGGGGACGGGACGCATAACGTGGAATGCTAAGCTCCTTTAACATGGAAAATTGCTTTAAGTAATGAATCCATTTATTGGCTTGCTCTTCGGGAAGTTGGTCATCCCAAGACGATTTTGTTTTCCATAATTCCTGCAAAAACAGCTTTCCAAGAACTATTGCAGGCCCAAATGGATCAAACAACTTGGCAAGATCAGCGATTCGTACTCTTTCATGAAATTAGCGTATGAGGCCTTAAGCTCTTCATTATTTTCTAATTTCTTTCCAATGACAGAAATCGCTTTGTGGCCATTTGACGAGATTCTCCTAAGAACATGTTTGGATCCTCCTTCAATGGCAGGCGTACTACGAACCGTCCATTTGCGTCTTGTTTCGTATTTTCTTTGAAATGTTTCTCACATTCGTGCTCTTCTTTGCTCATTGTAGTTACAGGAACATCATGGCATTCTGTTTCCCAGAATCGCCTTACCAGCTTATCCAATGATGTTAGAGTTGGTCTTGTGGCGACGTGCGAATGATGTTGTTCAACGCTTGTAGAGGCGCTTCCTGTTGCTATCCACCCAAGTCTCGTGTTGCGTAGAACTGGCAGATTCGAAGCTAAGCGTATCTCTCCCTGAAGACACAGATCGTAGAAGATTTCAGCGCCTATAAGCATGTCAATACTTTGATTCTCGTTGAGACATGGGCCCGGCAGTTGAATTCCAGGTGGGATAGTCCAGTTTCTGTCACTGGAGTCCATTATTGGCTGATAATTCGTTATTTTAGGCAAAATTACGGCGTTAATTGTTGCAGAAAATGGTGAAAACCTTGATTTAAATTTTATGGCTTGGAGTCTTAATTTTCGATTTCTTTGCCCCGATTTCCAGGGACTGCTCGAAGAGATTTCGGCTTTCCTTATCCAACTTCTGGAGCATCAAGTGAACAATTATGGGGTCCCAATTGTCTATATTGTATCCCATATTGGTTATGGTTTGTACCCCATATTGGACTTTCCTTGCTGACGTCGTGAAACCTTCTTAAAACCGCTGCTGTGCTCTTCTGGATTGTTGATTGCTGCAACAGTTTGTTAAGCTGCGCTGTTAGCAGCAATCTCTTGTTGTCAAATCTATCCACGAGTGTTTGCCAGGCGGCCTCATGATTGCTGTCTGTAGCCTGGAAATGCTGTATGAGACTGTGTGCCTCTCCGGATACGTTTGCTCGGAGGTAAAATAACTTTTGCGAATTAATATAACTTCAATCGAACTGTGGAAGTTCTATTTTTGGCAACTTTATCATTGGATTTGTCACTATCGCTGTGCTTTGTGGCGCAGACTGGTGCTCATAAAAATTAAGCAGGACTGCTTCAACTTGTTCCTTCATGTTGAAATATACTTCTATGTCCTTAGCAGACACTCGCTCCTCCATTTTTCGGTATGACATCGATATTTCGTCCTAATTCTGCTCAATTGTACGTGCTTTTAATTGGCAGAATTGTACGCTTCTCCCCAGCGTCAACTCACTTGCACACTTCTCCAATGAACCTTTCATGATGCTGAAAAGCACTCGAAGCCTCTCGTCTCAATTCATTGTGGTCTTCGTTGTCGATGCATTCCCTTCATTGGGAAAGGAATCTTCTCTCCTTCTGGACAGTTGTGGTAATAGTGGTGGGAGTTGCGTGGGTTTCTTTGGAATGGCACCTTGCTGTTCAATTATTTCGGCTCTGATTTGTGCTGCGCCTATTTCCGCCGTTGGTTTGGACCCTTCCTGCAAACTTACGCACCGCTTCGTAATAGTCCTTTTTGAAATATGGATGGTCCAGTTGGT
>CATIXX010000149.1:0-186143 GCA_949716465.1 Chalcosyrphus nemorum | reverse complement strand
ATGAAATTTTCTTTCGGATAACATTACCTTTTGTCGATTGTAGCATCTTTGCGAGATAAAAGAAAAATTACGATCCACGCATTGAAATTTTTTTAAAGAAATTTTAAGTCTTTGAAGGCTGCACAAAAATATCATTTTCTCAAAAAGTATCCGTCGCATCGCAAAATGGATTGATTTGGAGTCCTCATGAAATTTTCTTTCGGATAACATTACCTTTTGTCGATTGGAGCATCTTTGCGAGATAAAAGAAAAATTACGATCCACGCATTGAAATTTTTTTAAAGAAATTTTAAGTTTTTGAAGGCTGCACAAAAATATCATTTTCTCAAAAAGTATTCGTCGCATCGCAAAACTGATTGCAGATTTAGAATCCCCATGGAATTTTCTTTCGGATAACAGTACCTTTTGTCGATTGGAGCATCTTGGCGCGATATAAGAAAAATTACGATCCACGAATAGAATTTTTTTTTTTTAATTTTTAGTTTTTGAAGGCTGCACAAAAATATCATTTTCTCAAAAAGTATCCATCGCATCGTAAAACGGATTGCAGATTTGGAATCCTCATGGCATTCGGATAACATTAGCGTTTGTCGATTAGAGCATCTTGGCGAGATAAAAGAAAAATTACGATCCACGCACTGAAATTTTTTTTTGAGAAATTTTGAGTTTTTGAAGGCTGCACAAAAAAATCATTTTCTCAAAAAGTATCCATCGCATCGCAAAATGGATTGATTTGGAATCCTCATGAAATTTTCTTTCGGATAACATTACCTTTTGTCGATTGGAGCATCTTGGTGAGATAAAAGAAAAATTACGATCCACGCATTGAAATTTTTTTTAAAGAAATTTTAAGTTTTTGAAGGCTGCACAAAAATATAATTTTCTCAAAAAGTATCCGTCGCATCGCAAAATGGATTGATTTGGAATCCTCATGAAATTTTCTTTCGGATAACATTACCTTTTGTCGATTGGAGCATCTTTGCGAGATAAAAGAAAAATTTCGATCCACGCATTGAAATTTTTTTAAAGAAATTTTAAGTTTTTGAAGGCTGCACAAAAATATCATTTTCTCAAAAACTATTCATCGCATCGCAAAACTGATTGCAGATTTAGAATCCCCATCGAATTTTCTTTCGGATAACATTACCTTTTGTCGATTGGAACATCTTGGCGCGATATAAGAGAAATTACGATCCACGCATTGAATTTTTTTTAAGAATTTTTAAGTTTTTGAAGGCTGCACAAAAATATCATTTTCTCAAAAAGTATCCATCGCATCGCAAAACTGATTGCAGATTTTGAATCCCCATGGAATTTTCTTTCAGATAACATTACCTTTTGTCGATTGGATCATCTTGGCGCGATATAAGAAAAATTACAATCCACGCATTGAATTTTTTTAAAGAAATTTTAAGTTTTTGAAAGCTGCACAAAAAAATCATTTTCTCAAAAAGTATCCATCGCATCGCAAAATGGATTGATTTGGAATCCTCATGAAATTTTCTTTCGGATAACATTACCTTTTGTCGATTGGAGCATCTTGGTGAGATAAAAGAAAAATTACGATCCACGCATTGAAATTTTTTTTAAAGAAATTTTAAGTTTTTGAAGGCTGCACAAAAATATCATTTTCTCAAAAAGTATCCGTCGCATCGCAAAACCGATTGCAGATTTAGAATCCCCATGGAATTTTCTTTCGGCTAACAGTACCTTTTGTCGATTGGAGTATCTTGGCGCGATATAAGAAAAATTACGATCCACGAATAGAACTTTTTTTTTTTAATTTTTAGTTTTTGAAGGCTGCACAAAAATATCATTTTCTCAAAAAGTATCCGTCGCATCGCAAAATGGATTGATTTGGAATCCTCATGAAATTTTCTTTCGGATAACATTACCTTTTGTCGATTGGAGCATCTTTGCGAGATAAAAGAAAAATTACGATCCACGCATTGAAATTTTTTTAAAGAAATTTTAAGTTTTTGAAGGCTGCACAAAAATATCATTTTTTCAAAAAGTATCCGTCGCATCGAGAAATGGATTGATTTGGAATCCTCATGAAATTTTCTTTCGGATAACATTACCTTTTGTCGATTGGAGCATCTTTGCGAGATAAAAGAAAAATTACGATCCACGCATTGAAATTTTTTTAAAGAAATTTTAAGTTTTTGAAGGCTGCACAAAAATATCATTTTCTCAAAAAGTATCCGTCGCATCGCAAAACTGATTGCAGATTTAGAATCCCCATCGAATTTTCTTTCGGATAACATTACCTTTTGTCGATTGGAACATCTTGGCGCGATATAAGAGAAATTACGATCCACGCATTGAATTTTTTTTAAGAATTTTTAAGTTTTTGAAGGCTGCACAAAAATATCATTTTCTCAAAAAGTATCCGTCGCATCGCAAAACTGATTGCAGATTTAGAATCCCCATCGAATTTTCTTTCGGATAAAATTACCTTTTGTCGATTGGAACATCTTGGCGCGATATAAGAGAAATTACGATCCACGCATTGAATTTTTTTTAAGAATTTTTAAGTTTTTGAAGGCTGCACAAAAGTATCATTTTCTCAAAAAGTATCCATCGCATCGCAAAACTGATTGCAGATTTTGAATCCCCATGGAATTTTCTTTCAGATAACATTACCTTTTGTCGATTGGATCATCTTGACGCGATATAAGAAAAATTACGATCCACGCATTGAATTTTTTTAAAGAAATTTTAAGTTTTTGAAAGCTGCACAAAAATATCATTTTCTCAAAAAGTATCCATCGCATCGCAAAATGGATTGATTTGGAAGCCTCATGAAATTTTCTTTCGGATAACATTACCTTTTGTCGATTGGAGCATCTTGGCGAGATAAAAGAAAAATTACGATCCACGCATTGAAATTTTTTTAAAGAAATTTTAAGTTTTTGAAGGCTGCACAAAAATATCATTTTCTCAAAAAGTATCCGTCGCATCGCAAAACCGATTGCAGATTTAGAATCCCCATGGAATTTTCTTTCGGCTAACAGTACCTTTTGTCGATTGGAGTATCTTGGCGCGATATAAGAAAAATTACGATCCACGAATAGAACTTTTTTTTTTTTAATTTTTAGTTTTTGAAGGCTGCACAAAAATATCATTTTCTCAAAAAGTATCCGTCGTATCGCAAAACGGATTGCAGATTTGGAATCCTCATGGCATTTTCTTTCGGATAACATTAGCGTTTGTCGATTAGAGCATCTTGGCGAGATAAAAGAAAAATTACGATCCACGCACTGAAATTTTTTTTTGAGAAATTTTGAGTTTTTGAAGGCTGCACAAAAAAATCATTTTCTCAAAAAGTATCCATCGCATCGCAAAATGGATTGATTTGGAATCCTCATGAAATTTTCTTTCGGATAACATTACCTTTTGTCGATTGGAGCATCTTGGTGAGATAAAAGAAAAATTACGATCCACGCATTGAAATTTTTTTTAAAGAAATTTTAAGTTTTTGAAGGCTGCACAAAAATATCATTTTCTCAAAAAGTATCCGTCGCATCGCAAAACCGATTGCAGATTTAGAATCCCCATGGAATTTTCTTTCGGCTAACAGTACCTTTTGTCGATTGGAGTATCTTGGCGCGATATAAGAAAAATTACGATCCACGAATAGAACTTTTTTTTTTTTAATTTTTAGTTTTTGAAGGCTGCACAAAAATATCATTTTCTCAAAAAGTATCCGTCGCATCGCAAAACGGATTGCAGATTTGGAATCCTCATGGCATTTTCTTTCGGATAACATTAGCGTTTGTCGATTAGAGCATCTTGGCGAGATAAAAGAAAAATTACGACCCACGCACTGAAATTTTTTTTTGAGAAATTTTGAGTTTTTGAAGGCTGCACAAAAATATCATTTTCTCAAAAAGTATCCATCGCATCGCAAAACTGATTGCAGATTTAGAATCCCCATGGAATTTTCTTTCGGATAACAGTACCTTTTGTCGATTGGAGCATCTTTGCGAGATAAAAGAAAAATTACGATCCACGCATTGAAATTTTTTTAAAGAAATTTTAAGTTTTTGAAGGCTGCACAAAAATTTTCTCAAAAAGTATCCGTCGCATCGCAAAACTGATTGCAGATTTAGAATCCCCATCGAATTTTCTTTCGGATAACATTACTTTTTGTCGATTGGAACATCTTGGCGCGATATAAGAGAAATTACGATCCACGCATTGAATTTTTTTTAAGAATTTTTAAGTTTTTGAAGGCTGCACAAAAATATCATTTTCTCAAAAAGTATCCGTCGCATCGCAAAACTGATTGCAGATTTAGAATCCCCATCGAATTTTCTTTCGGATAACATTACCTTTTGTCGATTGGAACATCTTGGCGCGATATAAGAGAAATTACGATCCACGATTAGAATTTTTTTTAAGAATTTTTAAGTTTTTGAAGGCTGCACAAAAATATCATTTTCTCAAAAAGTATCCGTCGTATCGCAAAATGGATTGATTTGGAATCCTCATGAAATTTTCTTTCGGATAACATTACCTTTTGTCGATTGGAGCATCTTGGCGAGATAAAAGAAAAATTACGATCCACGCATTGAATTTTTTTTTAAAGAAATTTTAAGTTTTTGAAGGCTGCACAAAAATATCATTTTCTCAAAAAGTATCCGTCGCATCGCAAAATGGATTGATTTGGAATCCTCATGAAATTTTCTTTCGGATAACATTACCTTTTGTCGATTGGAGCATCTTTGCGAGATAAAAGAAAAATTACGATCCACGCATTGAAATTTTTTTAAAGAAATTTTAAGTTTTTGAAGGCTGCACAAAAATATCATTTTTTCAAAAAGTATCCGTCGCATCGCAAAATGGATTGATTTGGAATCCTCATGAAATTTTCTTTCGGATAACATTACCTTTTGTCGATTGGAGCATCTTTGCGAGATAAAAGAAAAATTACGATCCACGCATTGAAATTTTTTTAAAGAAATTTTAAGTTTTTGAAGGCTGCACAAAAATTTTCTCAAAAAGTATCCGTCGCATCGCAAAACTGATTGCAGATTTAGAATCCCCATCGAATTTTCTTTCGGATAACATTACCTTTTGTCGATTGGAACATCTTGGCGCGATATAAGAGAAATTACGATCCACGCATTGAATTTTTTTTAAGAATTTTTAAGTTTTTGAAGGCTGCACAAAAATATCATTTTCTCAAAAAGTATCCGTCGCATCGCAAAACTGATTGCAGATTTAGAATCCCCATCGAATTTTCTTTCGGATAACATTACCTTTTGTCGATTGGAACATCTTGGCGCGATATAAGAGAAATTACGATCCACGCATTGAATTTTTTTTAAGAATTTTTAAGTTTTTGAAGGCTGCACAAAAATATCATTTTCTCAAAAAGTATCCGTCGTATCGCAAAATGGATTGATTTGGAATCCTCATGAAATTTTCTTTCGGATAACATTACCTTTTGTCGATTGGAGCATCTTGGCGAGATAAAAGAAAAATTACGATCCACGCATTGAAATTTTTTTAAAGAAATTTTAAGTTTTTGAAGGCTGCACAAAAATATCATTTTTCCAAAAAGTATCCGTCGCATCGCAAAATGGATTGATTTGGAATCCTCATGAAATTTTCTTTCGGATAACATTACCTTTTGTCGATTGGAGCATCTTTGCGAGATAAAAGAAAAATTACGATCCACGCATTGAAATTTTTTTAAAGAAATTTTAAGTTTTTGAAGGCTGCACAAAAATTTTCTCAAAAAGTATCCGTCGCATCGCAAAACTGATTGCAGATTTAGAATCCCCATCGAATTTTCTTTCGGATAACATTACCTTTTGTCGATTGGAACATCTTGGCGCGATATAAGAGAAATTACGATCCACGCATTGAATTTTTTTTAAGAATTTTTAAGTTTTTGAAGGCTGCACAAAAATATCATTTTCTCAAAAAGTATCCGTCGCATCGCAAAACTGATTGCAGATTTAGAATCCCCATCGAATTTTCTTCCGGATAACATTACCTTTTGTCGATTGGAACATCTTGGCGCGATATAAGAGAAATTACGATCCACGCATTGAATTTTTTTTAAGAATTTTTAAGTTTTTGAAGGCTGCACAAAAATATCATTTTCTCAAAAAGTATCCGTCGTATCGCAAAATGGATTGATTTGGAATCCTCATGAAATTTTCTTTCGGATAACATTACCTTTTGTCGATTGGAGCATCTTGGCGAGATAAAAGAAAAATTACGATCCACGCATTGAATTTTTTTTTAAAGAAATTTTAAGTTTTTGAAGGCTGCACAAAAATATCATTTTCTCAAAAAGTATCCGTCGCATCGCAAAATGGATTGATTTGGAATCCTCATGAAATTTTCTTTCGGATAACATTACCTTTTGTCGATTGGAGCATCTTTGCGAGATAAAAGAAAAATTACGATCCACGCATTGAAATTTTTTTAAAGAAATTTTAAGTTTTTGAAGGCTGCACAAAAATATCATTTTCTCAAAAAGTATCCGTCGTATCGCAAAATGGATTGATTTGGAATCCTCATGAAATTTTCTTTCGGATAACATTACCTTTTGTCGATTGGAGCATCTTGGCGAGATAAAAGAAAAATTACGATCCACGCATTGAATTTTTTTTTAAAGAAATTTTAAGTTTTTGAAGGCTGCACAAAAATATCATTTTCTCAAAAAGTATCCGTCGCATCGCAAAATGGATTGATTTGGAATCCTCATGAAATTTTCTTTCGGATAACATTACCTTTTGTCGATTGGAGCATCTTTGCGAGTTAAAAGAAAAATTACGATCCACGCATTGAAATTTTTTTAAAGAAATTTTAAGTTTTTGAAGGCTGCACAAAAATATCATTTTCTCAAAAAGTATCCGTCGCATCGCAAAACTGATTGCAGATTTAGAATCCCCATCGAATTTTCTTTCGGATAACATTACCTTTTGTCGATTGGAACATCTTGGCGCGATATAAGAAAAATTACGATCCACGAATAGAATTTTTTTTTTTTAATTTTTAGTTTTTGAAGGCTGCACAAAAATATCATTTTCTCAAAAAGTATCCATCGCATCGTAAAACGGATTGCAGATTTGGAATCCTCATGGCATTTTCTTTCGGATAGCATTAGCGTTTGTCGATTAGAGCATCTTGGCGAGATAAAAGAAAAATTACGATCCACGCACTGAAATTTTTTTTTGAGAAATTTTGAGTTTTTGAAGGCTGCACAAAAAAATCATTTTCTCAAAAAGTATCCATCGCATCGCAAAATGGATTGATTTGGAATCCTCATGAAATTTTCTTTCGGATAACATTACCTTTTGTCGATTGGAGCATCTTGGTGAGATAAAAGAAAAATTACGATCCACGCATTGAAATTTTTTTTAAAGAAATTTTAAGTTTTTGAAGGCTGCACAAAAATATCATTTTCTCAAAAAGTATCCGTCGCATCGCAAAACCGATTGCAGATTTAGAATCCCCATGGAATTTTCTTTCGGCTAACAGTACCTTTTGTCGATTGGAGTATCTTGGCGCGATATAAGAAAAATTACGATCCACGAATAGAACTTTTTTTTTTTTAATTTTTAGTTTTTGAAGGCTGCACAAAAATATCATTTTCTCAAAAAGTATCCGTCGCATCGCAAAACGGATTGCAGATTTGGAATCCTCATGGCATTTTCTTTCGGATAACATTAGCGTTTGTCGATTAGAGCATCTTGGCGAGATAAAAGAAAAATTACGACCCACGCACTGAAATTTTTTTTTGAGAAATTTTGAGTTTTTGAAGGCTGCACAAAAATATCATTTTCTCAAAAAGTATCCATCGCATCGCAAAACTGATTGCAGATTTAGAATCCCCATGGAATTTTCTTTCGGATAACAGTACCTTTTGTCGATTGGAGCATCTTGGCGCGATATAAGAAAAATTACGATCCACGATTAGAATTTTTTTTTTTTAATTTTTAGTTTTTGAAGGCTGCACAAAAATATCATTTTCTCAAAAAGTATCCGTCGCATCGCAAAATGGATTGATTTGGAATCCTCATGAAATTTTCTTTCAGATAACATTACCTTTTGTCGATTGGAGCATCTTTGCGAGATAAAAGAAAAATTACGATCCACGCATTGAATTTTTTTTAAAGAAATTTTAAGTTTTTGAAGGCTGCACAAAAATATCATTTTCTCAAAAAGTATCCGTCGCATCGCAAAACTGATTGTAGATTTAGAATCCCCATGGAATTTTCTTTCGGATAACAGTACCTTTTGTCGATTGGAGCATTTTGGCGCGATATAAGAAAAATTACGATCCACGAATAGAATTTTTTTTTTTTAATTTTTAGTTTTTGAAGGCTGCACAAAAATATCATTTTCTCAAAAAGTATCCGTCGCATCGTAAAACGGATTGCAGATTTGGAATCCTCATGGAATTTTCTTTCGGATAACATTAGCGTTTGTCGATTAGAGCATCTTGGCGAGATAAAAGAAAAATTACGATCCACGCACTGAAATTTTGAGTTTTTGAAGGCTGCACAAAAATATAATTTTCTCAAAAAGTATCCATCGCATCGCAAAAACTGATTGCAGATTTTGAATCCCCATGGAATTTTCTTTCGGATAACATTACCTTTTGTCGATTGGATCATCTTGGCGCGATATAAGAAAAATTACGATCCACGCATTGAATTTTTTTAAAGAAATTTTAAGTTTTTGAAAGCTGCACAAAAAAATTATTTTCTCAAAAAGTATCCATCGCATAGCAAAATGGATTGATTTGGATTCCTCATGAAATTTTCTTTCGGATAACATTACCTTTTGTCGATTGGAGCATCTTGGTGAGATAAAAGAAAAATTACGATCCACGCATTGAAATTTTTTTTAAAGAAATTTTAAGTTTTTGAAGGCTGCACAAAAATATCATTTTCTCAAAAAGTATCCGTCGCATCGCAAAATGGATTGATTTGGAATCCTCATGAAATTTTCTTTCAGATAACATTACCTTTTGTCGATTGGAGCATCTTTGCGAGATAAAAGAAAAATTACGATCCACGCATTGAAATTTTTTTAAAGAAATTTTAAGTTTATGAAGGCTGCACAAAAATATCATTTTCTCAAAAAGTATCCGTCGCATCGCAAAACTGATTGTAGATTTAGAATCCCCATGGAATTTTCTTTCGGATAACAGTACCTTTTGTCGATTGGAGCATCTTGGCGCGATATAAGAAAAATTACGATCCACGAATAGAATTTTTTTTTTTTAATTTTTAGTTTTTGAAGGCTGCACAAAAATATCATTTTCTCAAAAAGTATCCGTCGCATCGTAAAACGGATTGCAGATTTGGAATCCTCATGGAATTTTCTTTCGGATAACATTAGCGTTTGTCGATTAGAGCATCTTGGCGAGATAAAAGAAAAATTACGATCCACGCACTGAAATTTTGAGTTTTTGAAGGCTGCACAAAAATATAATTTTCTCAAAAAGTATCCATCGCATCGCAAAAACTGATTGCAGATTTTGAATCCCCATGGAATTTTCTTTCGGATAACAATACCTTTTGTCGATTGGATCATCTTGGCGCGATATAAGAAAAATTACGATCCACGCATTGAATTTTTTTAAAGAAATTTTAAGTTTTTGAAAGCTGCACAAAAAAATCATTTTCTCAAAAAGTATCCATCGCATAGCAAAATGGATTGATTTGGAATCCTCATGAAATTTTCTTTCGGATAACATTACCTTTTGTCGATTGGAGCATCTTGGTGAGATAAAAGAAAAATTACGATCCACGCATTGAAATTTTTTTTAAAGAAATTTTAAGTTTTTGAAGGCTGCACAAAAATATCATTTTCTCAAAAAGTATCCGTCGCATCGCAAAATGGATTGATTTGGAATCCTCATGAAATTTTCTTTCGGATAACATTACCTTTTGTCGATTGGAGCATCTTGGCGAGATAAAAGAAAAATTACGATCCACGCATTGAAATTTTTTTTAAAGAAATTTTAAGTTTTTGAAGGCTGCACAAAAATATCATTTTCTCAAAAAGTATCCGTCGCATCGCAAAATGGATTGATTTGGAATCCTCATGAAATTTTCTTTCGGATAACATTACCTTTTGTCGATTGGAGCATCTTTGCGAGATAAAAGAAAAATTACGATCCACGCATTAAAATTTTTTTAAAGAAATTTTAAGTTTTTGAAGGCTGCACAAAAATATCATTTTTTCAAAAAGTATCCGTCGCATCGCAAAATGGATTGATTTAGAATCCTCATGAAATTTTCTTTCGGATAACATTACCTTTTGTCGATTGGAGCATCTTGGCGAGATAAAAGAAAAATTACGATCCACGCATTGAAATTTTTTTTAAAGAAATTTTAAGTTTTTGAAGGCTGCACAAAAATATAATTTTCTCAAAAAGTATCCATCGCATCGCAAAATGGATTGATTTGGAATCCTCATGAAATTTTCTTTCGGATAACATTACCTTTTGTCGATTGGAGCATCTTTGCGAGATAAAAGAAAAATTACGATCCACGCATTGAAATTTTTTTAAAGAAATTTTAAGTTTTTGAAGGCTGCACAAAAATATCATTTTCTCAAAAAGTATCCGTCGCATCGCAAAATGGATTGATTTGGAATCCTCATGAAATTTTCTTTCGGATAACATTAGCGTTTGTCGATTAGAGCATCTTGGCGAGATAAAAGAAAAATTACGATCCACGCACTGAAATTTTTTTTCAGGAATTTTGAGTTTTTGAAGGCTGCACAAAAATATCGTTTTCTCAGAAAGTATCCATCGCATCGCAAAACTGATTGCAGATTTTGAATCCCCATGGAATTTTCTTTCAGATAACATTACCTTTTGTCGATTGGATCATCTTGGCGCGATATAAGAAAAATTACGATCCACGCATTGAATTTTTTTAAAGAAATTTTAAGTTTTTGAAAGCTGCACAAAAAAATCATTTTCTCAAAAAGTATCCATCGCATCGCAAAATGGATTGATTTGGAATCCTCATGAAATTTTCTTTCGGATAACATTACCTTTTGTCGATTGGAGCATCTTGGTGAGATAAAAGAAAAATTACGATCCACGCATTGAAATTTTTTTTAAAGAAATTTTAAGTTTTTGAAGGCTGCACAAAAATATCATTTTCTCAAAAAGTATCCGTCGCATCGCAAAACCGATTACAGATTTAGAATCCCCATGGAATTTTCTTTCGGCTAACAGTACCTTTTGTCGATTGGAGTATCTTGGCGCGATATAAGAAAAATTACGATCCACGAATAGAACTTTTTTTTTTTTAATTTTTAGTTTTTGAAGGCTGCACAAAAATATAATTTTCTCAAAAAGTATCCGTCGCATCGCAAAACGGATTGCAGATTTGGAATCCTCATGGCATTTTCTTTCGGATAACATTAGCGTTTGTCGATTAGAGCATCTTGGCGAGATAAAAGAAAAATTACGATCCACGCACTGAAATTTTTTTTTGAGAAATTTTGAGTTTTTGAAGGCTGCACAAAAATATCATTTTCTCAAAAAGTATCCGTCGCATAGCAAAATGGATTGATTTGGAATCCTCATGAAATTTTCTTTCAGATAACGTTACCTTTTGTCGATTGGAGCATCTTTGCGAGATAAAAGAAAACTTACGATCCACGCATTGAAATTTTTTTAAAGAAATTTTAAGTTTTTGAAGGCTGCACAAAAATATCATTTTCTCAAAAAGTATCCGTCGCATCGCAAAACTGATTGTTGATTTAGAATCCCCATGGAATTTTCTTTCGGATAACAGTACCTTTTGTCGATTGGAGTATCTTGGCGCGATATAAGAAAAATTACGATCCACGAATAGAATTTTTTTTTTTTTAATTTTTAGTTTTTGAAGGCTGCACAAAAATATCATTTTCTCAAAAAGTATCCGTCGCATCGTAAAACGGATTGCAGATTTGGAATCCTCATGGAATTTTCTTTCGGATAACATTAGCGTTTGTCGATTAGAGCATCTTGGCGAGATAAAAGAAAAATTACGATCCACGCACTGAAATTTTGAGTTTTTGAAGGCTGCACAAAAATATCATTTTCTCAAAAAGTATCCATCGCATCGCAAAAACTGATTGCAGATTTTGAATCCCCATGGAATTTTCTTTCGGATAACATTACCTTTTGTCGATTGGATCATCTTGGCGCGATATAAGAAAAATTACGATCCACGCATTGAATTTTTTTAAAGAAATTTTAAGTTTTTGAAAGCTGCACAAAAATATCATTTTTTCAAAAAGTATCCGTCGCATCGCAAAATGGATTGATTTGGAATCCCCATGAAATTTTCTTTCGGATAACATTACCTTTTGTCGATTGGAGCATCTTGGCGAGATAAAAGAAAAATTACGATCCACGCATTGAAATTTTTTTTAAAGAAATTTTAAGTTTTTGAAGGCTGCACAAAAATATAATTTTCTCAAAAAGTATCCGTTGCATCGCCAAATGGATTGATTTGGAATCCTCATGAAATTTTCTTTCGGATAACATTACCTTTTGTCGATTGGAGCATCTTTGCGAGATAAAAGAAAAATTACGATCCACGCATTGAAATTTTTTTAAAGAAATTTTAAGTTTTTGAAGGCTGCACAAAAATATCATTTTCTCAAAAAGTATCCGTCGCATCGCAAAACTGATTGCAGATTTAGAATCCCCATCGAATTTTCTTTCGGATAACATTACCTTTTGTCGATTGGAGTATCTTGGCGAGATAAAAGAAAAATTACGATCCACGCATTGAAATTTTTTTTAAAGAAATTTTAAGTTTTTGAAGGCTGCACAAAAATATCATTTTCTCAAAAAGTATCCGTCGCATCGCAAAATGGATTGATTTGGAATCCTCATGAAATTTTCTTTCGGATAACATTACCTTTTGTCGATTGGAGCATCTTGGCGAGATAAAAGAAAAATTACGATCCACGCATTGAAATTTTTTTTAAGAAATTTTAAGGTTTTTGAAGGCTGCACAAAAATATCATTTTCTCAAAAAGTATCCGTCGCATCGCAAAATGGATTGATTTGGAATCCTCATTTAATTTTTTTTTTTCGGATAACATTACCTTTTGTCGATTGGAGCATCTTTGCGAGATAAAAGAAAAATTACGATCCACGAATTGAAATTGTTTTAAAGAAATTTTAAGTTTTTGAAGGCTGCACAAAAATATCATTTTTTCAAAAAGTATCCATCGCATCGCAAAATGGATTGATTTGGAATCCTCATGAAATTTTCTTTCGGATAACATTACCTTTTGTCGATTGGAGCATCTTGGCGAGATAAAAGAAAAATTACGATCCACGCATTGAAATTTTGAGTTTTTGAAGGCTGCACAAAAATATCATTTTCTCAAAAAGTATCCATCGCATCGCAAAAACTGATTGCAGATTTTGAATCTGAATTTTCTTTCGGATAACATTACCTTTTGTCGATTGGATCATCTTGGCGCGATATAAGAAAAATTACGATCCACGCATTGAATTTTTTTAAAGAAATTTTAAGTTTTTGAAAGCTGCACAAAAATATCATTTTTTCAAAAAGTATCCGTCGCATCGCAAAATGGATTGATTTGGAATCCCCATGAAATTTTCTTTCGGATAACATTACCTTTTGTCGATTGGAGCATCTTGGCGAGATAAAAGAAAAATTACGATCCACGCATTGAAATTTTTTTTAAAGAAATTTTAAGTTTTTGAAGGCTGCACAAAAATATAATTTTCTCAAAAAGTATCCGTTGCATCGCCAAATGGATTGATTTGGAATCCTCATGAAATTTTCTTTCGGATAACATTACCTTTTGTCGATTGGAGCATCTTTGCGAGATAAAAGAAAAATTACGATCCACGCATTGAAATTTTTTTAAAGAAATTTTAAGTTTTTGAAGGCTGCACAAAAATATCATTTTCTCAACAAGTATCCGTCGCATCGCAAAACTGATTGCAGATTTAGAATCCCCATCGAATTTTCTTTCGGATAACATTACCTTTTGTCGATTGGAGTATCTTGGCGAGATAAAAGAAAAATTACGATCCACGCATTGAAATTTTTTTTAAAGAAATTTTAAGTTTTTGAAGGCTGCACAAAAATATCATTTTCTCAAAAAGTATCCGTCGCATCGCAAAATGGATTGATTTGGAATCCTCATGAAATTTTCTTTCGGATAACATTACCTTTTGTCGATTGGAGCATCTTGGCGAGATAAAAGAAAAATTACGATCCACGCATTGAAATTTTTTTTAAAGAAATTTTAAGTTTTTGAAGGCAGCACAAAAATATCATTTTCTCAAAAAGTATCCGTCGCATCGCAAAATGGATTGATTTGGAATCCTCATGAAATTTTCTTTCGGATAACATTACCTTTTGTCGATTGGAGCATCTTGGCGAGATAAAAGAAAAATTACGATCCACGCATTGAAATTTTTTTTAAGAAATTTTAAGGTTTTTGAAGGCTGCACAAAAATATCATTTTCTCAAAAAGTATCCGTCGCATCGCAAAATGGATTGATTTGGAATCCTCATTTAATTTTTTTTTTCGGATAACATTACCTTTTGTCGATTGGAGCATCTTTGCGAGATAAAAGAAAAATTACGATCCACGAATTGAAATTGTTTTAAAGAAATTTTAAGTTTTTGAAGGCTGCACAAAAATATCATTTTTTCAAAAAGTATCCATCGCATCGCAAAATGGATTGATTTGGAATCCTCATGAAATTTTCTTTCGGATAACATTACCTTTTGTCGATTGGAGCATCTTGGCGAGATAAAAGAAAAATTACGATCCACGCATTGAAATTTTTTTTAAAGAAATTTTAAGTTTTTGAAGGCAGCACAAAAATATCATTTTCTCAAAAAGTATCCGTCGCATCGCAAAATGGATTGATTTGGAATCCTCATGAAATTTTCTTTCGGATAACATTACCTTTTGTCGATTGGAGCATCTTTGCGAGATAAAAGAAAAATTACGATCCACGATTAGAATTTTTTTTTTTTAATTTTTAGTTTTTGAAGGCTGCACAAAAATATCATTTTCTCAAAAAGTATCCGTCGCATCGCAAAATGGATTGATTTGGAATCCTCATGAAATTTTCTTTCAGATAACATTACCTTTTGTCGATTGGAGCATCTTTGCGAGATAAAAGAAAAATTACGATCCACGCATTGAATTTTTTTTAAAGAAATTTTAAGTTTTTGAAGGCTGCACAAAAATATCATTTTCTCAAAAAGTATCCGTCGCATCGCAAAACTGATTGTAGATTTAGAATCCCCATGGAATTTTCTTTCGGATAACAGTACCTTTTGTCGATTGGAGCATTTTGGCGCGATATAAGAAAAATTACGATCCACGAATAGAATTTTTTTTTTTTAATTTTTAGTTTTTGAAGGCTGCACAAAAATATCATTTTCTCAAAAAGTATCCGTCGCATCGTAAAACGGATTGCAGATTTGGAATCCTCATGGAATTTTCTTTCGGATAACATTACCTTTTGTCGATTGGAGCATCTTGGCGAGATAAAAGAAAAATTACGATCCACGCACTGAAATTTTGAGTTTTTGAAGGCTGCACAAAAATATAATTTTCTCAAAAAGTATCCATCGCATCGCAAAAACTGATTGCAGATTTTGAATCCCCATGGAATTTTCTTTCGGATAACATTACCTTTTGTCGATTGGATCATCTTGGCGCGATATAAGAAAAATTACGATCCACGCATTGAATTTTTTTAAAGAAATTTTAAGTTTTTGAAAGCTGCACAAAAAAATTATTTTCTCAAAAAGTATCCATCGCATAGCAAAATGGATTGATTTGGATTCCTCATGAAATTTTCTTTCGGATAACATTACCTTTTGTCGATTGGAGCATCTTGGTGAGATAAAAGAAAAATTACGATCCACGCATTGAAATTTTTTTTAAAGAAATTTTAAGTTTTTGAAGGCTGCACAAAAATATCATTTTCTCAAAAAGTATCCGTCGCATCGCAAAATGGATTGATTTGGAATCCTCATGAAATTTTCTTTCAGATAACATTACCTTTTGTCGATTGGAGCATCTTTGCGAGATAAAAGAAAAATTACGATCCACGCATTGAAATTTTTTTAAAGAAATTTTAAGTTTATGAAGGCTGCACAAAAATATCATTTTCTCAAAAAGTATCCGTCGCATCGCAAAACTGATTGTAGATTTAGAATCCCCATGGAATTTTCTTTCGGATAACAGTACCTTTTGTCGATTGGAGCATCTTGGCGCGATATAAGAAAAATTACGATCCACGAATAGAATTTTTTTTTTTTAATTTTTAGTTTTTGAAGGCTGCACAAAAATATCATTTTCTCAAAAAGTATCCGTCGCATCGTAAAACGGATTGCAGATTTGGAATCCTCATGGAATTTTCTTTCGGATAACATTAGCGTTTGTCGATTAGAGCATCTTGGCGAGATAAAAGAAAAATTACGATCCACGCACTGAAATTTTGAGTTTTTGAAGGCTGCACAAAAATATAATTTTCTCAAAAAGTATCCATCGCATCGCAAAAACTGATTGCAGATTTTGAATCCCCATGGAATTTTCTTTCGGATAACAATACCTTTTGTCGATTGGATCATCTTGGCGCGATATAAGAAAAATTACGATCCACGCATTGAATTTTTTTAAAGAAATTTTAAGTTTTTGAAAGCTGCACAAAAAAATCATTTTCTCAAAAAGTATCCATCGCATAGCAAAATGGATTGATTTGGAATCCTCATGAAATTTTCTTTCGGATAACATTACCTTTTGTCGATTGGAGCATCTTGGTGAGATAAAAGAAAAATTACGATCCACGCATTGAAATTTTTTTTAAAGAAATTTTAAGTTTTTGAAGGCTGCACAAAAATATCATTTTCTCAAAAAGTATCCGTCGCATCGCAAAATGGATTGATTTGGAATCCTCATGAAATTTTCTTTCGGATAACATTACCTTTTGTCGATTGGAGCATCTTGGCGAGATAAAAGAAAAATTACGATCCACGCATTGAAATTTTTTTTAAAGAAATTTTAAGTTTTTGAAGGCTGCACAAAAATATCATTTTCTCAAAAAGTATCCGTCGCATCGCAAAATGGATTGATTTGGAATCCTCATGAAATTTTCTTTCGGATAACATTAGCGTTTGTCGATTAGAGCATCTTGGCGAGATAAAAGAAAAATTACGATCCACGCACTGAAATTTTTTTTTGAGAAATTTTGAGTTTTTGAAGGCTGCACAAAAATATCATTTTCTCAAAAAGTATCCGTCGCATAGCAAAATGGATTGATTTGGAATCCTCATGAAATTTTCTTTCAGATAACGTTACCTTTTGTCGATTGGAGCATCTTTGCGAGATAAAAGAAAAATTACGATCCACGCATTGAAATTTTTTTAAAGAAATTTTAAGTTTTTGAAGGCTGCACAAAAATATCATTTTCTCAAAAAGTATCCGTCGCATCGCAAAACTGATTGTTGATTTAGAATCCCCATGGAATTTTCTTTCGGATAACAGTACCTTTTGTCGATTGGAGTATCTTGGCGCGATATAAGAAAAATTACGATCCACGAATAGAATTTTTTTTTTTTTAATTTTTAGTTTTTGAAGGCTGCACAAAAATATCATTTTCTCAAAAAGTATCCGTCGCATCGTAAAACGGATTGCAGATTTGGAATCCTCATGGAATTTTCTTTCGGATAACATTAGCGTTTGTCGATTAGAGCATCTTGGCGAGATAAAAGAAAAATTACGATCCACGCACTGAAATTTTGAGTTTTTGAAGGCTGCACAAAAATATCATTTTCTCAAAAAGTATCCATCGCATCGCAAAAACTGATTGCAGATTTTGAATCCCCATGGAATTTTCTTTCGGATAACATTACCTTTTGTCGATTGGATCATCTTGGCGCGATATAAGAAAAATTACGATCCACGCATTGAATTTTTTTAAAGAAATTTTAAGTTTTTGAAGGCTGCACAAAAATATCATTTTCTCAACAAGTATCCGTCGCATCGCAAAACTGATTGCAGATTTAGAATCCCCATCGAATTTTCTTTCGGATAACATTACCTTTTGTCGATTGGAGTATCTTGGCGAGATAAAAGAAAAATTACGATCCACGCATTGAAATTTTTTTTAAAGAAATTTTAAGTTTTTGAAGGCTGCACAAAAATATCATTTTCTCAAAAAGTATCCGTCGCATCGCAAAATGGATTGATTTGGAATCCTCATGAAATTTTCTTTCGGATAACATTACCTTTTGTCGATTGGAGCATCTTGGCGAGATAAAAGAAAAATTACGATCCACGCATTGAAATTTTTTTTAAGAAATTTTAAGGTTTTTGAAGGCTGCACAAAAATATCATTTTCTCAAAAAGTATCCGTCGCATCGCAAAATGGATTGATTTGGAATCCTCATTTAATTTTTTTTTTCGGATAACATTACCTTTTGTCGATTGGAGCATCTTTGCGAGATAAAAGAAAAATTACGATCCACGAATTGAAATTGTTTTAAAGAAATTTTAAGTTTTTGAAGGCTGCACAAAAATATCATTTTTTCAAAAAGTATCCATCGCATCGCAAAATGGATTGATTTGGAATCCTCATGAAATTTTCTTTCGGATAACATTACCTTTTGTCGATTGGAGCATCTTGGCGAGATAAAAGAAAAATTACGATCCACGCATTGAAATTTTTTTTAAAGAAATTTTAAGTTTTTGAAGGCAGCACAAAAATATCATTTTCTCAAAAAGTATCCGTCGCATCGCAAAATGGATTGATTTGGAATCCTCATGAAATTTTCTTTCGGATAACATTACCTTTTGTCGATTGGAGCATCTTTGCGAGATAAAAGAAAAATTACGATCCACGATTAGAATTTTTTTTTTTTAATTTTTAGTTTTTGAAGGCTGCACAAAAATATCATTTTCTCAAAAAGTATCCGTCGCATCGCAAAATGGATTGATTTGGAATCCTCATGAAATTTTCTTTCAGATAACATTACCTTTTGTCGATTGGAGCATCTTTGCGAGATAAAAGAAAAATTACGATCCACGCATTGAATTTTTTTTAAAGAAATTTTAAGTTTTTGAAGGCTGCACAAAAATATCATTTTCTCAAAAAGTATCCGTCGCATCGCAAAACTGATTGTAGATTTAGAATCCCCATGGAATTTTCTTTCGGATAACAGTACCTTTTGTCGATTGGAGCATTTTGGCGCGATATAAGAAAAATTACGATCCACGAATAGAATTTTTTTTTTTTAATTTTTAGTTTTTGAAGGCTGCACAAAAATATCATTTTCTCAAAAAGTATCCGTCGCATCGTAAAACGGATTGCAGATTTGGAATCCTCATGGAATTTTCTTTCGGATAACATTACCTTTTTTCGATTGGAGCATCTTGGCGAGATAAAAGAAAAATTACGATCCACGCACTGAAATTTTGAGTTTTTGAAGGCTGCACAAAAATATAATTTTCTCAAAAAGTATCCATCGCATCGCAAAAACTGATTGCAGATTTTGAATCCCCATGGAATTTTCTTTCGGATAACATTACCTTTTGTCGATTGGATCATCTTGGCGCGATATAAGAAAAATTACGATCCACGCATTGAATTTTTTTAAAGAAATTTTAAGTTTTTGAAAGCTGCACAAAAAAATTATTTTCTCAAAAAGTATCCATCGCATAGCAAAATGGATTGATTTGGATTCCTCATGAAATTTTCTTTCGGATAACATTACCTTTTGTCGATTGGAGCATCTTGGTGAGATAAAAGAAAAATTACGATCCACGCATTGAAATTTTTTTTAAAGAAATTTTAAGTTTTTGAAGGCTGCACAAAAATATCATTTTCTCAAAAAGTATCCGTCGCATCGCAAAATGGATTGATTTGGAATCCTCATGAAATTTTCTTTCAGATAACATTACCTTTTGTCGATTGGAGCATCTTTGCGAGATAAAAGAAAAATTACGATCCACGCATTGAAATTTTTTTAAAGAAATTTTAAGTTTATGAAGGCTGCACAAAAATATCATTTTCTCAAAAAGTATCCGTCGCATCGCAAAACTGATTGTAGATTTAGAATCCCCATGGAATTTTCTTTCGGATAACAGTACCTTTTGTCGATTGGAGCATCTTGGCGCGATATAAGAAAAATTACGATCCACGAATAGAATTTTTTTTTTTTAATTTTTAGTTTTTGAAGGCTGCACAAAAATATCATTTTCTCAAAAAGTATCCGTCGCATCGTAAAACGGATTGCAGATTTGGAATCCTCATGGAATTTTCTTTCGGATAACATTAGCGTTTGTCGATTAGAGCATCTTGGCGAGATAAAAGAAAAATTACGATCCACGCACTGAAATTTTGAGTTTTTGAAGGCTGCACAAAAATATAATTTTCTCAAAAAGTATCCATCGCATCGCAAAAACTGATTGCAGATTTTGAATCCCCATGGAATTTTCTTTCGGATAACAATACCTTTTGTCGATTGGATCATCTTGGCGCGATATAAGAAAAATTACGATCCACGCATTGAATTTTTTTAAAGAAATTTTAAGTTTTTGAAAGCTGCACAAAAAAATCATTTTCTCAAAAAGTATCCATCGCATAGCAAAATGGATTGATTTGGAATCCTCATGAAATTTTCTTTCGGATAACATTACCTTTTGTCGATTGGAGCATCTTGGTGAGATAAAAGAAAAATTACGATCCACGCATTGAAATTTTTTTTAAAGAAATTTTAAGTTTTTGAAGGCTGCACAAAAATATCATTTTCTCAAAAAGTATCCGTCGCATCGCAAAATGGATTGATTTGGAATCCTCATGAAATTTTCTTTCGGATAACATTACCTTTTGTCGATTGGAGCATCTTGGCGAGATAAAAGAAAAATTACGATCCACGCATTGAAATTTTTTTTAAAGAAATTTTAAGTTTTTGAAGGCTGCACAAAAATATCATTTTCTCAAAAAGTATCCGTCGCATCGCAAAATGGATTGATTTGGAATCCTCATGAAATTTTCTTTCGGATAACATTACCTTTTGTCGATTGGAGCATCTTTGCGAGATAAAAGAAAAATTACGATCCACGCATTAAAATTTTTTTAAAGAAATTTTAAGTTTTTGAAGGCTGCACAAAAATATCATTTTTTCAAAAAGTATCCGTCGCATCGCAAAATGGATTGATTTGGAATCCTCATGAAATTTTCTTTCGGATAACATTACCTTTTGTCGATTAGAGCATCTTGGCGAGATAAAAGAAAAATTACGATCCACGCACTGAAATTTTGAGTTTTTGAAGGCTGCACAAAAATATCATTTTCTCAAAAAGTATCCATCGCATCGCAAAAACTGATTGCAGATTTTGAATCCCCATGGAATTTTCTTTCGGATAACATTACCTTTTGTCGATTGGATCATCTTGGCGCGATATAAGAAAAATTACGATCCACGCATTGAATTTTTTTAAAGAAATTTTAAGTTTTTGAAAGCTGCACAAAAATATCATTTTTTCAAAAAGTATCCGTCGCATCGCAAAATGGATTGATTTGGAATCCAAATGAAATTTTCTTTCGGATAACATTACCTTTTGTCGATTGGAGCATCTTGGCGAGATAAAAGAAAAGTTACGATCCACGCATTGAAATTTTTTTTAAAGAAATTTTAAGTTTTTGAAGGCTGCACAAAAATATAATTTTCTCAAAAAGTATCCGTTGCATCGCCAAATGGATTGATTTGGAATCCTCATGAAATTTTCTTTCGGATAACATTACCTTTTGTCGATTGGAGCATCTTTGCGAGATAAAAGAAAAATTACGATCCACGCATTGAAATTTTTTTAAAGAAATTTTAAGTTTTTGAAGGCTGCACAAAAATATCATTTTCTCAAAAAGTATCCGTCGCATCGCAAAACTGATTGCAGATTTAGAATCCCCATCGAATTTTCTTTCGGATAACATTACCTTTTGTCGATTGGAGTATCTTGGCGAGATAAAAGAAAAATTACGATCCACGCATTGAAATTTTTTTTAAAGAAATTTTAAGTTTTTGAAGGCTGCACAAAAATATCATTTTCTCAAAAAGTATCCGTCGCATCGCAAAATGGATTGATTTGGAATCCTCATGAAATTTTCTTTCGGATAACATTACCTTTTGTCGATTGGAGCATCTTGGCGAGATAAAAGAAAAATTACGATCCACGCATTGAAATTTTTTTTAAGAAATTTTAAGGTTTTTGAAGGCTGCACAAAAATATCATTTTCTCAAAAAGTATCCGTCGCATCGCAAAATGGATTGATTTGGAATCCTCATTTAATTTTTTTTTTTCGGATAACATTACCTTTTGTCGATTGGAGCATCTTTGCGAGATAAAAGAAAAATTACGATCCACGAATTGAAATTGTTTTAAAGAAATTTTAAGTTTTTGAAGGCTGCACAAAAATATCATTTTTTCAAAAAGTATCCATCGCATCGCAAAATGGATTGATTTGGAGTCCTCATGAAATTTTCTTTCGGATAACATTACCTTTTGTCGATTGGAGCATCTTGGCGAGATAAAAGAAAAATTACGATCCACGCATTGAAATTTTGAGTTTTTGAAGGCTGCACAAAAATATCATTTTCTCAAAAAGTATCCATCGCATCGCAAAAACTGATTGCAGATTTTGAATCCCCATGGAATTTTCTTTCGGATAACATTACCTTTTGTCGATTGGATCATCTTGGCGCGATATAAGAAAAATTACGATCCACGCATTGAATTTTTTTAAAGAAATTTTAAGTTTTTGAAAGCTGCACAAAAATATCATTTTTTCAAAAAGTATCCGTCGCATCGCAAAATGGATTGATTTGGAATCCCCATGAAATTTTCTTTCGGATAACATTACCTTTTGTCGATTGGAGCATCTTGGCGAGATAAAAGAAAAATTACGATCCACGCATTGAAATTTTTTTTAAAGAAATTTTAAGTTTTTGAAGGCTGCACAAAAATATAATTTTCTCAAAAAGTATCCGTTGCATCGCCAAATGGATTGATTTGGAATCCTCATGAAATTTTCTTTCGGATAACATTACCTTTTGTCGATTGGAGCATCTTTGCGAGATAAAAGAAAAATTACGATCCACGCATTGAAATTTTTTTAAAGAAATTTTAAGTTTTTGAAGGCTGCACAAAAATATCATTTTCTCAACAAGTATCCGTCGCATCGCAAAACTGATTGCAGATTTAGAATCCCCATCGAATTTTCTTTCGGATAACATTACCTTTTGTCGATTGGAGTATCTTGGCGAGATAAAAGAAAAATTACGATCCACGCATTGAAATTTTTTTTAAAGAAATTTTAAGTTTTTGAAGGCTGCACAAAAATATCATTTTCTCAAAAAGTATCCGTCGCATCGCAAAATGGATTGATTTGGAATCCTCATGAAATTTTCTTTCGGATAACATTACCTTTTGTCGATTGGAGCATCTTGGCGAGATAAAAGAAAAATTACGATCCACGCATTGAAATTTTTTTTAAGAAATTTTAAGGTTTTTGAAGGCTGCACAAAAATATCATTTTCTCATAAAGTATCCGTCGCATCGCAAAATGGATTGATTTGGAATCCTCATTTAATTTTTTTTTTCGGATAACATTACCTTTTGTCGATTGGAGCATCTTTGCGAGATAAAAGAAAAATTACGATCCACGAATTGAAATTGTTTTAAAGAAATTTTAAGTTTTTGAAGGCTGCACAAAAATATCATTTTTTCAAAAAGTATCCATCGCATCGCAAAATGGATTGATTTGGAATCCTCATGAAATTTTCTTTCGGATAACATTACCTTTTGTCGATTGGAGCATCTTGGCGAGATAAAAGAAAAATTACGATCCACGCATTGAAATTTTTTTTAAAGAAATTTTAAGTTTTTGAAGGCAGCACAAAAATATCATTTTCTCAAAAAGTATCCGTCGCATCGCAAAATGGATTGATTTGGAATCCTCATGAAATTTTCTTTCGGATAACATTACCTTTTGTCGATTGGAGCATCTTTGCGAGATAAAAGAAAAATTACGGTCCACGCATTGAAATTTTTTTTAAAGAAATTTTAAGTTTTTGAAGGCTGCACAAAAATATCATTTTCTCAAAAAGTATCCGTCGCATCGCAAAACTGATTGCATGTTTAGAATCCCCATCGAATTTTCTTTCGGATGACATTACCTTTTGTCGATTGGAACATCTTGGCGCGATATAAGAGAAATTACGATCCACGCATTGAATTTTTTTTAAGAATTTTTAAGTTTTTGAAGGCTGGACAAAAATATCATTTTTTCAAAAAGTATCCGTCGATCGCAAAATGGATTGATTTGGAATCCTCATGAAATTTTCTTTCGGATAACATTACCTTTTGTCGATTGGAGCATCTTGGCGCGATATAAGAAAAATTAAGATCCACGAATAGAATTTTTTTTTTTTTAATTTTTAGTTTTTGAAGGCTGCACAAAAATATCATTTTCTCAAAAAGTATCCATCGCATCGCAAAAACTGATTGCAGATTTTGAATCCCCATGGAATTTTCTTTCGGATAACATTACCTTTTGTCGATTGGATCATCTTGGCGCGATATAAGAAAAATTACGATCCACGCATTGAATTTTTTTAAAGAAATTTTAAGTTTTTGAAAGCTGCACAAAAAAATCATTTTCTCAAAAAGTATCCATCGCATCGCAAAATGGATTGATTTGGAATCCTCATGAAATTTTCTTTCGGATAACATTAGCGTTTGTCGATTGGAGCATCTTGGTGAGATAAAAGAAAAATTACGATCCACGCATTGAAATTTTTTTTAAAGAAATTTTAAGTTTTTGAAGGCTGCACAAAAATATCATTTTCTCAAAAAGTATCCGTCGCATCGCAAGACCGATTGCAGATTTAGAATCCCCATGGAATTTTCTTTCGGATAACAGTACCTTTTGTCGCATCTTGGCGCGATATAAGAAAAATTACGATCCACGATTAGAATTTTTTTTTTTTAATTTTTAGTTTTTGAAGGCTGCATAAAAATATCATTTTCTCAAAAAGTATCCATCGCATCGCAAAATGGATTGATTTGGAATCCTCATGAAATTTTCTTTCGGATAACATTACCTTTTGTCGATTGGAGCATCTTTGCGAGATAAAAGAAAAATTACGATCCACGCATTGAAATTTTTTTAAAGAAATTTTAAGTTTTTGAAGGCTGCACAAAAATATCATTTTCTCAAAAAGTATCCGTCGCACCGCAAAACTGATTGTAGATTTAGAATCCCCATGGAATTTTCTTTCGGATAACAGTACCTTTTGTCGATTGGAACATCTTGGCGCGATATAAGAAAAATTACGATCCACGAATAGAATTTTTTTTTTTTAATTTTTAGTTTTTGAAGGCTGCACAAAAATATCATTTTCTCAAAAAGTATCCATCGCATCGCAAAAACTGATTGCAGATTTTGAATCCCCATGGAATTTTCTTTCGGATAACATTACCTTTTGTCGATTGGATCATCTTGGCGCGATATAAGAAAAATTACGATCCACGCATTGAATTTTTTTAAAGAAATTTTAAGTTTTTGAAAGCTGCACAAAAAAATCATTTTCTCAAAAAGTATCCATCGCATCGCAAAATGGATTGATTTGGAATCCTCATGGAATTTTCTTTCGGATAACATTACCTTTTGTCGATTGGAGCATCTTGGCGCGAGAATTTTTTTTTTTTTAATTTTTAGTTTTTGAAGGCTGCACAAAAATATCATTTTCTCAAAAAGCATCCGTCGCACCGTAAAACGGATTGCAGATTTGGAATCCTCATGAAATTTTCTTTCGGATAACATTAGCGTTTGTCGATTAGAGCATCTTGGCGAGATAAAAGAAAAATTACGATCCACGCACTGAAATTTTTTTTTGAGAAATTTTGAGTTTTTGAAGGCTGCACAAAAATATCATTTTCTCAAAAAGTATCCGTCGCATCGCAAAACTGATTGCAGATTTAGAATCCCCATGGAATTTTCTTTTGGATAACATTACCTTTTGTCGATTGGAGCATCTTGGCGCGAGAATTTTTTTTTTTTTAATTTTTAGTTTTTGAAGGCTGCACAAAAATATCATTTTCTCAAAAAGTATCCATCGCATCGCAAAAACTGATTGCAGATTTTGAATCCCCATGGAATTTTCTTTCGGATAACATTACCTTTTGTCGATTGGATCATCTTGGCGCGATATAAGAAAAATTACGATCCACGCATTGAATTTTTTTAAAGAAATTTTAAGTTTTTGAAAGCTGCACAAAAAAATCATTTTCTCAAAAAGTATCCATCGCATCGCAAAATGGATTGATTTGGAATCCTCATGAAATTTTCTTTCGGATAACATTAGCGTTTGTCGATTGGAGCATCTTGGTGAGATAAAAGAAAAATTACGATCCACGCATTGAAATTTTTTTTAAAGAAATTTTAAGTTTTTGAAGGCTGCACAAAAATATCATTTTCTCAAAAAGTATCCGTCGCATCGCAAAATGGATTGATTTGGAATCCTCATGAAATTTTCTTTCGGATAACATTACCTTTTGTCGATTGGAGCATCTTTGCGAGATAAAAGAAAAATTACGATCCACGCATTGAAATTTTTTTAAAGAAATTTTAAGTTTTTGAAGGCTGCACAAAAATATCATTTTCTCAAAAAGTATCCGTCGCATCGCAAAACTGATTGTAGATTTAGAATCCCCATGGAATTTTCTTTCGGATAACAGTACCTTTTGTCGATTGGAACATCTTGGCGCGATATAAGAAAAATTACGATCCACGAATAGAATTTTTTTTTTTTAATTTTTAGTTTTTGAAGGCTGCACAAAAATATCATTTTCTCAAAAAGTATCCGTCGCATCGTAAAACGGATTGCAGATTTGGAATCCTCATGGAATTTTCTTTCGTATAACATTAGCGTTTGTCGATTAGAGCATCTTGGCGAGATAAAAGAAAAATTACGATCCACGCACTGAAATTTTTTTTTGAGAAATTTTGAGTTTTTGAAGGCTGCACAAAAATATCATTTTCTCAAAAAGTATCCATCGCATCGCAAAAACTGATTGCAGATTTTGAATCCCCATGGAATTTTCTTTCGGATAACATTACCTTTTGTCGATTGGATCATCTTGGCGCGATATAAGAAAAATTACGATCCACGCATTGAAATTTTTTTGAAGAAATTTTAAGTTTTTGAAGGCTGCACAAAAATATCATTTTCTCAAAAAGTATCCGTCGCATCGCAAAATGGATTGATTTGGAATCCTCATGAAATTTTCTTTCGGATAACATTACCTTTTGTCGATTGGAGCATCTTTGCGAGATAAAAGAAAAATTACGATCCACGAATTGAAATTTTTTTAAAGAAATTTTAAGTTTTTGAAGGCTGCACAAAAATATCATTTTCTCAAAAAGTATCCGTCGCAACGCAAAACTGATTGCAGATTTAGAATCCCCATCGAATTTTCTTTCGGATAACATTACCTTTTGTCGATTGGAACATCTTGGCGCGATATAAGAGAAATTACGATCCACGCATTGAATTTTTTTTAAGAATTTTTAAGTTTTTGAAGGCTGCACAAAAATATCATTTTCTCAAAAAGTATCCGTCGCATCGCAAAATGGATTGATTTGGAATCCTCATGAAATTTTCTTTCGGATAACATTACCTTTTGTCGATTGGAGCATCTTGGCGAGATAAAACAAAAATTACGATCCACGCATTGAAATTTTTTTTAAAGAAATTTTAAGTTTTTGAAGGCTGCACAAAAATATCATTTTCTCAAAAAGTATCCGTCGCATCGCAAAATGGATTGATTTGGAATCCTCATGAAATTTTCTTTCGGATAACATTACCTTTTGTCGATTGGAGCATCTTGGCGAGATAAAAGAAAAATTACGATCCACGCATTGAAATTTTTTTTAAAGAAATTTTAAGTTTTTGAAGGCTGCACAAAAATATCATTTTCTCAAAAAGTATCCGTCGCATCGCAAAATGGATTGATTTGGAATCCTCATGAAATTTTCTTTCGGATAACATTACCTTTTGTCGATTGGAGCATCTTGGCGAGATAAAAGAAAAATTACGATCCACGCATTGAAATTTTTTTTAAAGAAATTTTAAGTTTTTGAAGGCTGCACAAAAATATCATTTTCTCAAAAAGTATCCGTCGCATCGCAAAATGGATTGATTTGGAATCCTCATGGAATTTTCTTTCGGATAACATTACCTTTTGTCGATTAGAGCATCTTGGCGAGATAAAAGAAAAATTACGATCCACGCATTGAAATTTTTTTTTGAGAAATTTTGAGTTTTTGAAGGCTGCACAAAAATATCATTTTCTCAAAAAGTATCCATCGCATCGCAAAAACTGATTGCAGATTTTGAATCCCCATGGAATTTTCTTTCGGATAACATTACCTTTTGTCGATTGGATCATCTTGGCGCGATATAAGAAAAATTACGATCCACGCATTGAATTTTTTTAAAGAATTTTTAAGTTTTTGAAGGCTGCACAAAAATATCATTTTCTCAAAAAGTATCCATCGCATCGCAAAATGAATTGATTTGGAATCCTCATGAAATTTTCTTTCGGATAACATTACCTTTTGTCGATTGGAGCATCTTTGCGAGATAAAAGAAAAATTACGATCCACGCATTGAAATTTTTTTAAAGAAATTTTAAGTTTTTGAAGGCTGCACAAAAATATCATTTTTTCAAAAAGTATCCGTCGCATCGCAAAATGGATTGATTTGGAATCCTCATGAAATTTTCTTTCGGATAACATTACCTTTTGTCGATTGGAGCATCTTGGCGAGATAAAAGAAAAATTACGATCCACGCATTGAAATTTTTTTTAAAGAAATTTTAAGTTTTTGAAGGCTGCACAAAAATATCATTTTCTCAAAAAGTATCCGTCGCATCGCAAAATGGATTGATTTGGAATCCTCATGAAATTTTCTTTCGCATAACATTACCTTTTGTCGATTGGAGCATCTTTGCGAGATAAAAGAAAAATTACGATCCACGCATTGAAATTTTTTTAAAGAAATTTTAAGTTTTTGAAGGCTGCACAAAAATATCATTTTCTCAAAAAGTATCCGTCGCAACGCAAAACTGATTGCAGATTTAGAATCCCCATCGAATTTTCTTTCGGATAACATTACCTTTTGTCGATTGGAACATCTTGGCGCGATATAAGAGAAATTACGATCCACGCATTGAATTTTTTTTAAGAATTTTTAAGTTTTTGAAGGCTGCACAAAAATATCATTTTCTCAAAAAGTATCCGTCGCATCGCAAAATGGATTGATTTGGAATCCTCATGAAATTTTCTTTCGGATAACATTACCTTTTGTCGATTGGAGCATCTTGGCGAGATAAAACAAAAATTACGATCCACGCATTGAAATTTTTTTTAAAGAAATTTTAAGTTTTTGAAGGCTGCACAAAAATATCATTTTCTCAAAAAGTATCCGTCGCATCGCAAAATGGATTGATTTGGAATCCTCATGAAATTTTCTTTCGGATAACATTACCTTTTGTCGATTGGAGCATCTTTGCGAGATAGAAGAAAAATTACGATCCACGCATTGAAATTTTTTTGAAGAAATCTTAAGTTTTTGAAGGCTGCACAAAAATATCATTTTCTCAAAAAGTATCCGTCGCATCGCAAAATGGATTGATTTGGAATCCTCATGAAATTTTCTTTCGGATAACATTACCTTTTGTCGATTGGAGCATCTTTGCGAGATAAAAGAAAAATTACGATCCACGCATTGAAATTTTTTTAAAGAAATTTTAAGTTTTTGAAGGCTGCACAAAAATATCATTTTTTCAAAAAGTATCCGTCGCATCGCCAAATGGATTGATTTGGAATCCTCATGAAATTTTCTTTCGGATAACATTACCTTTTGTCGATTGGAGCATCTTGGCGAGATAAAAGAAAAATTACGATCCACGCATTGAAATTTTTTTTAAGGAAATTTTAAGTTTTTGAAGGCTGCACAAAAATATCATTTTCTCAAAAAGTATCCGTCGCATCGCAAAATGGATTGATTTGGAATCCTCATGAAATTTTCTTTCGGATAACATTACCTTTTGTCGATTGGAACATCTTGGCGCGATATAAGAGAAATTACGATCCACGCATTGAATTTTTTTTAAGAATTTTTAAGTTTTTGAAGGCTGCACAAAAATATCATTTTCTCAAAAAGTATCCATCGTATCGCAAAATGGATTGCTTTGGAATCCTCATGAAATTTTCTTTCGGATAACATTACCTTTTGTCGATTGGAGCATCTTGGCGAGATAAAAGAAAAATTACGATCCACGCATTGAAATTTTTTTTAAAGAAATTTTAAGTTTTTGAAGGCTGCACAAAAATATCATTTTCTCAAAAAGTGTCCGTCGCATCGCAAAACTGATTGCAGATTTAGAATCCCCATCGAATTTTCTTTCGGATAAGATTACCTTTTGTCGATTGGAACATCTTGGCGCGATATAAGAGAAATTACGATCCACGCATTGAATTTTTTTTTAAGAATTTTTAAGTTTTTGAAGGCTGCACAAAAATATCATTTTCTCAAAAAGTATCCGTCGCATCGCAAAATGGATTGATTTGGAATCCTCATGAAATTTTCTTTCGGATAACATTACCTTTTGTCGATTGGAGCATCTTGGCGAGATAAAAGAAAAATTACGATCCACGCATTGAATTTTTTTTTATGAAATTTTAATTTTTTGAAGGCTGCACAAAAATATCATTTTCTCAAAAAATATCCGTCGCATCGCAAAACTGATTGCAGATTTAGAATCCCCATAGAATTTTCTTTTGGATGGCATTACCTTTTGTCGATTGGAGCATCTTGGCGAGATAAAAGAAAAATTACGATCCACGCATTGAAATTTTTTTTAAAGAAATTTTAAGTTTTTGAAGGCTGCACAAAAATATCATTTTCTCAAAAAGTATCCGTCGCATCGCAAAATGGATTGATTTGGAATCCTCATGGAATTTTCTTTCGGATAACATTACCTTTTGTCGATTAGAGCATCTTGGCGAGATAAAAGAAAAATTACGATCCACGCATTGAAATTTTTTTTTGAGAAATTTTGAGTTTTTGAAGGCTGCACAAAAATATCATTTTCTCAAAAAGTATCCATCGCATCGCAAAAACTGATTGCAGATTTTGAATCCCCATGGAATTTTCTTTCGGATAACATTACCTTTTGTCGATTGGATCATCTTGGCGCGATAAAAGAAAAATTACGATCCACGCATTGAATTTTTTTAAAGAATTTTTAAGTTTTTGAAGGCTGCACAAAAATATCATTTTCTCAAAAAGTATCCATCGCATCGCAAAATGGATTGATTTGGAATCCTCATGAAATTTTCTTTCGGATAACATTACCTTTTGTCGATTGGAGCATCTTGGCGAGATAAAAGAAAAATTACGATCCACGCATTGAAATTTTTTTTAAAGAAATTTTAAGTTTTTGAAGGCTGCACAAAAATATCATTTTCTCAAAAAGTATCCGTCGCATCGCAAAATGGATTGATTTGGAATCCTCATGGAATTTTCTTTCGGATAACATTACCTTTTGTCGATTAGAGCATCTTGGCGAGATAAAAGAAAAATTACGATCCACGCATTGAAATTTTTTTTTGAGAAATTTTGAGTTTTTGAAGGCTGCACAAAAATATCATTTTCTCAAAAAGTATCCATCGCATCGCAAAAACTGATTGCAGATTTTGAATCCCCATGGAATTTTCTTTCGGATAACATTACCTTTTGTCGATTGGATCATCTTGGCGCGATAAAAGAAAAATTACGATCCACGCATTGAATTTTTTTAAAGAATTTTTAAGTTTTTGAAGGCTGCACAAAAATATCATTTTCTCAAAAAGTATCCATCGCATCGCAAAATGGATTGATTTGGAATCCTCATGAAATTTTCTTTCGGATAACATTACCTTTTGTCGATTGGAGCATCTTTGCGAGATAAAAGAAAAATTACGATCCACGCATTGAAATTTTTTTAAAGAAATTTTAAGTTTTTGAAGGCTGCACAAAAATATCATTTTTTCAAAAAGTATCCGTCGCATCGCCAAATGGATTGATTTGGAATCCTCATGAAATTTTCTTTCGGATAACATTACCTTTTGTCGATTGGAGCATCTTGGCGAGATAAAAGAAAAATTACGATCCACGCATTGAAATTTTTTTTAAAGAAATTTTAAGTTTTTGAAGGCTGCACAAAAATATAATTTTCTCAAAAAGTATCCGTCGCATCGCAAAATGGATTGATTTGGAATCCTCATGAAATTTTCTTTCGGATAACATTACCTTTTGTCGATTGGAGCATCTTTGCGAGATAAAAGAAAAATTACGATCCACGCATTGAAATTTTTTTAAAGAAACTTTAAGTTTTTGAAGGCTGCACAAAAATATAATTTTCTCAAAAAGTATCCATCGCATCGCAAAACTGATTGCAGATTTAGAATCCCCATCGAATTTTCTTTCGGAAAACATTACCTTTTGTCGATTGGAGCATCTTGGCGCGATATAAGAGAAATTACGATCCACGCATTGAATTTTTTTTAAGAATTTTTAAGTTTTTGAAGGCTGCACAAAAATATCATTTTCTCAAAAAGTATCCATCGCATCGCAAAATGGATTGATTTGGAATCCTCATGAAATTTTCTTTCGGATAACATTACCTTTTGTCGATTGGAGCATCTTGGCGAGATAAAAGAAAAATTACGGTCCACGCATTGAAATTTTTTTTAAAGAAATTTTAGGTTTTTGAAGGCTGCACAAAAATATCATTTTCTCAAAAAGTATCCGTCGCATCACAAAATGGACTGATTTGGAATCCTCATGAAATTTTCTTTCGGATAACATTACCTTTTGTCGATTGGAGCATCTTTGCGAGATAAAAGAAAAATTACGATCCACGCATTGAAATTTTTTTAAAGAAATTTTAAGTTTTTGAAGGCTGCACAAAAATAAAAAAAGTATCCGTCGCATCGCAAAATGGATTGATTTGGAATCCTCATGAAATTTTCTTTCGGATAACATTACCTTTTGTCGATTGGAGCATCTTGGCGAGATAAAAGAAAAATTACGATCCACGCATTGAAATTTTTTTTAAAGAAATTTTAAGTTTTTGAAGGCTGCACAAAAATATAATTTTCTCAAAAAGTATCCGTCGCATCGCAAAATGGATTGATTTGGAATCCTCATGAAATTTTCTTTCGGATAACATTACCTTTTGTCGATTGGAGCATCTTTGCGAGATAAAAGAAAAATTACGATCCACGCATTGAATTTTTTTTAAAGAAATTTTAAGTTTTTGAAGGCTGCACAAAAATATCATTTTCTCAAAAAGTATCCGTCGCATCGCAAAATGGATTGATTTGGAATCCTCATGAAATTTTCTTTCGGATAACATTACCTTTTGTCGATTGGAACATCTTGGCGCGATATAAGAGAAATTACGATCCACGCATTGAAATTTTTTTTAAAGAAATTTTAAGTTTTTGAAGGCTGCACAAAAATATAATTTTCTCAAAAAGTATCCGTCGCATCGCAAAATGGATTGATTTGGAATCCTCATGAAATTTTCTTTCGGATAACATTACCTTTTGTCGATTGGAGCATCTTTGCGAGATAAAAGAAAAATTACGATCCACGCATTGAAATTTTTTTAAAGAAATTTTAAGTTTTTGAAGGCTGCACAAAAATATCATTTTCTCAAAAAGTATCCGTCGCATCGCAAAACTGATTGCAGATTTAGAATCCCCATCAAATTTTCTTTTGGATAACATTACCTTTTGTCGATTGGAACATCTTGGCGCGATATAAGAGAAATTACGATCCACGCATTGAATTTTTTTTAAGAATTTTTAAGTTTTTGAAGGCTGCACAAAAATATCATTTTCTCAAAAAGTATCCATCGCATCGCAAAATGGATTGATTTGGAATCCTCATGAAATTTTCTTTCGGATAACATTACCTTTTGTCGATTGGAGCATCTTGGCGAGATAAAAGAAAAATTACGATCCACGCATTGAAATTTTTTTTAAAGAAATTTTAAGTTTTTGAAGGCTGCACAAAAATATCATTTTCTCAAAAAGTGTCCGTCGCATCGCAAAACTGATTGCAGATTTAGAATCCCCATCGAATTTTCTTTCGGATAACATTACCTTTTGTCGATTGGAACATCTTGGCGCGATATAAGAGAAATTACGATCCACGCATTGAAATTTTTTTTAAAGAAATTTTAAGTTTTTGAAGGCTGCACAAAAATATCATTTTCTCAAAAAGTATCCGTCGCATCGCAAAATGGATTGATTTGGAATCCTCATGAAATTTTCTTTCGGATAACATTACCTTTTGTCGATTGGAGCATCTTTGCGAGATAAAAGAAAAATTACGATCCACGCATTGAAATTTTTTTAAAGAAATTTTAAGTTTTTGAAGGCTGCACAAAAATAAAAAAAGTATCCGTCGCATCGCAAAATGGATTGATTTGGAATCCTCATGAAATTTTCTTTCGGATAACATTACCTTTTGTCGATTGGAGCATCTTTGCGAGATAAAAGAAAAATTACGATCCACGCATTGAAATTTTTTTAAAGAAATTTTAAGTTTTTGAAGGCTGCACAAAAATATCATTTTCTCAAAAAGTATCCGTCGCATCGCAAAATGGATTGATTTGGAATCCTCATGAAATTTTCTTTCGGATAACATTACCTTTTGTCGATTGGAACATCTTGGCGCGATATAAGAGAAATTACGATCCACGCATTGAAATTTTTTTTAAAGAAATTTTAAGTTTTTGAAGGCTGCACAAAAATATAATTTTCTCAAAAAGTATCCGTCGCATCGCAAAATGGATTGATTTGGAATCCTCATGAAATTTTCTTTCGGATAACATTACCTTTTGTCGATTGGAGCATCTTTGCGAGATAAAAGAAAAATTACGATCCACGCATTGAAATTTTTTTAAAGAAATTTTAAGTTTTTGAAGGCTGCACAAAAATATCATTTTCTCAAAAAGTATCCGTCGCATCGCAAAACTGATTGCAGATTTAGAATCCCCATCAAATTTTCTTTTGGATAACATTACCTTTTGTCGATTGGAACATCTTGGCGCGATATAAGAGAAATTACGATCCACGCATTGAATTTTTTTTAAGAATTTTTAAGTTTTTGAAGGCTGCACAAAAATATCATTTTCTCAAAAAGTATCCATCGCATCGCAAAATGGATTGATTTGGAATCCTCATGAAATTTTCTTTCGGATAACATTACCTTTTGTCGATTGGAGCATCTTGGCGAGATAAAAGAAAAATTACGATCCACGCATTGAAATTTTTTTTAAAGAAATTTTAAGTTTTTGAAGGCTGCACAAAAATATCATTTTCTCAAAAAGTGTCCGTCGCATCGCAAAACTGATTGCAGATTTAGAATCCCCATCGAATTTTCTTTCGGATAACATTACCTTTTGTCGATTGGAACATCTTGGCGCGATATAAGAGAAATTACGATCCACGCATTGAAATTTTTTTTAAAGAAATTTTAAGTTTTTGAAGGCTGCACAAAAATATCATTTTCTCAAAAAGTATCCGTCGCATCGCAAAATGGATTGATTTGGAATCCTCATGAAATTTTCTTTCGGATAACATTACCTTTTGTCGATTGGAGCATCTTTGCGAGATAAAAGAAAAATTACGATCCACGCATTGAAATTTTTTTAAAGAAATTTTAAGTTTTTGAAGGCTGCACAAAAATATAATTTTCTCAAAAAGTATCCATCGCATCGCAAAACCGATTGCAGATTTAGAATCCCCATCGAATTTTCTTTCGGAAAACATTACCTTTTGTCGATTGGAGCATCTTGGCGCGATATAAGAGAAATTACGATCCACGCATTGAATTTTTTTTAAGAATTTTTAAGTTTTTGAAGGCTGCACAAAAATATCATTTTCTCAAAAAGTATCCATCGCATCGCAAAATGGATTGATTTGGAATCCTCATGAAATTTTCTTTCGGATAACATTACCTTTTGTCGATTGGAGCATCTTGGCGAGATAAAAGAAAAATTACGATCCATGCATTGAAATTTTTTTGAAGAAATTTTAAGTTTTTGAAGGCTGCACAAAAATATCATTTTCTCAAAAAGTATCCGTCGCATCGCAAAATGGATTGATTTGGAATCCTCATGAAATTTTCTTTCGGATAACATTACCTTTTGTCGATTGGAGCATCTTTGCGAGATAAAAGAAAAATTACGATCCACGCATTGAAATTTTTTTAAAGAAATTTTAAGTTTTTGAAGGCTGCACAAAAATATCTTTTTTTCAAAAAGTATCCGTCGCATCGCAAAATGGTTTGATTTGGAATCCTCATGAAATTTTCTTTCGGATAACATTACCTTTTGTCGATTGGAGCATCTTGGCGAGATAAAAGAAAAATTACGGTCCACGCATTGAAATTTTTTTTAAAGAAATTTTAGGTTTTTGAAGGCTGCACAAAAATATCATTTTCTCAAAAAGTATCCGTCGCATCACAAAATGGACTGATTTGGAATCCTCATGAAATTTTCTTTCGGATAACATTACCTTTTGTCGATTGGAGCATCTTTGCGAGATAAAAGAAAAATTACGATCCACGCATTGAATTTTTTTTAAAGAAATTTTAAGTTTTTGAAGGCTGCACAAAAATATCATTTTCTCAAAAAGTATCCGTCGCATCGCAAAATGGATTGATTTGGAATCCTCATGAAATTTTCTTTCGGATAACATTACCTTTTGTCGATTGGAGCATCTTTGCGAGATAAAAGAAAAATTACGATCCACGAATAGAATTTTTTTTTTTTTAATTTTGAGTTTTTGAAGGCTGCACAAAAATATCATTTTCTCAAAAAGTATCCGTCGCATCACAAAATGGACTGATTTGGAATCCTCATGAAATTTTCTTTCGGATAACATTACCTTTTGTCGATTGGAGCATCTTGGCGAGATAAAAGAAAAATTACGATCCACGCATTGAAATTTTTTTTAAAGAAATTTTAAGTTTTTGAAGGCTGCACAAAAATATAATTTTCTCAAAAAGTATCCGTCGCATCGCAAAATGGATTGATTTGGAATCCTCATGAAATTTTCTTTCGGATAACATTACCTTTTGTCGATTGGAGCATCTTTGCGAGATAAAAGAAAAATTACGATCCACGCATTGAATTTTTTTTAAAGAAATTTTAAGTTTTTGAAGGCTGCACAAAAATATCATTTTCTCAAAAAGTATCCGTCGCATCGCAAAATGGATTGATTTGGAATCCTCATGAAATTTTCTTTCGGATAACATTACCTTTTGTCGATTGGAACATCTTGGCGCGATATAAGAGAAATTACGATCCACGCATTGAAATTTTTTTTAAAGAAATTTTAAGTTTTTGAAGGCTGCACAAAAATATAATTTTCTCAAAAAGTATCCGTCGCATCGCAAAATGGATTGATTTGGAATCCTCATGAAATTTTCTTTCGGATAACATTACCTTTTGTCGATTGGAGCATCTTTGCGAGATAAAAGAAAAATTACGATCCACGCATTGAAATTTTTTTAAAGAAATTTTAAGTTTTTGAAGGCTGCACAAAAATATCATTTTCTCAAAAAGTATCCGTCGCATCGCAAAACTGATTGCAGATTTAGAATCCCCATCAAATTTTCTTTTCGATAACATTACCTTTTGTCGATTGGAACATCTTGGCGCGATATAAGAGAAATTACGATCCACGCATTGAATTTTTTTTAAGAATTTTTAAGTTTTTGAAGGCTGCACAAAAATATCATTTTCTCAAAAAGTATCCATCGCATCGCAAAATGGATTGATTTGGAATCCTCATGAAATTTTCTTTCGGATAACATTACCTTTTGTCGATTGGAGCATCTTGGCGAGATAAAAGAAAAATTACGATCCACGCATTGAAATTTTTTTTAAAGAAATTTTAAGTTTTTGAAGGCTGCACAAAAATATCATTTCCTCAAAAAGTGTCCGTCGCATCGCAAAACTGATTGCAGATTTAGAATCCCCATCGAATTTTCTTTCGGATAACATTACCTTTTGTCGATTGGAACATCTTGGCGCGATATAAGAGAAATTACGATCCACGCATTGAAATTTTTTTTAAAGAAATTTTAAGTTTTTGAAGGCTGCACAAAAATATCATTTTCTCAAAAAGTATCCGTCGCATCGCAAAATGGATTGATTTGGAATCCTCATGAAATTTTCTTTCGGATAACATTACCTTTTGTCGATTGGAGCATCTTGGCGAGATAAAAGAAAAATTACGGTCCACGCATTGAAATTTTTTTTAAAGAAATTTTAGGTTTTTGAAGGCTGCACAAAAATATCATTTTCTCAAAAAGTATCCGTCGCATCACAAAATGGACTGATTTGGAATCCTCATGAAATTTTCTTTCGGATAACATTACCTTTTGTCGATTGGAGCATCTTTGCGAGATAAAAGAAAAATTACGATCCACGCATTGAAATTTTTTTAAAGAAATTTTAAGTTTTTGAAGGCTGCACAAAAATAAAAAAAGTATCCGTCGCATCGCAAAATGGATTGATTTGGAATCCTCATGAAATTTTCTTTCGGATAACATTACCTTTTGTCGATTGGAGCATCTTTGCGAGATAAAAGAAAAATTACGATCCACGCATTGAAATTTTTTTAAAGAAATTTTAAGTTTTTGAAGGCTGCACAAAAATATCATTTTCTCAAAAAGTATCCGTCGCATCGCAAAATGGATTGATTTGGAATCCTCATGAAATTTTCTTTCGGATAACATTACCTTTTGTCGATTGGAACATCTTGGCGCGATATAAGAGAAATTACGATCCACGCATTGAAATTTTTTTTAAAGAAATTTTAAGTTTTTGAAGGCTGCACAAAAATATAATTTTCTCAAAAAGTATCCGTCGCATCGCAAAATGGATTGATTTGGAATCCTCATGAAATTTTCTTTCGGATAACATTACCTTTTGTCGATTGGAGCATCTTTGCGAGATAAAAGAAAAATTACGATCCACGCATTGAAATTTTTTTAAAGAAATTTTAAGTTTTTGAAGGCTGCACAAAAATATCATTTTCTCAAAAAGTATCCGTCGCATCGCAAAACTGATTGCAGATTTAGAATCCCCATCAAATTTTCTTTTGGATAACATTACCTTTTGTCGATTGGAACATCTTGGCGCGATATAAGAGAAATTACGATCCACGCATTGAATTTTTTTTAAGAATTTTTAAGTTTTTGAAGGCTGCACAAAAATATCATTTTCTCAAAAAGTATCCATCGCATCGCAAAATGGATTGATTTGGAATCCTCATGAAATTTTCTTTCGGATAACATTACCTTTTGTCGATTGGAGCATCTTGGCGAGATAAAAGAAAAATTACGATCCACGCATTGAAATTTTTTTTAAAGAAATTTTAAGTTTTTGAAGGCTGCACAAAAATATCATTTTCTCAAAAAGTGTCCGTCGCATCGCAAAACTGATTGCAGATTTAGAATCCCCATCGAATTTTCTTTCGGATAACATTACCTTTTGTCGATTGGAACATCTTGGCGCGATATAAGAGAAATTACGATCCACGCATTGAAATTTTTTTTAAAGAAATTTTAAGTTTTTGAAGGCTGCACAAAAATATCATTTTCTCAAAAAGTATCCGTCGCATCGCAAAATGGATTGATTTGGAATCCTCATGAAATTTTCTTTCGGATAACATTACCTTTTGTCGATTGGAGCATCTTGGCGAGATAAAAGAAAAATTACGATCCACGCATTGAAATTTTTTTTAAAGAAATTTTAAGTTTTTGAAGGCTGCACAAAAATATCATTTTCTCAAAAAGTATCCGTCGCATCGCAAAATGGATTGATTTGGAATCCTCATGGAATTTTCTTTCGGATAACATTACCTTTTGTCGATTAGAGCATCTTGGCGAGATAAAAGAAAAATTACGATCCACGCACTGAAATTTTTTTTTGAGAAATTTTGAGTTTTTGAAGGCTGCACAAAAATATCATTTTCTCAAAAAGTATCCATCGCATCGCAAAAACTGATTGCAGATTTTGAATCCCCATGGAATTTTCTTTCGGATAACAGTACCTTTTGTCGATTGGAGCATCTTGGCGCGATATAAGAAAAATTACGATCCACGATTAGAATTTTTTTTTTTTAATTTTTAGTTTTTGAAGGCTGCACAAAAATATCATTTTCTCAAAAAGTATCCGTCGCATCGCAAAATGGATTGATTTGGAATCCTCATGAAATTTTCTTTCGGATAGCATTACCTTTTGTCGATTGGAGCATCTTGGCGCGATAAAAGAAAAATTACGATCCACGAATAGAATTTTTTTTTTTTTAATTTTTAGTTTTTGAAGGCTGCACAAAAATATCATTTTCTCAAAAAGTATCCGTCGCATCGCAAAACGGATTGCAGATTTGGAATCCTCATGGCATTTTCTTTTGGATAACACTAGCGTTTGTCGATTAGAGCATCTTGGTGAGATAAAAGAAAAATTACGATCCACGCACTGAAATTTTTTTTTGAGAAATTTTGAGTTTTTGAAGGCTGCACAAAAATATCATTTTCTCAAAAAGTATCCGTCGCATCGCAAAACTGATTACAGATTTAGAATCCCCATGGAATTTTCTTTCGGATAACAGTACCTTTTGTCGATTGGAGCATCTTGGCGCGATATAAGAAAAATTACGATCCACGAATAGAATTTTTTTTTTTTTAATTTTTAGTTTTTGAAGGCTGCACAAAAATATCATTTTCTCAAAAAGTATCCGTTGCATCGCAAAACGGATTGCAGATTTGGAATCCTCATGGCATTTTCTTTCGGATAACATTAGCGTTTGTCGATTAGAGCATCTTGGCGAGATAAAAGAAAAATTACGATCCACGCACTGAAATTTTTTTTTGAGAAATTTTGAGTTTTTGAAGGCTGCACAAAAATATCATTTTCTCAAAAAGTATCCGTCGCATCGCAAAACTGATTGCAGATTTAGAATCCCCATGGAATTTTCTTTCGGATAACAGTACATTTTGTCGATTGGAGCATCTTGGCGCGATATAAGAAAAATTACGATCCACGCATTGAATTTCTTTATGAAATTTTAAGTTTTGACGGCTGCACAAAAATATCATTTTCTCAAAAAGTATCCGTCGCATTGCAAAACTGGTTGCAGATTTAGAATCCCCATGGAATTTTCTTTCGGATTACATTACCTTTTGTCGATTGGAACATCTTGGCGCGATATAAGAGAAATTACGATCCACGCATGGTATTTTTTTTAAGAATTTTTAAGTTTTTGAAGGCTGCACAAAAATATCATTTTCTCAAAAAGTATCCATCGCATCGCAAAACTGATTGCAGATTTAGAATTCCCATGGAATTTTCTTTCGGATAACATTACCTTTTGTCGATTGGAACATCTTGGTGCGATATAAGAGAAATTACGATCCACGCATTGAATTTTTTTTAAGAATTTTTAAGTTTTTGAAGGCTGCACAAAAATATCATTTTCTCAAAAAGTATCCATCGCATCGCAAAATGGATTGATTTGGAATCCTCATGAAATTTTCCTTCGGATAACATTACCTTTTGTCGATTGGAGCATCTTGGTGAGATAAAAGAAAAATTATGATCCACGCATTGAAATTTTTTTTAAAGAAATTTTAAGTTTTTGAAGGCTGCACAAAAATATCATTTTCTCAAAAAGTGTCCGTCGCATCGCAAGAACTGATTTGAGAGTTAGAATCCCCATCGAATTTTCTTTCGGATAACATTACCTTTTGTCGATTGGAACATCTTGGCGCGATATAAGAGAAATTACGATCCACGCATTGAAATTTTTTTTAAAGAAATTTTAAGTTTTTGAAGGCTGCACAAAAATATCATTTTCTCAAAAAGTATCCGTCGCATCGCAAAATGGATTGATTTGGAATCCTCATGAAATTTTCTTTCGGATAACATTACCTTTTGTCGATTGGAGCATCTTGGCGAGATAAAAGAAAAATTACGATCCACGCATTGAATTTTTTTTAAGAATTTTTAAGTTTTTGAAGGCTGCACAAAAATATCATTTTCTCAAAAAGTATCCATCGCATCGCAAAATGGATTGATTTGGAATCCTCATGAAATTTTCTTTCGGATAACATTACCTTTTGTCGATTGGAGCATCTTGGCGAGATAAAAGAAAAATTACGATCCACGCATTGAAATTTTTTTTAAAGAAATTTTAAGTTTTTGAAGGCTGCACAAAAATATCATTTTCTCAAAAAGTATCCGTCGCATCGCAAAATGGATTGATTTGGAATCCTCATGGAATTTTCTTTCGGATAACATTACCTTTTGTCGATTAGAGCATCTTGGCGAGATAAAAGAAAAATTACGATCCACGCACTGAAATTTTTTTTCAGTATCCATCGCATCGCAAAAACTGATTGCAGATTTTGAATCCCCATGGAATTTTCTTTCGGATAACATTAGCTTTTGTCGATTGGATCATCTTGGCGCGATATAAGAAAAATTACGATCCACGCATTGAATTTTTTTAAAGAAATTTTAAGTTTTTGAAAGCTGCACAAAAAAATCATTTTCTCAAAAAGTATCCGTCGCATCGCAAAATGGATTGATTTGGAATCCTCATGGAATTTGCTTTCGGATAACATTACCTTTTGTCGATTAGAGCATCTTGGCGAGATAAAAGAAAAATTACGATCCACGCATTGAAATTTTTTTTAAAGAAATTTTAAGTTTTTGAAGGCTGCACAAAAATATCATTTTCTCAAAAAGTATCCGTCGCATCGCAAAATGGATTGATTTGGAATCCTCATGGAATTTTCTTTCGGATAACATTACCTTTTGTCGATTAGAGCATCTTGGCGAGATAAAAGAAAAATTACGATCCACGCATTGAAATTTTTTTTAAAGAAATTTTAAGTTTTTGAAGGCTGCACAAAAATATCATTTTCTCAAAAAGTATCCGTCGCATCGCAAAATGGATTGATTTGGAATCCTCATGGAATTTTCTTTCGGATAACATTACCTTTTGTCGATTAGAGCATCTTGGCGAGATAAAAGAAAAATTACGATCCACGCACTGAAATTTTTTTTTGAGAAATTTTGAGTTTTTGAAGTCTGCACAAAAATATCATTTTCTCAAAAAGTATCCATCGCATCGCAAAACTGATTGCAGATTTAGAATCCCTATCGAATTTTCTTTCGGATAACATTACCTTTTGTCGATTGGAACATCTTGGCGCGATATAAGAGAAATTACGATCCACGCATTGAATTTTTTTTAAGAATTTTTAAGTTTTTGAAGGCTGCACAAAAATATCATTTTCTCAAAAAGTATCCATCGCATCGCAAAATGGATTGATTTGGAATCCTCATGAAATTTTCTTTCGGATAACATTACCTTTTGTCGATTGGAGCATCTTGGCGAGATAAAAGAAAAATTACGATCCATGCATTGAAATTTTTTTGAAGAAATTTTAAGTTTTTGAAGGCTGCACAAAAATATCATTTTCTCAAAAAGTATCCGTCGCATCGCAAAATGGATTGATTTGGAATCCTCATGAAATTTTCTTTCGGATAACATTACCTTTTGTCGATTGGAGCATCTTTGCGAGATAAAAGAAAAATTACGATCCACGCATTGAAATTTTTTTAAAGAAATTTTAAGTTTTTGAAGGCTGCACAAAAATATCTTTTTTTCAAAAAGTATCCGTCGCATCGCAAAATGGTTTGATTTGGAATCCTCATGAAATTTTCTTTCGGATAACATTACCTTTTGTCGATTGGAGCATCTTGGCGAGATAAAAGAAAAATTACGGTCCACGCATTGAAATTTTTTTTAAAGAAATTTTAGGTTTTTGAAGGCTGCACAAAAATATCATTTTCTCAAAAAGTATCCGTCGCATCACAAAATGGACTGATTTGGAATCCTCATGAAATTTTCTTTCGGATAACATTACCTTTTGTCGATTGGAGCATCTTTGCGAGATAAAAGAAAAATTACGATCCACGCATTGAATTTTTTTTAAAGAAATTTTAAGTTTTTGAAGGCTGCACAAAAATATCATTTTCTCAAAAAGTATCCGTCGCATCGCAAAATGGATTGATTTGGAATCCTCATGAAATTTTCTTTCGGATAACATTACCTTTTGTCGATTGGAGCATCTTTGCGAGATAAAAGAAAAATTACGATCCACGAATAGAATTTTTTTTTTTTTAATTTTGAGTTTTTGAAGGCTGCACAAAAATATCATTTTCTCAAAAAGTATCCGTCGCATCACAAAATGGACTGATTTGGAATCCTCATGAAATTTTCTTTCGGATAACATTACCTTTTGTCGATTGGAGCATCTTGGCGAGATAAAAGAAAAATTACGATCCACGCATTGAAATTTTTTTTAAAGAAATTTTAAGTTTTTGAAGGCTGCACAAAAATATAATTTTCTCAAAAAGTATCCGTCGCATCGCAAAATGGATTGATTTGGAATCCTCATGAAATTTTCTTTCGGATAACATTACCTTTTGTCGATTGGAGCATCTTTGCGAGATAAAAGAAAAATTACGATCCACGCATTGAATTTTTTTTAAAGAAATTTTAAGTTTTTGAAGGCTGCACAAAAATATCATTTTCTCAAAAAGTATCCGTCGCATCGCAAAATGGATTGATTTGGAATCCTCATGAAATTTTCTTTCGGATAACATTACCTTTTGTCGATTGGAACATCTTGGCGCGATATAAGAGAAATTACGATCCACGCATTGAAATTTTTTTTAAAGAAATTTTAAGTTTTTGAAGGCTGCACAAAAATATAATTTTCTCAAAAAGTATCCGTCGCATCGCAAAATGGATTGATTTGGAATCCTCATGAAATTTTCTTTCGGATAACATTACCTTTTGTCGATTGGAGCATCTTTGCGAGATAAAAGAAAAATTACGATCCACGCATTGAAATTTTTTTAAAGAAATTTTAAGTTTTTGAAGGCTGCACAAAAATATCATTTTCTCAAAAAGTATCCGTCGCATCGCAAAACTGATTGCAGATTTAGAATCCCCATCAAATTTTCTTTTCGATAACATTACCTTTTGTCGATTGGAACATCTTGGCGCGATATAAGAGAAATTACGATCCACGCATTGAATTTTTTTTAAGAATTTTTAAGTTTTTGAAGGCTGCACAAAAATATCATTTTCTCAAAAAGTATCCATCGCATCGCAAAATGGATTGATTTGGAATCCTCATGAAATTTTCTTTCGGATAACATTACCTTTTGTCGATTGGAGCATCTTGGCGAGATAAAAGAAAAATTACGATCCACGCATTGAAATTTTTTTTAAAGAAATTTTAAGTTTTTGAAGGCTGCACAAAAATATCATTTCCTCAAAAAGTGTCCGTCGCATCGCAAAACTGATTGCAGATTTAGAATCCCCATCGAATTTTCTTTCGGATAACATTACCTTTTGTCGATTGGAACATCTTGGCGCGATATAAGAGAAATTACGATCCACGCATTGAAATTTTTTTTAAAGAAATTTTAAGTTTTTGAAGGCTGCACAAAAATATCATTTTCTCAAAAAGTATCCGTCGCATCGCAAAATGGATTGATTTGGAATCCTCATGAAATTTTCTTTCGGATAACATTACCTTTTGTCGATTGGAGCATCTTGGCGAGATAAAAGAAAAATTACGGTCCACGCATTGAAATTTTTTTTAAAGAAATTTTAGGTTTTTGAAGGCTGCACAAAAATATCATTTTCTCAAAAAGTATCCGTCGCATCACAAAATGGACTGATTTGGAATCCTCATGAAATTTTCTTTCGGATAACATTACCTTTTGTCGATTGGAGCATCTTTGCGAGATAAAAGAAAAATTACGATCCACGCATTGAAATTTTTTTAAAGAAATTTTAAGTTTTTGAAGGCTGCACAAAAATAAAAAAAGTATCCGTCGCATCGCAAAATGGATTGATTTGGAATCCTCATGAAATTTTCTTTCGGATAACATTACCTTTTGTCGATTGGAGCATCTTTGCGAGATAAAAGAAAAATTACGATCCACGCATTGAAATTTTTTTAAAGAAATTTTAAGTTTTTGAAGGCTGCACAAAAATATCATTTTCTCAAAAAGTATCCGTCGCATCGCAAAATGGATTGATTTGGAATCCTCATGAAATTTTCTTTCGGATAACATTACCTTTTGTCGATTGGAACATCTTGGCGCGATATAAGAGAAATTACGATCCACGCATTGAAATTTTTTTTAAAGAAATTTTAAGTTTTTGAAGGCTGCACAAAAATATAATTTTCTCAAAAAGTATCCGTCGCATCGCAAAATGGATTGATTTGGAATCCTCATGAAATTTTCTTTCGGATAACATTACCTTTTGTCGATTGGAGCATCTTTGCGAGATAAAAGAAAAATTACGATCCACGCATTGAAATTTTTTTAAAGAAATTTTAAGTTTTTGAAGGCTGCACAAAAATATCATTTTCTCAAAAAGTATCCGTCGCATCGCAAAACTGATTGCAGATTTAGAATCCCCATCAAATTTTCTTTTGGATAACATTACCTTTTGTCGATTGGAACATCTTGGCGCGATATAAGAGAAATTACGATCCACGCATTGAATTTTTTTTAAGAATTTTTAAGTTTTTGAAGGCTGCACAAAAATATCATTTTCTCAAAAAGTATCCATCGCATCGCAAAATGGATTGATTTGGAATCCTCATGAAATTTTCTTTCGGATAACATTACCTTTTGTCGATTGGAGCATCTTGGCGAGATAAAAGAAAAATTACGATCCACGCATTGAAATTTTTTTTAAAGAAATTTTAAGTTTTTGAAGGCTGCACAAAAATATCATTTTCTCAAAAAGTGTCCGTCGCATCGCAAAACTGATTGCAGATTTAGAATCCCCATCGAATTTTCTTTCGGATAACATTACCTTTTGTCGATTGGAACATCTTGGCGCGATATAAGAGAAATTACGATCCACGCATTGAAATTTTTTTTAAAGAAATTTTAAGTTTTTGAAGGCTGCACAAAAATATCATTTTCTCAAAAAGTATCCGTCGCATCGCAAAATGGATTGATTTGGAATCCTCATGAAATTTTCTTTCGGATAACATTACCTTTTGTCGATTGGAGCATCTTGGCGAGATAAAAGAAAAATTACGATCCACGCATTGAAATTTTTTTTAAAGAAATTTTAAGTTTTTGAAGGCTGCACAAAAATATCATTTTCTCAAAAAGTATCCGTCGCATCGCAAAATGGATTGATTTGGAATCCTCATGGAATTTTCTTTCGGATAACATTACCTTTTGTCGATTAGAGCATCTTGGCGAGATAAAAGAAAAATTACGATCCACGCACTGAAATTTTTTTTTGAGAAATTTTGAGTTTTTGAAGGCTGCACAAAAATATCATTTTCTCAAAAAGTATCCATCGCATCGCAAAAACTGATTGCAGATTTTGAATCCCCATGGAATTTTCTTTCGGATAACAGTACCTTTTGTCGATTGGAGCATCTTGGCGCGATATAAGAAAAATTACGATCCACGATTAGAATTTTTTTTTTTTAATTTTTAGTTTTTGAAGGCTGCACAAAAATATCATTTTCTCAAAAAGTATCCGTCGCATCGCAAAATGGATTGATTTGGAATCCTCATGAAATTTTCTTTCGGATAGCATTACCTTTTGTCGATTGGAGCATCTTGGCGCGATAAAAGAAAAATTACGATCCACGAATAGAATTTTTTTTTTTTTAATTTTTAGTTTTTGAAGGCTGCACAAAAATATCATTTTCTCAAAAAGTATCCGTCGCATCGCAAAACGGATTGCAGATTTGGAATCCTCATGGCATTTTCTTTTGGATAACACTAGCGTTTGTCGATTAGAGCATCTTGGTGAGATAAAAGAAAAATTACGATCCACGCACTGAAATTTTTTTTTGAGAAATTTTGAGTTTTTGAAGGCTGCACAAAAATATCATTTTCTCAAAAAGTATCCGTCGCATCGCAAAACTGATTACAGATTTAGAATCCCCATGGAATTTTCTTTCGGATAACAGTACCTTTTGTCGATTGGAGCATCTTGGCGCGATATAAGAAAAATTACGATCCACGAATAGAATTTTTTTTTTTTTAATTTTTAGTTTTTGAAGGCTGCACAAAAATATCATTTTCTCAAAAAGTATCCGTTGCATCGCAAAACGGATTGCAGATTTGGAATCCTCATGGCATTTTCTTTCGGATAACATTAGCGTTTGTCGATTAGAGCATCTTGGCGAGATAAAAGAAAAATTACGATCCACGCACTGAAATTTTTTTTTGAGAAATTTTGAGTTTTTGAAGGCTGCACAAAAATATCATTTTCTCAAAAAGTATCCGTCGCATCGCAAAACTGATTGCAGATTTAGAATCCCCATGGAATTTTCTTTCGGATAACAGTACATTTTGTCGATTGGAGCATCTTGGCGCGATATAAGAAAAATTACGATCCACGCATTGAATTTCTTTATGAAATTTTAAGTTTTGACGGCTGCACAAAAATATCATTTTCTCAAAAAGTATCCGTCGCATTGCAAAACTGGTTGCAGATTTAGAATCCCCATGGAATTTTCTTTCGGATTACATTACCTTTTGTCGATTGGAACATCTTGGCGCGATATAAGAGAAATTACGATCCACGCATGGTATTTTTTTAAAGAATTTTTAAGTTTTTGAAGGCTGCACAAAAATATCATTTTCTCAAAAAGTATCCATCGCATCGCAAAACTGATTGCAGATTTAGAATTCCCATGGAATTTTCTTTCGGATAACATTACCTTTTGTCGATTGGAACATCTTGGTGCGATATAAGAGAAATTACGATCCACGCATTGAATTTTTTTTAAGAATTTTTAAGTTTTTGAAGGCTGCACAAAAATATCATTTTCTCAAAAAGTATCCATCGCATCGCAAAATGGATTGATTTGGAATCCTCATGAAATTTTCCTTCGGATAACATTACCTTTTGTCGATTGGAGCATCTTGGTGAGATAAAAGAAAAATTATGATCCACGCATTGAAATTTTTTTTAAAGAAATTTTAAGTTTTTGAAGGCTGCACAAAAATATCATTTTCTCAAAAAGTGTCCGTCGCATCGCAAGAACTGATTTGAGAGTTAGAATCCCCATCGAATTTTCTTTCGGATAACATTACCTTTTGTCGATTGGAACATCTTGGCGCGATATAAGAGAAATTACGATCCACGCATTGAAATTTTTTTTAAAGAAATTTTAAGTTTTTGAAGGCTGCACAAAAATATCATTTTCTCAAAAAGTATCCGTCGCATCGCAAAATGGATTGATTTGGAATCCTCATGAAATTTTCTTTCGGATAACATTACCTTTTGTCGATTGGAGCATCTTGGCGAGATAAAAGAAAAATTACGATCCACGCATTGAATTTTTTTTAAGAATTTTTAAGTTTTTGAAGGCTGCACAAAAATATCATTTTCTCAAAAAGTATCCATCGCATCGCAAAATGGATTGATTTGGAATCCTCATGAAATTTTCTTTCGGATAACATTACCTTTTGTCGATTGGAGCATCTTGGCGAGATAAAAGAAAAATTACGATCCACGCATTGAAATTTTTTTTAAAGAAATTTTAAGTTTTTGAAGGCTGCACAAAAATATCATTTTCTCAAAAAGTATCCGTCGCATCGCAAAATGGATTGATTTGGAATCCTCATGGAATTTTCTTTCGGATAACATTACCTTTTGTCGATTAGAGCATCTTGGCGAGATAAAAGAAAAATTACGATCCACGCACTGAAATTTTTTTTCAGTATCCATCGCATCGCAAAAACTGATTGCAGATTTTGAATCCCCATGGAATTTTCTTTCGGATAACATTAGCTTTTGTCGATTGGATCATCTTGGCGCGATATAAGAAAAATTACGATCCACGCATTGAATTTTTTTAAAGAAATTTTAAGTTTTTGAAAGCTGCACAAAAAAATCATTTTCTCAAAAAGTATCCGTCGCATCGCAAAATGGATTGATTTGGAATCCTCATGGAATTTGCTTTCGGATAACATTACCTTTTGTCGATTAGAGCATCTTGGCGAGATAAAAGAAAAATTACGATCCACGCATTGAAATTTTTTTTAAAGAAATTTTAAGTTTTTGAAGGCTGCACAAAAATATCATTTTCTCAAAAAGTATCCGTCGCATCGCAAAATGGATTGATTTGGAATCCTCATGGAATTTTCTTTCGGATAACATTACCTTTTGTCGATTAGAGCATCTTGGCGAGATAAAAGAAAAATTACGATCCACGCATTGAAATTTTTTTTAAAGAAATTTTAAGTTTTTGAAGGCTGCACAAAAATATCATTTTCTCAAAAAGTATCCGTCGCATCGCAAAATGGATTGATTTGGAATCCTCATGGAATTTTCTTTCGGATAACATTACCTTTTGTCGATTAGAGCATCTTGGCGAGATAAAAGAAAAATTACGATCCACGCACTGAAATTTTTTTTTGAGAAATTTTGAGTTTTTGAAGTCTGCACAAAAATATCATTTTCTCAAAAAGTATCCATCGCATCGCAAAACTGATTGCAGATTTAGAATCCCTATCGAATTTTCTTTCGGATAACATTACCTTTTGTCGATTGGAACATCTTGGCGCGATATAAGAGAAATTACGATCCACGCATTGAAATTTTTTTTAAAGAAATTTTAAGTTTTTGAAGGCTGCACAAAAATATCATTTTTTCAAAAAGTGTCCGTCGCATCGCAAAACTGATTGCAGATTTAGAATCCCCATCGAATTTTCTTTCGGATAACATTACCTTTTGTCGATTGGAACATCGTGGCGCGATATAAGAGAAATTACGATCCACGCATTGAAATTTTTTTTAAAGAAATTTTAAGTTTTTGAAGGCTGCACAAAAATATCATTTTCTCAAAAAGTATCCGTCGCATCGCAAAATGGATTGATTTGGAATCCTCATGAAATTTTCTTTCGGATAACATTACCTTTTGTCGATTGGAGCATCTTGGCGAGATAAAAGAAAAATTACGATCCACGCATTGAAATTTTTTTTAAAGAAATTTAAAGTTTTTGAAGGCTGCACAAAAATATCATTTTCTCAAAAAGTATCCGTCGCATCGCAAAATGGATTGATTTGGAATCCTCATGGAATTTTCTTTCGGATAACATTACCTTTTGTCGATTAGAGCATCTTGGCGAGATAAAAGAAAAATTACGATCCACGCACTGAAATTTTTTTTTGAGAAATTTTGAGTTTTTGAAGGCTGCACAAAAATATCATTTTCTCAAAAAGTATCCATCGCATCGCAAAAACTGATTGCAGATTTTGAATCCCCATGGAATTTTCTTTCGGATAACATTAGCTTTTGTCGATTGGATCATCTTGGCGCGATATAAGAAAAATTATGATCCACGCATTGAATTTTTTTAAAGAAATTTTAAGTTTTTGAAAGCTGCACAAAAAAATCATTTTCTCAAAAAGTATCCATCGCATCGCAAAATGGATTGATTTGGAATCCTCATGAAATTTTCTTTCGGATAACATTACCTTTTGTCGATTGGAGCATCTTTGCGAGATAAAAGAAAAATTACGATGCACGCATTGAAATTTTTTTAAGGAAATTTTAAGTTTTTGAAGGCTGCACAAAAATATCATTTTCTCAAAAAGTATCCGTCGCATCGCAAAACGGATTGCAGATTTGGAATCCTCATGGCATTTTCTTTCGGATAACATTAGCGTTTGTCGATTACAGCATCTTGGTGAGATAAAAGAAAAATTACGATCCACGCACTGAAATTTTTTTTTGAGAAATTTTGAGTTTTTGAGGCTGCACAAAAATATCATTTTCTCAAAAAGTATCCGTCGCATCGCAAAATGGATTGATTTGGAATCCTCATGGAATTTTCTTTCGGATAACATTACCTTTTGTCGATTAGAGCATCTTGGCGAGATAAAAGAAAAATTACGATCCACGCACTGAAATTTTTTTTTGAGAAATTTTGAGTTTTTGAAGTCTGCACAAAAATATCATTTTCTCAAAAAGTATCCATCGCATCGCAAAACTGATTGCAGATTTAGAATCCCTATCGAATTTTCTTTCGGATAACATTACCTTTTGTCGATTGGAACATCTTGGCGCGATATAAGAGAAATTACGATCCACGCATTGAAATTTTTTTTAAAGAAATTTTAAGTTTTTGAAGGCTGCACAAAAATATCATTTTCTCAGAAAGTATCCGTCGCATCGTAAAACGGATTGCAGATTTGGAATCCTCATGGAATTTTCTTTCGGATAACATTAGCGTTTGTCGATTGGAACATCTTGGCGCGATATAAGAGAAATTACGATCCACGCATTGAAATTTTTTTTAAAGAAATTTTAAGTTTTTGAAGGCTGCACAAAAATATCATTTTCTCAAAAAGTATCCGTCGCATCGCAAAATGGATTGATTTGGAATCCTCATGAAATTTTCTTTCGGATAACATTACCTTTTGTCGATTGGAGCATCTTGGCGAGATAAAAGAAAAATTACGATCCACGCATTGAAATTTTTTTTAAAGAAATTTTAAGTTTTTGAAGGCTGCACAAAAATATCATTTTCTCAAAAAGTATCCGTCGCATCGCAAAATGGATTGATTTGGAATCCTCATGGAATTTTCTTTCGGATAACATTACCTTTTGTCGATTAGAGCATCTTGGCGAGATAAAAGAAAAATTACGATCCACGCACTGAAATTTTTTTTTGAGAAATTTTGAGTTTTTGAAGGCTGCACAAAAATATCATTTTCTCAAAAAGTATCCATCGCATCGCAAAAACTGATTGCAGATTTTGAATCCCCATGGAATTTTCTTTCGGATAACATTACCTTTTGTCGATTGGAGCATCTTGGCGAGATAAAAGAAAAATTACGATCCACGCATTGAAATTTTTTTTAAAGAAATTTTAAGTTTTTGAAGGCTGCACAAAAATATCATTTTCTCAAAAAGTATCCGTCGCATCGCAAAATGGATTGATTTGGAATCCTCATGGAATTTTCTTTCGGATAACATTACCTTTTGTCGATTAGAGCATCTTGGCGAGATAAAAGAAAAATTACGATCCACGCACTGAAATTTTTTTTTGAGAAATTTTGAGTTTTTGAAGGCTGCACAAAAATATCATTTTCTCAAAAAGTATCCATCGCATCGCAAAAACTGATTGCAGATTTTGAATCCCCATGGAATTTTCTTTCGGATAACATTAGCTTTTGTCGATTGGATCATCTTGGCGCGATATAAGAAAAATTATGATCCACGCATTGAATTTTTTTAAAGAAATTTTAAGTTTTTGAAAGCTGCACAAAAAAATCATTTTTTCAAAAAGTATCCATCGCATCGCAAAATGGATTGATTTGGAATCCTCATGAAATTTTCTTTCGGATAACATTACCTTTTGTCGATTGGAGCATCTTTGCGAGATAAAAGAAAAATTACGATGCACGCATTGAAATTTTTTTAAGGAAATTTTAAGTTTTTGAAGGCTGCACAAAAATATCATTTTCTCAAAAAGTATCCGTCGCATCGCAAAACGGATTGCAGATTTGGAATCCTCATGGCATTTTCTTTCGGATAACATTAGCGTTTGTCGATTACAGCATCTTGGTGAGATAAAAGAAAAATTACGATCCACGCACTGAAATTTTTTTTTGAGAAATTTTGAGTTTTTGAAGGCTGCACAAAAATATCATTTTCTCAAAAAGTATCCGTCGCATCGCAAAATGGATTGATTTGGAATCCTCATGGAATTTTCTTTCGGATAACATTACCTTTTGTCGATTAGAGCATCTTGGCGAGATAAAAGAAAAATTACGATCCACGCACTGAAATTTTTTTTTGAGAAATTTTGAGTTTTTGAAGTCTGCACAAAAATATCATTTTCTCAAAAAGTATCCATCGCATCGCAAAACTGATTGCAGATTTAGAATCCCTATCGAATTTTCTTTCGGATAACATTACCTTTTGTCGATTGGAACATCTTGGCGCGATATAAGAGAAATTACGATCCACGCATTGAAATTTTTTTTAAAGAAATTTTAAGTTTTTGAAGGCTGCACAAAAATATCATTTTTTCAAAAAGTGTCCGTCGCATCGCAAAACTGATTGCAGATTTAGAATCCCCATCGAATTTTCTTTCGGAAAACATTACCTTTTGTCGATTGGAACATCTTGGCGCGATATAAGAGAAATTACGATCCACGCATTGAAATTTTTTTTAAAGAAATTTTAAGTTTTTGAAGGCTGCACAAAAATATCATTTTCTCAAAAAGTGTCCGTCGCATCGCAAAACTGATTGCAGATTTAGAATCCCCATCGAATTTTCTTTCGGATAACATTACCTTTTGTCGATTGGAACATCGTGGCGCGATATAAGAGAAATTACGATCCACGCATTGAAATTTTTTTTAAAGAAATTTTAAGTTTTTGAAGGCTGCACAAAAATATCATTTTCTCAAAAAGTATCCGTCGCATCGCAAAATGGATTGATTTGGAATCCTCATGAAATTTTCTTTCGGATAACATTACCTTTTGTCGATTGGAGCATCTTGGCGAGATAAAAGAAAAATTACGATCCACGCATTGAAATTTTTTTTAAAGAAATTTTAAGTTTTTGAAGGCTGCACAAAAATATCATTTTCTCAAAAAGTATCCGTCGCATCGCAAAATGGATTGATTTGGAATCCTCATGGAATTTTCTTTCGGATAACATTACCTTTTGTCGATTAGAGCATCTTGGCGAGATAAAAGAAAAATTACGATCCACGCACTGAAATTTTTTTTTGAGAAATTTTGAGTTTTTGAAGGCTGCACAAAAATATCATTTTCTCAAAAAGTATCCATCGCATCGCAAAAACTGATTGCAGATTTTGAATCCCCATGGAATTTTCTTTCGGATAACATTAGCTTTTGTCGATTGGATCATCTTGGCGCGATATAAGAAAAATTATGATCCACGCATTGAATTTTTTTAAGGAAATTTTAAGTTTTTGAAGGCTGCACAAAAATATCATTTTCTCAAAAAGTATCCGTCGCATCGCAAAACGGATTGCAGATTTGGAATCCTCATGGCATTTTCTTTCGGATAACATTAGCGTTTGTCGATTACAGCATCTTGGTGAGATAAAAGAAAAATTACGATCCACGCACTGAAATTTTTTTTTGAGAAATTTTGAGTTTTTGAAGGCTGCACAAAAATATCATTTTCTCAAAAAGTATCCGTCGCATCGCAAAATGGATTGATTTGGAATCCTCATGGAATTTTCTTTCGGATAACATTACCTTTTGTCGATTAGAGCATCTTGGCGAGATAAAAGAAAAATTACGATCCACGCACTGAAATTTTTTTTTGAGAAATTTTGAGTTTTTGAAGGCTGCACAAAAATATCATTTTCTCAAAAAGTATCCGTCGCATCGCAAAATGGATTGATTTGGAATCCTCATGGAATTTTCTTTCGGATAACATTACCTTTTGTCGATTAGAGCATCTTGGCGAGATAAAAGAAAAATTACGATCCACGCACTGAAATTTTTTTTTGAGAAATTTTGAGTTTTTGAAGTCTGCACAAAAATATCATTTTCTCAAAAAGTATCCATCGCATCGCAAAACTGATTGCAGATTTAGAATCCCTATCGAATTTTCTTTCGGATAACATTACCTTTTGTCGATTGGAACATCTTGGCGCGATATAAGAGAAATTACGATCCACGCATTGAAATTTTTTTTAAAGAAATTTTAAGTTTTTGAAGGCTGCACAAAAATATCATTTTTTCAAAAAGTGTCCGTCGCATCGCAAAACTGATTGCAGATTTAGAATCCCCATCGAATTTTCTTTCGGAAAACATTACCTTTTGTCGATTGGAACATCTTGGCGCGATATAAGAGAAATTACGATCCACGCATTGAAATTTTTTTTAAAGAAATTTTAAGTTTTTGAAGGCTGCACAAAAATATCATTTTTTCAAAAAGTGTCCGTCGCATCGCAAAACTGATTGCAGATTTAGAATCCCCATCGAATTTTCTTTCGGATAACATTACCTTTTGTCGATTGGAACATCGTGGCGCGATATAAGAGAAATTACGATCCACGCATTGAAATTTTTTTTAAAGAAATTTTAAGTTTTTGAAGGCTGCACAAAAATATCATTTTCTCAAAAAGTATCCGTCGCATCGCAAAATGGATTGATTTGATCCTCATGAAATTTTCTTTCGGATAACATTACCTTTTGTCGATTGGAGCATCTTGGCGAGATAAAAGAAAAATTACGATCCACGCATTGAAATTTTTTTTAAAGAAATTTTAAGTTTTTGAAGGCTGCACAAAAATATCATTTTCTCAAAAAGTATCCGTCGCATCGCAAAATGGATTGATTTGGAATCCTCATGGAATTTTCTTTCGGATAACATTACCTTTTGTCGATTAGAGCATCTTGGCGAGATAAAAGAAAAATTACGATCCACGCACTGAAATTTTTTTTTGAGAAATTTTGAGTTTTTGAAGGCTGCACAAAAATATCATTTTCTCAAAAAGTATCCATCGCATCGCAAAAACTGATTGCAGATTTTGAATCCCCATGGAATTTTCTTTCGGATAACATTAGCTTTTGTCGATTGGATCATCTTGGCGCGATATAAGAAAAATTATGATCCACGCATTGAATTTTTTTAAAGAAATTTTAAGTTTTTGAAAGCTGCACAAAAAAATCATTTTCTCACAAAGTATCCATCGCATCGCAAAATGGATTGATTTGGAATCCTCATGAAATTTTCTTTCGGATAACATTACCTTTTGTCGATTGGAGCATCTTTGCGAGATAAAAGAAAAATTACGATGCACGCATTGAAATTTTTTTAAGGAAATTTTAAGTTTTTGAAGGCTGCACAAAAATATCATTTTCTCAAAAAGTATCCGTCGCATCGCAAAACGGATTGCAGATTTGGAATCCTCATGGCATTTTCTTTCGGATAACATTAGCGTTTGTCGATTACAGCATCTTGGCGAGATAAAAGAAAAATTACGATCCACGCACTGAAATTTTTTGTTGAGAAATTTTGAGTTTTTGAAGGCTGCACAAAAATATCATTTTCTCAAAAAGTATCCGTCGCATCGCAAAATGGATTGATTTGGAATCCTCATGGAATTTTCTTTCGGATAACATTACCTTTTGTCGATTAGAGCATCTTGGCGAGATAAAAGAAAAATTACGATCCACGCACTGAAATTTTTTTTTGAGAAATTTTGAGTTTTTGAAGTCTGCACAAAAATATCATTTTCTCAAAAAGTATCCATCGCATCGCAAAACTGATTGCAGATTTAGAATCCCTATCGAATTTTCTTTCGGATAACATTACCTTTTGTCGATTGGAACATCTTGGCGCGATATAAGAGAAATTACGATCCACGCATTGAAATTTTTTTTAAAGAAATTTTAAGTTTTTGAAGGCTGCACAAAAATATCATTTTTTCAAAAAGTGTCCGTCGCATCGCAAAACTGATTGCAGATTTAGAATCCCCATCGAATTTTCTTTCGGATAACATTACCTTTTGTCGATTGGAACATCTTGGCGCGATATAAGAGAAATTACGATCCACGCATTGAAATTTTTTTTAAAGAAATTTTAAGTTTTTGAAGGCTGCACAAAAATATCATTTTCTCAAAAAGTATCCGTCGCATCGCAAAATGGATTGATTTGGAATCCTCATGAAATTTTCTTTCGGATAACATTACCTTTTGTCGATTGGAGCATCTTGGCGAGATAAAAGAAAAATTACGATCCACGCATTGAAATTTTTTTTAAAGAAATTTTAAGTTTTTGAAGGCTGCACAAAAATATCATTTTCTCAAAAAGTATCCGTCGCATCGCAAAATGGATTGATTTGGAATCCTCATGGAATTTTCTTTCGGATAACATTACCTTTTGTCGATTAGAGCATCTTGGCGAGATAAAAGAAAAATTACGATCCACGCACTGAAATTTTTTTTTGAGAAATTTTGAGTTTTTGAAGGCTGCACAAAAATATCATTTTCTCAAAAAGTATCCATCGCATCGCAAAAACTGATTGCAGATTTTGAATCCCCATGGAATTTTCTTTCGGATAACATTACCTTTTGTCGATTGGAGCATCTTGGCGAGATAAAAGAAAAATTACGATCCACGCATTGAAATTTTTTTTAAAGAAATTTAAAGTTTTTGAAGGCTGCACAAAAATATCATTTTCTCAAAAAGTATCCGTCGCATCGCAAAATGGATTGATTTGGAATCCTCATGGAATTTTCTTTCGGATAACATTACCTTTTGTCGATTAGAGCATCTTGGCGAGATAAAAGAAAAATTACGATCCACGCACTGAAATTTTTTTTTGAGAAATTTTGAGTTTTTGAAGTCTGCACAAAAATATCATTTTCTCAAAAAGTATCCATCGCATCGCAAAACTGATTGCAGATTTAGAATCCCTATCGAATTTTCTTTCGGATAACATTACCTTTTGTCGATTGGAACATCTTGGCGCGATATAAGAGAAATTACGATCCACGCATTGAAATTTTTTTTAAAGAAATTTTAAGTTTTTGAAGGCTGCACAAAAATATCATTTTTTCAAAAAGTGTCCGTCGCATCGCAAAACTGATTGCAGATTTAGAATCCCCATCGAATTTTCTTTCGGATAACATTACCTTTTGTCGATTGGAACATCTTGGCGCGATATAAGAGAAATTACGATCCACGCATTGAAATTTTTTTTAAAGAAATTTTAAGTTTTTGAAGGCTGCACAAAAATATCATTTTCTCAAAAAGTATCCGTCGCATCGCAAAATGGATTGATTTGGAATCCTCATGAAATTTTCTTTCGGATAACATTACCTTTTGTCGATTGGAGCATCTTGGCGAGATAAAAGAAAAATTACGATCCACGCATTGAAATTTTTTTTAAAGAAATTTTAAGTTTTTGAAGGCTGCACAAAAATATCATTTTCTCAAAAAGTATCCGTCGCATCGCAAAATGGATTGATTTGGAATCCTCATGGAATTTTCTTTCGGATAACATTACCTTTTGTCGATTAGAGCATCTTGGCGAGATAAAAGAAAAATTACGATCCACGCACTGAAATTTTTTTTTGAGAAATTTTGAGTTTTTGAAGGCTGCACAAAAATATCATTTTCTCAAAAAGTATCCATCGCATCGCAAAAACTGATTGCAGATTTTGAATCCCCATGGAATTTTCTTTCGGATAACATTACCTTTTGTCGATTGGAGCATCTTGGCGAGATAAAAGAAAAATTACGATCCACGCATTGAAATTTTTTTTAAAGAAATTTAAAGTTTTTGAAGGCTGCACAAAAATATCATTTTCTCAAAAAGTATCCGTCGCATCGCAAAATGGATTGATTTGGAATCCTCATGGAATTTTCTTTCGGATAACATTACCTTTTGTCGATTAGAGCATCTTGGCGAGATAAAAGAAAAATTACGATCCACGCACTGAAATTTTTTTTTGAGAAATTTTGAGTTTTTGAAGGCTGCACAAAAATATCATTTTCTCAAAAAGTATCCGTCGCATCGCAAAATGGATTGATTTGGAATCCTCATGAAATTTTCTTTCGGATAACATTACCTTTTGTCGATTGGAGCATCTTTGCGAGATAAAAGAAAAATTACGATGCACGCATTGAAATTTTTTTAAGGAAATTTTAAGTTTTTGAAGGCTGCACAAAAATATCATTTTCTCAAAAAGTATCCATCGCATCGCAAAAACTGATTGCAGATTTTGAATCCCCATGGAATTTTCTTTCGGATAACATTAGCTTTTGTCGATTGGATCATCATGGCGCGATATAAGAAAAATTATGATCCACGCATTGAATTTTTTTAAAGAAATTTTAAGTTTTTGAAAGCTGCAGAAAAAAATCATTTTTTCAAAAAGTATCCATCGCATCGCAAAATGGATTGATTTGGAATCCTCATGAAATTTTCTTTCGGATAACATTACCTTTTGTCGATTGGAGCATCTTTGCGAGATAAAAGAAAAATTACGATGCACGCATTGAAATTTTTTTAAGGAAATTTTAAGTTTTTGAAGGCTGCACAAAAATATCATTTTCTCAAAAAGTATCCATCGCATCGCAAAAACTGATTGCAGATTTTGAATCCCCATGGAATTTTCTTTCGGATAACATTAGCTTTTGTCGATTGGATCATCATGGCGCGATATAAGAAAAATTATGATCCACGCATTGAATTTTTTTAAAGAAATTTTAAGTTTTTGAAAGCTGCAGAAAAAAATCATTTTTTCAAAAAGTATCCATCGCATCGCAAAATGGATTGATTTGGAATCCTCATGAAATTTTCTTTCGGATAACATTACCTTTTGTCGATTGGAGCATCTTTGCGAGATAAAAGAAAAATTACGATGCACGCATTGAAATTTTTTTAAGGAAATTTTAAGTTTTTGAAGGCTGCACAAAAATATCATTTTCTCAAAAAGTATCCGTCGCATCGCAAAACGGATTGCAGATTTGGAATCCTCATGGCATTTTCTTTCGGATAACATTAGCGTTTGTCGATTACAGCATCTTGGCGAGATAAAAGAAAAATTACGATCCACGCACTGAAATTTTTTGTTGAGAAATTTTGAGTTTTTGAAGGCTGCACAAAAATATCATTTTCTCAAAAAGTATCCGTCGCATCGCAAAATGGATTGATTTGGAATCCTCATGGAATTTTCTTTCGGATAACATTACCTTTTGTCGATTAGAGCATCTTGGCGAGATAAAAGAAAAATTACGATCCACGCACTGAAATTTTTTTTTGAGAAATTTTGAGTTTTTGAAGTCTGCACAAAAATATCATTTTCTCAAAAAGTATCCATCGCATCGCAAAACTGATTGCAGATTTAGAATCCCTATCGAATTTTCTTTCGGATAACATTACCTTTTGTCGATTGGAACATCTTGGCGCGATATAAGAGAAATTACGATCCACGCATTGAAATTTTTTTTAAAGAAATTTTAAGTTTTTGAAGGCTGCACAAAAATATCATTTTTTCAAAAAGTGTCCGTCGCATCGCAAAACTGATTGCAGATTTAGAATCCCCATCGAATTTTCTTTCGGATAACATTACCTTTTGTCGATTGGAACATCTTGGCGCGATATAAGAGAAATTACGATCCACGCATTGAAATTTTTTTTAAAGAAATTTTAAGTTTTTGAAGGCTGCACAAAAATATCATTTTCTCAAAAAGTATCCGTCGCATCGCAAAATGGATTGATTTGGAATCCTCATGAAATTTTCTTTCGGATAACATTACCTTTTGTCGATTGGAGCATCTTGGCGAGATAAAAGAAAAATTACGATCCACGCATTGAAATTTTTTTTAAAGAAATTTTAAGTTTTTGAAGGCTGCACAAAAATATCATTTTCTCAAAAAGTATCCGTCGCATCGCAAAATGGATTGATTTGGAATCCTCATGGAATTTTCTTTCGGATAACATTACCTTTTGTCGATTAGAGCATCTTGGCGAGATAAAAGAAAAATTACGATCCACGCACTGAAATTTTTTTTTGAGAAATTTTGAGTTTTTGAAGGCTGCACAAAAATATCATTTTCTCAAAAAGTATCCATCGCATCGCAAAAACTGATTGCAGATTTTGAATCCCCATGGAATTTTCTTTCGGATAACATTACCTTTTGTCGATTGGAGCATCTTGGCGAGATAAAAGAAAAATTACGATCCACGCATTGAAATTTTTTTTAAAGAAATTTAAAGTTTTTGAAGGCTGCACAAAAATATCATTTTCTCAAAAAGTATCCGTCGCATCGCAAAATGGATTGATTTGGAATCCTCATGGAATTTTCTTTCGGATAACATTACCTTTTGTCGATTAGAGCATCTTGGCGAGATAAAAGAAAAATTACGATCCACGCACTGAAATTTTTTTTTGAGAAATTTTGAGTTTTTGAAGGCTGCACAAAAATATCATTTTCTCAAAAAGTATCCGTCGCATCGCAAAATGGATTGATTTGGAATCCTCATGAAATTTTCTTTCGGATAACATTACCTTTTGTCGATTGGAGCATCTTTGCGAGATAAAAGAAAAATTACGATGCACGCATTGAAATTTTTTTAAGGAAATTTTAAGTTTTTGAAGGCTGCACAAAAATATCATTTTCTCAAAAAGTATCCATCGCATCGCAAAAACTGATTGCAGATTTTGAATCCCCATGGAATTTTCTTTCGGATAACATTAGCTTTTGTCGATTGGATCATCATGGCGCGATATAAGAAAAATTATGATCCACGCATTGAATTTTTTTAAAGAAATTTTAAGTTTTTGAAAGCTGCAGAAAAAAATCATTTTTTCAAAAAGTATCCATCGCATCGCAAAATGGATTGATTTGGAATCCTCATGAAATTTTCTTTCGGATAACATTACCTTTTGTCGATTGGAGCATCTTTGCGAGATAAAAGAAAAATTACGATGCACGCATTGAAATTTTTTTAAGGAAATTTTAAGTTTTTGAAGGCTGCACAAAAATATCATTTTCTCAAAAAGTATCCGTCGCATCGCAAAACGGATTGCAGATTTGGAATCCTCATGGCATTTTCTTTCGGATAACATTAGCGTTTGTCGATTACAGCATCTTGGTGAGATAAAAGAAAAATTACGATCCACGCACTGAAATTTTTTTTTGAGAAATTTTGAGTTTTTGAAGGCTGCACAAAAATATCATTTTCTCAAAAAGTATCCGTCGCATCGCAAAATGGATTGATTTGGAATCCTCATGGAATTTTCTTTCGGATAACATTACCTTTTGTCGATTAGAGCATCTTGGCGAGATAAAAGAAAAATTACGATCCACGCACTGAAATTTTTTTTTGAGAAATTTTGAGTTTTTGAAGTCTGCACAAAAATATCATTTTCTCAAAAAGTATCCATCGCATCGCAAAACTGATTGCAGATTTAGAATCCCTATCGAATTTTCTTTCGGATAACATTACCTTTTGTCGATTGGAACATCTTGGCGCGATATAAGAGAAATTACGATCCACGCATTGACATTTTTTTTAAAGAAATTTTAAGTTTTTGAAGGCTGCACAAAAATATCATTTTTTCAAAAAGTGTCCGTCGCATCGCAAAACTGATTGCAGATTTAGAATCCCCATCGAATTTTCTTTCGGAAAACATTACCTTTTGTCGATTGGAACATCTTGGCGCGATATAAGAGAAATTACGATCCACGCATTGAAATTTTTTTTAAAGAAATTTTAAGTTTTTGAAGGCTGCACAAAAATATCATTTTCTCAAAAAGTATCCGTCGCATCGCATAATGGATTGATTTGGAATCCTCATGGAATTTTCTTTCGGATAACATTACCTTTTGTCGACTAGAGCATCTTGGCGAGATAAAAGAAAAATTACGATCCACGCACTGAAATTTTTTGTTGAGAAATTTTGAGTTTTTGAAGGCTGCACAAAAATATCATTTTCTCAAAAAGTATCCATCGCATCGCAAAAACTGATTGCAGATTTTGAATCCCCATGGAATTTTCTTTCGGATAACATTACCTTTTGTCGATTGGAGCATCTTGGCGAGATAAAAGAAAAATTACGATCCACGCATTGAAATTTTTTTTAAAGAAGTTTTAAGTTTTTGAAGGCTGCACAAAAATATCATTTTCTCAAAAAGTATCCGTCGCATCGCATAATGGATTGATTTGGAATCCTCATGGAATTTTCTTTCGGATAACATTACCTTTTGTCGATTAGAGCATCTTGGCGAGATAAAAGAAAAATTACGATCCACGCACTGAAATTTTTTTTTGAGAAATTTTGAATTTTGAAGGCTGCACAAAAATATCATTTTCTCAAAAAGTATCCATCGCATCGCAAAAACTGATTGCAGATTTTGAATCCCCATGGAATTTTCTTTCGGATAACATTAGCTTTTGTCGATTGGATCATCATGGCGCGATATAAGAAAAATTATGATCCACGCATTGAATTTTTTTAAAGAAATTTTAAGTTTTTGAAAGCTGCACAAAAAAATCATTTTTTCAAAAAGTATCCATCGCATCGCAAAATGGATTGATTTGGAATCCTCATGAAATTTTCTTTCGGATAACATTACCTTTTGTCGATTGGAGCATCTTTGCGAGATAAAAGAAAAATTACGATGCACGCATTGAAATTTTTTTAAGGAAATTTTAAGTTTTTGAAGGCTGCACAAAAATATCATTTTCTCAAAAAGTATCCGTCGCATCGCAAAACGGATTGCAGATTTGGAATCCTCATGGCATTTTCTTTCGGATAACATTAGCGTTTGTCGATTACAGCATCTTGGTGAGATAAAAGAAAAATTACGATCCACGCACTGAAATTTTTTTTTGAGAAATTTTGAGTTTTTGAAGGCTGCACAAAAATATCATTTTCTCAAAAAGTATCCGTCGCATCGCAAAATGGATTGATTTGGAATCCTCATGGAATTTTCTTTCGGATAACATTACCTTTTGTCGATTAGAGCATCTTGGCGAGATAAAAGAAAAATTACGATCCACGCACTGAAATTTTTTTTTGAGAAATTTTGAGTTTTTGAAGTCTGCACAAAAATATCATTTTCTCAAAAAGTATCCATCGCATCGCAAAACTGATTGCAGATTTAGAATCCCTATCGAATTTTCTTTCGGATAACATTACCTTTTGTCGATTGGAACATCTTGGCGCGATATAAGAGAAATTACGATCCACGCATTGAAATTTTTTTTAAAGAAATTTTAAGTTTTTGAAGGCTGCACAAAAATATCATTTTTTCAAAAAGTGTCCGTCGCATCGCAAAACTGATTGCAGATTTAGAATCCCCATCGAATTTTCTTTCGGAAAACATTACCTTTTGTCGATTGGAACATCTTGGCGCGATATAAGAGAAATTACGATCCACGCATTGAAATTTTTTTTAAAGAAATTTTAAGTTTTTGAAGGCTGCACAAAAATATCATTTTCTCAAAAAGTATCCGTCGCATCGCAAAATGGATTGATTTGGAATCCTCATGAAATTTTCTTTCGGATAACATTACCTTTTGTCGATTGGAGCATCTTGGCGAGATAAAAGAAAAATTACGATCCACGCATTGAAATTTTTTTTAAAGAAATTTTAAGTTTTTGAAGGCTGCACAAAAATATCATTTTCTCAAAAAGTATCCGTCGCATCGCAAAATGGATTGATTTGGAATCCTCATGGAATTTTCTTTCGGATAACATTACCTTTTGTCGATTAGAGCATCTTGGCGAGATAAAAGAAAAATTACGATCCACGCACTGAAATTTTTTTTTGAGAAATTTTGAGTTTTTGAAGGCTGCACAAAAATATCATTTTCTCAAAAAGTATCCATCGCATCGCAAAAACTGATTGCAGATTTTGAATCCCCATGGAATTTTCTTTCGGATAACATTAGCTTTTGTCGATTGGATCATCTTGGCGCGATATAAGAAAAATTACGATCCACGCATTGAATTTTTTTAAAGAAATTTTAAGTTTTTGAAAGCTGCACAAAAAAATCATTTTCTCAAAAAGTATCCATCGCATCGCAAAATGGATTGATTTGGAATCCTCATGAAATTTTCTTTCGGATAACATTACCTTTTGTCGATTGGAGCATCTTTGCGAGATAAAAGAAAAATTACGATGCACGCATTGAAATTTTTTTAAGGAAATTTTAAGTTTTTGAAGGCTGCACAAAAATATCATTTTCTCAAAAAGTATCCGTCGCATCGCAAAACGGATTGCAGATTTGGAATCCTCATGGCATTTTCTTTCGGATAACATTAGCGTTTGTCGATTAGAGAATCTTGGCGAGATAAAAGAAAAATTACGATCCACGCACTGAAATTTTTTTTTGAGAAATTTTGAGTTTTTGAAGGCTGCACAAAAATATCATTTTCTCAAAAAGTATCCGTCGCATCGCAAAACTGATTGCAGATTTAGAATCCCCATGGAATTTTCTTTCGGATAACAGTACCTTTTGTCGATTGGAGCATCTTGGCGCGATATAAGAAAAATTACGATCCACGCATTGAAATTTTTTTTAAAGAAATTTTAAGTTTTTGAAGGCTGCACAAAAATATCATTTTCTCAAAAAGTGTCCGTCGCATCGCAAAACTGATTGCAGATTTAGAATCCCCATCGAATTTTCTTTCGGATAACATTACCTTTTGTCGATTGGAACATCTCGGCGCGATATAAGAGAAATTACGATCCACGCATTGAAATTTTTTTTAAAGAAATTTTAAGTTTTTGAAGGCTGCACAAAAATATCATTTTCTCAAAAAGTATCCGTCGCATCGCAAAATGGATTGATTTGGAATCCTCATGAAATTTTCTTTCGGATAACATTACCTTTTGTCGATTGGAGCATCTTGGCGAGATAATAGAAAAATTACGATGCACGCATTGAAATTTTTTTTAAAGAAATTTTAAGTTTTTGAAGGCTGCACAAAAATATCATTTTCTCAAAAAGTATCCGTCGCATCGCAAAATGGATTGATTTGGAATCCTCATGGAATTTTCTTTCGGATAACATTACCTTTTGTCGATTGGAGCATCTTTGCGAGATAAAAGAAAAATCACGATCCACGCACTGAAATTTTTTTTTGAGAAATTTTGAGTTTTTGAAGGCTGCACAAAAATATCATTTTCTCAAAAAGTATCCATCGCATCGCAAAAACTGATTGCAGATTTTGAATCCCCATGGAATTTTCTTTCGGATAACATTAGCTTTTGTCGATTGGATCATCTTGGCGCGATATAAGAAAAATTACGATCCACGCATTGAATTTTTTTAAAGAAATTTTAAGTTTTTGAAAGCTGCACAAAAATATCATTTTCTCAAAAAGTATCCATCGCATCGCAAAATGGATTGATTTGGAATCCTCATGAAATTTTCTTTCGGATAACATTACCTTTTGTCGATTGGAGCATCTTTGCGAGATAAAAGAAAAATTACGATCCACGCATTGAAATTTTTTTAAAGAAATTTTAAGTTTTTGAAGGCTGCACAAAAATATCATTTTCTCAAAAAGTATCTTTGCGAGATAAAAGAAAAATTACGATCCGCGCATTGAAATTTTTTAAAGAAATTTTAAGTTTTTGAAGGCTGCACAAAAATATCATTTTTTCAAAAAGTATCCGTCGCATCGCAAAACGGATTGCAGATTTGGAATCCTCATGGCATTTTCTTTCGGACAACATTAGCGTTTGTCGATTAGAGCATCTTGGCGCGATATAAGAAAAATTACGATCCACGCATTGAATTTCTTTATGAAATTTTAAGTTTTGACGGCTGCACAAAAATATCATTTTCTCAAAAAGTATCCATCGCATTGCAAAACGGATTGCAGATTTGGAATCCTCATGGCATTTTCTTTCGGATAACATTAGCGTTTGTCGATTAGAGCATCTTGGTGAGATAAAAGAAAAATTACGATCCACGCACTGAAATTTTTTTTTGAGAAATTTTGAGTTTTTGAAGGCTGCACAAAAATATCATTTTCTCAAAAAGTATCCGTCGCATCGCAAAACTGATTGCAGATTTAGAATCCCCATGGAATTTTCTTTCGGATAACAGTACCTTTTGTCGATTGGAGCATCTTGGCGCGATATAAGAAATATTACGATCCACGAATAGAATTTTTTTTTTTTTAATTTTTAGTTTTTGAAGGCTGCACAAAAATATCATTTTCTCAAAAAGTATCCGTCGCATCGCAAAACGGATTGCAGATTTGGAATCCTCATGGCATTTTCTTTCGGACAACATTAGCGTTTGTCGATTAGAGCATCTTGGCGAGATAAAAGAAAAATTACGATCCACGCACTGACATTTTTTTTTTGAGAAATTTTGAGTTTTTGAAGGCTGCACAAAAATATCATTTTCCCAAAAAGTATCCGTCGCATCGCAAAACTGATTGCAGATTTAGAATCCCCATGGAATTTTCTTTCGGATAACAGTACCTTTTGTCGACTGAAGCATCTTGGCGAGATAAAAGAAAAATTACGATCCACGCATTGAAATTTTTTTAAAGAAATTTTAAGTTTTTGAAGGCTGCACAAAAATATCATTTTCTCAAAAAGTATCCTTCGCATCGCAAAACCGATTGCAGATTTAGAATCCCCATGGAATATTCTTTTGGATAACATTACCTTTTGTCGACTGAAGCATCTTGGCGAGATAAAAGGAAAATTACGATCCACGCATTGAAATTTTTTTTAAAGAAATTTTAAGTTTTTGAAGGCTGCACAAAAATATCATTTTCTCAAAAAGTGTCCGTCGCATCGCAAAACTGATTGCAGATTTAGAATCCCCATCGAATTTTCTTTCGGATAACATTACCTTTTGTCGATTGGAACATCTTGGCGCGATATAAGAGAAATTACGATCCACGCATTGAAATTTTTTTTAAAGAAATTTTAAGTTTTTGAAGGCTGCACAAAAATATCATTTTCTCAAAAAGTATCCGTCGCATCGCAAAATGGATTGATTTGGAATCCTCATGAAATTTTCTTTCGGATAACATTACCTTTTGTCGATTGGAGCATCTTGGCGAGATAAAAGAAAAATTACGATTGAAATTTTTTTTAAAGAGATTTTAAGTTTTTGAAGGCTGCACAAAAATATCATTTTCTCAAAAAGTATCCGTCGCATCGCAAAATGGATTGATTTGGAATCCTCATGGAATTTTCTTTCGGATAACATTACCTTTTGTCGATTAGAGCATCTTGGCGAGATAAAAGAAAAATTACGATCCACGCACTGAAATTTTTTTTTGAGAAATTTTGAGTTTTTGAAGGCTGCACAAAAATATCATTTTCTCAAAAAGTATCCGTCGCATCGCAAAACCGATTGCAGATTTAGAATCCCCATGGAATATTCTTTTGGATAACATTACCTTTTGTCGACTGGAGCATCTTGGCGAGATAAAAGGAAAGTTACGATCCACGCATTGAAATTTTTTTTAAAGAAATTTTAAGTTTTTGAAGGCTGCACAAAAATATCATTTTCTCAAAAAGTGTCCGTCGCATTGCAAAACTGATTGCAGATTTAGAATTCCCATGGAATTTTCTTTCGGATAACAGTACCTTTTGTCGATTGGAGCATCTTGGCGCGATATAAGAAAAATTACGATCCACGAATAGAATTTTTTTTTTTTAATTTTTAGTTTTTGAAGGCTTTTTCACATTACCTTTTTTTAAGTTTTGACGGCTGCACAAAAATATCATTTTCTCACAAAATTTTCCGTCGCATTGCAAAACTGGTTGCAGACTTAGAATATTCATGGAATTTTCTTTTGGATAACATTACCTTTTGTCGACTGGAGCATCTTGGCGAGATAAAAGAAAAATTACGATCCACGCATTGAAATTTTTTTAAAGAAATTTTAAGTTTTTGAAGGCTGCACAAAAATATCATTTTCTCAAAAAGTATCCGTCGCATCGCAAAACCGATTGCAGATTTAGAATCCCCATGGAATATTCTTTTGGATAACATTACCTTTTGTCGACTGAAGCATCTTGGCGAGATAAAAGGAAAATTACGATCCACGCATTGAAATTTTTTTTAAAGAAATTTTAAGTTTTTGAAGGCTGCACAAAAATATCATTTTCTCAAAAAGTGTCCGTCGCATCGCAAAACTGATTGCAGATTTAGAATCCCCATCGAATTTTCTTTCGGATAACATTACCTTTTGTCGATTGGAACATCTTGGCGCGATATAAGAGAAATTACGATCCACGCATTGAAATTTTTTTTAAAGAGATTTTAAGTTTTTGAAGGCTGCACAAAAATATCATTTTCTCAAAAAGTATCCGTCGCATCGCAAAACCGATTGCAGATTTAGAATCCCCATGGAATATTCTTTTGGATAACATTACCTTTTGTCGACTGGAGCATCTTGGCGAGATAAAAGGAAAATTACGATCCACGCATTGAAATTTTTTTTAAAGAAATTTTAAGTTTTTGAAGGCTGCACAAAAATATCATTTTCTCAAAAAGTATCTTTGCGAGATAAAAGAAAAATTACGATCCGCGCATTGAAATTTTTTAAAGAAATTTTAAGTTTTTGAAGGCTGCACAAAAATATCATTTTCTCAAAAAATATCCGTCGCATCGCAAAACCGATTGCAGATTTAGAAGCCCCATGGAATTTTCTTTCGGATAACAGTACCTTTTGTCGATTGGAGCATCTTGGCGCGATATAAGAAAAATTACGATCCACGCATTGAATTTCTTTATGAAATTTTAAGTTTTTGAAGGCTGCACAAAAATATCATTTTCTCAAAAAGTATCCGTCGCATCGCAAAACTGATTGCAGATTTAGAATCCCCATGGAATTTTCTTTCGGATAACAGTACCTTTTGTCGATTGGAGCATCTAGGCGCGATATAAGAAATATTACGATCCACGAATAGAATTTTTTTTTTTTTAATTTTTAGTTTTTGAAGGCTGCACAAAAATATCATTTTCTCAAAAAGTATCCGTCGCATCGCAAAACGGATTGCAGATTTGGAATCCTCATGGCATTTTCTTTCGGACAACATTAGCGTTTGTCGATTAGAGCATCTTGGCGAGATAAAAGAAAAATTACGATCCACGCACTGAAATTTTTTTTTTGAGAAATTTTGAGTTTTTGAAGGCTGCACAAAAATATCATTTTCCCAAAAAGTATCCGTCGCATCGCAAAACTGATTGCAGATTTAGAATCCCCATGGAATTTTCTTTCGGATAACAGTACCTTTTGTCGATTGGAGCATCTAGGCGCGATATAAGAAATATTACGATCCACGCATTGAATTTCTTTATGAAATTTTAAGTTTTGACGGCTGCACAAAAATATCATTTTCTCAAAAAGTATCCGTCGCATTGCAAAACTGGTTGCAGATTTAGAATCCCCATGGAATTTTCTTTTGGATAACATTACCTTTTGTCGATTGGAGCATCTTTGCGAGATAAAAGAAAAATTACGATCCACGCACTGAAATTTTTTTTTGAGAAATTTTGAGTTTTTGAAGGCTGCACAAAAATATAATTTTCTCAAAAAGTATCCATCGCATTGCAAAACTGGTTGCAGATTTAGAATATTCATGGAATTTTCTTTTGGATAACATTACCTTTTGTCGACTGGAGCATCTTGGCGAGATAAAAGAAAAATTACGATCCACGCATTGAAATTTTTTTAAAGAAATTTTAAGTTTTTGAAGGCTGCACAAAAATATCATTTTCTCAAAAAGTATCCGTCGCATCGCAAAACCGATTGCAGATTTAGAATCCCCATGGAATATTCTTTTGGATAACATTACCTTTTGTCGACTGAAGCATCTTGGCGAGATAAAAGGAAAATTACGATCCACGCATTGAAATTTTTTTTAAAGAAATTTTAAGTTTTTGAAGGCTGCACAAAAATATCATTTTCTCAAAAAGTGTCCGTCGCATCGCAAAACTGATTGCAGATTTAGAATCCCCATCGAATTTTCTTTCGGATAACATTACCTTTTGTCGATTGGAACATCTTGGCGCGATATAAGAGAAATTACGATCCACGCATTGAAATTTTTTTTAAAGAAATTTTAAGTTTTTGAAGGCTGCACAAAAATATCATTTTCTCAAAAAGTATCCGTCGCATCGCAAAATGGATTGATTTGGAATCCTCATGAAATTTTCTTTCGGATAACATTACCTTTTGTCGATTGGAGCATCTTGGCGAGATAAAAGAAAAATTACGATTGAAATTTTTTTTAAAGAGATTTTAAGTTTTTGAAGGCTGCACAAAAATATCATTTTCTCAAAAAGTATCCGTCGCATCGCAAAATGGATTGATTTGGAATCCTCATGGAATTTTCTTTCGGATAACATTACCTTTTGTCGATTAGAGCATCTTGGCGAGATAAAAGAAAAATTACGATCCACGCACTGAAATTTTTTTTTGAGAAATTTTGAGTTTTTGAAGGCTGCACAAAAATATCATTTTCTCAAAAAGTATCTTTGCGAGATAAAAGAAAAATTACGATCCGCGCATTGAAATTTTTTAAAGAAATTTTAAGTTTTTGAAGGCTGCACAAAAATATCATTTTCTCAAAAAATATCCGTCGCATTGCAAAACTGATTGCAGATTTAGAATCCCCATGGAATTTTCTTTCGGATAACAGTACCTTTTGTCGATTGGAGCATCTTGGCGCGATATAAGAAAAATTACGATCCACGCATTGAATTTCTTTATGAAATTTTAAGTTTTGACGGCTGCACAAAAATATCATTTTCTCAAAAAGTATCCGTCGCATCGCAAAATGGATTGATTTGGAATCCTCATGAAATTTTCTTTCGGATAACATTACCTTTTGTCGATTGGAGCATCTTTGCGAGATAAAAGAAAAATTACGATCCACGCATTAAAATTTTTTTAAAGAAATTTTAAGTTTTTGAAGGCTGCACAAAAATATCATTTTTTCAAAAAGTATCCGTCGCATCGCAAAATGGATTGATTTGGAATCCTCATGAAATTTTCTTTCGGATAACATTACCTTTTGTCGATTAGAGCATCTTGGTGAGATAAAAGAAAAATTACGATCCACGCACTGAAATTTTTTTTTGAGAAATTTTGAGTTTTTGAAGGCTGCACAAAAATATCATTTTCTCAAAAAGTATCCGTCGCATCGCAAAACCGATTGCAGATTTAGAATCCCCATGGAATATTCTTTTGGATAACATTACCTTTTGTCGATTGGAGCATCTTTGCGAGATAAAAGAAAAATTACGATCCACGCACTGAAATTTTTTTTTGAGAAATTTTGAGTTTTTGAAGGCTGCACAAAAATATAATTTTCTCAAAAAGTATCCATCGCATTGCAAAACTGATTGCAGATTTAGAATCCCCATGGAATTTTCTTTCGGATAACAGTACCTTTTGTCGATTGGAGCATCTTGGCGCGATATAAGAAAAATTACGATCCACGCATTGAATTTCTTTATGAAATTTTAAGTTTTGACGGCTGCACAAAAATATCATTTTCTCAAAAAGTATCCGTCGCATCGCAAAATGGATTGATTTGGAATCCTCATGAAATTTTCTTTCGGATAACATTACCTTTTGTCGATTGGAGCATCTTTGCGAGATAAAAGAAAAATTACGATCCACGCATTAAAATTTTTTTAAAGAAATTTTAAGTTTTTGAAGGCTGCACAAAAATATCATTTTTTCAAAAAGTATCCGTCGCATCGCAAAATGGATTGATTTGGAATCCTCATGAAATTTTCTTTCGGATAACATTACCTTTTGTCGATTGGAGCATCTTGGCGAGATAAAAGAAAAATTACGATCCACGCATTGAAATTTTTTTAAAGAAATTTTAAGTTTTTGAAGGCTGCACAAAAATATCATTTTCTCAAAAAGTATCCGTCGCATCGCAAAACCGATTGCAGATTTAGAATCCCCATGGAATATTCTTTTGGATAACATTACCTTTTGTCGACTGGAGCATCTTGGCGAGATAAAAGGAAAGTTACGATCCACGCATTGAAATTTTTTTTAAAGAAATTTTAAGTTTTTGAAGGCTGCACAAAAATATCATTTTCTCAAAAAGTGTCCGTCGCATTGCAAAACTGATTGCAGATTTAGAATCCCCATGGAATTTTCTTTCGGATAACAGTACCTTTTGTCGATTGGAGCATCTTGGCGCGATATAAGAAAAATTACGATCCACGCATTGAATTTCTTTATGAAATTTTAAGTTTTGACGGCTGCACAAAAATATCATTTTCTCAAAAAGTATCCGTCGCATCGCAAAATGGATTGATTTGGAATCCTCATGAAATTTTCTTTCGGATAACATTACCTTTTGTCGATTGGAGCATCTTTGCGAGATAAAAGAAAAATTACGATCCACGCATTAAAATTTTTTTAAAGAAATTTTAAGTTTTTGAAGGCTGCACAAAAATATCATTTTTTCAAAAAGTATCCGTCGCATCGCAAAATGGATTGATTTGGAATCCTCATGAAATTTTCTTTCGGATAACATTACCTTTTGTCGATTGGAGCATCTTGGCGAGATAAAAGAAAAATTACGATCCACGCATTGAAATTTTTTTAAAGAAATTTTAAGTTTTTGAAGGCTGCACAAAAATATCATTTTCTCAAAAAGTATCCGTCGCATCGCAAAACCGATTGCAGATTTAGAATCCCCATGGAATATTCTTTTGGATAACATTACCTTTTGTCGATTGGAGCATCTTTGCGAGATAAAAGAAAAATTACGATCCACGCACTGAAATTTTTTTTTGAGAAATTTTGAGTTTTTGAAGGCTGCACAAAAATATAATTTTCTCAAAAAGTATCCATCGCATTGCAAAACTGATTGCAGATTTAGAATCCCCATGGAATTTTCTTTCGGATAACAGTACCTTTTGTCGATTGGAGCATCTTGGCGCGATATAAGAAAAATTACGATCCACGCATTGAATTTCTTTATGAAATTTTAAGTTTTGACGGCTGCACAAAAATATCATTTTCTCAAAAAGTATCCGTCGCATCGCAAAATGGATTGATTTGGAATCCTCATGAAATTTTCTTTCGGATAACATTACCTTTTGTCGATTGGAGCATCTTTGCGAGATAAAAGAAAAATTACGATCCACGCATTAAAATTTTTTTAAAGAAATTTTAAGTTTTTGAAGGCTGCACAAAAATATCATTTTTTCAAAAAGTATCCGTCGCATCGCAAAATGGATTGATTTGGAATCCTCATGAAATTTTCTTTCGGATAACATTACCTTTTGTCGATTGGAGCATCTTGGCGAGATAAAAGAAAAATTACGATCCACGCATTGAAATTTTTTTAAAGAAATTTTAAGTTTTTGAAGGCTGCACAAAAATATCATTTTCTCAAAAAGTATCCGTCGCATCGCAAAACCGATTGCAGATTTAGAATCCCCATGGAATATTCTTTTGGATAACATTACCTTTTGTCGACTGGAGCATCTTGGCGAGATAAAAGGAAAGTTACGATCCACGCATTGAAATTTTTTTTAAAGAAATTTTAAGTTTTTGAAGGCTGCACAAAAATATCATTTTCTCAAAAAGTGTCCGTCGCATTGCAAAACTGATTGCAGATTTAGAATTCCCATGGAATTTTCTTTCGGATAACAGTACCTTTTGTCGATTGGAGCATCTTGGCGCGATATAAGAAAAATTACGATCCACGAATAGAATTTTTTTTTTTTAATTTTTAGTTTTTGAAGGCTGCACAAAAATATCATTTTCTCAAAAAGTATCCGTCGCATTGCAAAACTGGTTGCAGATTTAGAATCCCCATGGAATTTTCTTTTGGATAACATTACCTTTTGTCGATTGGAGCATCTTGGCGCGATATAAGAAAGATTACGATCCACGCATTGAATTTCTTTATGAAATTTTAAGTTTTGACGGCTGCACAAAAATATCATTTTCTCAAAAAGTATCCGTCGCATTGCAAAACTGGTTGCAGACTTAGAATACTCATGGAATTTTCTTTTGGATAACATTACCTTTTGTCGACTGGAGCATCTTGGCGAGATAAAAGAAAAATTACGATCCACGCATTGAAATTTTTTTAAAGAAATTTTAAGTTTTTGAAGGCTGCACAAAAATATCATTTTCTCAAAAAGTATCCGTCGCATCGCAAAACCGATTGCAGATTTAGAATCCCCATGGAATATTCTTTTGGATAACATTACCTTTTGTCGACTGAAGCATCTTGGCGAGATAAAAGGAAAATTACGATCCACGCATTGAAATTTTTTTTAAAGAAATTTTAAGTTTTTGAAGGCTGCACAAAAATATCATTTTCTCAAAAAGTGTCCGTCGCATCGCAAAACTGATTGCAGATATAGAATCCCCATCGAATTTTGTTTCGGATAACATTACCTTTTGTCGATTGGAACATCTTGGCGCGATATAAGAGAAATTACGATCCACGCATTGAAATTTTTTTTAAAGAGATTTTAAGTTTTTGAAGGCTGCACAAAAATATCATTTTCTCAAAAAGTATCCGTCGCATCGCAAAACCGATTGCAGATTTAGAATCCCCATGGAATATTCTTTTGGATAACATTACCTTTTGTCGACTGGAGCATCTTGGCGAGATAAAAGGAAAATTACGATCCACGCATTGAAATTTTTTTTAAAGAAATTTTAAGTTTTTGAAGGCTGCACAAAAATATCATTTTCTCAAAAAGTATCTTTGCGAGATAAAAGAAAAATTACGATCCGCGCATTGAAATTTTTTAAAGAAATTTTAAGTTTTTGAAGGCTGCACAAAAATATAATTTTCTCAAAAAATATCCGTCGCATCGCAAAACCGATTGCAGATTTAGAAGCCCCATGGAATTTTCTTTCGGATAACAGTACCTTTTGTCGATTGGAGCATCTTGGCGCGATATAAGAAAAATTACGATCCACGCATTGAATTTCTTTATGAAATTTTAAGTTTTGACGGCTGCACAAAAATATCATTTTCTCAAAAAGTATCCATCGCATCGCAAAATGGATTGATTTGGAATCCTCATGAAATTTTCTTTCGGATAACATTACCTTTTGTCGATTGGAGCATCTTTGCGAGATAAAAGAAAAATTACGATCCACGCATTGAAATTTTTTTAAAGAAATTTTAAGTTTTTGAAGGCTGCACAAAAATATCATTTTCTCAAAAAGTATCCGTCGCATCGCAAAACAGATTCCAGATTTGGAATTTTGATGAAATTTTCATTCCGATAACATTACCATTTGTCGATTGGAACATCTTGGCGCGCTATAAGAAAAATTACGTTCCACGCATTGAATTTTTTTTAAAGAAATTTTAAGTTTTTGAAGGCTGCACAAAAATATCATTTTCTCAAAAAGTATCCGTCGCATCGCAAAATGGATTGATTTGGAATCCTCATGAAATTTTCTTTCGGATAACATTACCTTTTGTCGATTGGAGCATCTTGGCGAGATAAAAGAAAAATTACGATCCACGCATTGAAATTTTTTTTAAAGAGATTTTAAGTTTATGAAGGCTGCACAAAAATATCATTTTCTCAAAAAGTATCCGTCGCATCGCAAAATGGATTGATTTGGAATCCTCATGGAATTTTCTTTCGGATAACATTACCTTTTGTCGATTAGAGCATCTTGGCGAGATAAAAGAAAAATTACGATCCACGCACTGAAATTTTTTTTTGAGAAATTTTGAGTTTTTGAAGCCTGCACAAAAATATCATTTTCTCAAAAAGTATCTTTGCGAGATAAAAGAAAAATTACGATCCGCGCATTGAAATTTTTTAAAGAAATTTTAAGTTTTTGAAGGCTGCACAAAAATATCATTTTCTTAAAAAGTATCCGTCGCATTGCAAAACTGGTTGCAGATTTAGAATCCCCATGGAATTTTCTTTTGGATAACATTACCTTTTGTCGATTGGAGCATCTTTGCGAGATAAAAGAAAAATTACGATCCACGCACTGAAATTTTTTTTTGAGAAATTTTGAGTTTTTGAAGGCTGCACAAAAATATAATTTTCTCAAAAAGTATCCGTCGCATCGCAAAACTGATTGCAGATTTAGAATCCCCATGGAATTTTCTTTCGGATAACAGTACCTTTTGTCGATTGGAGCATCTTGGCGCGATATAAGAAAAATTACGATCCACGCATTGAATTTCTTTATGAAATTTTAAGTTTTTGAAGGCTGCACAAAAATATCATTTTCTCAAAAAGTATCCGTCGCATCGCAAAACCGATTGCAGATTTAGAATCCCCATGGAATATTCTTTTGGATAACATTACCTTTTGTCGACTGAAGCATCTTGGCGAGATAAAAGGAAAATTACGATCCACGCATTGAAATTTTTTTTAAAGAAATTTTAAGTTTTTGAAGGCTGCACAAAAATATCATTTTCTCAAAAAGTGTCCGTCGCATCGCAAAACTGATTGCAGATTTAGAATCCCCATCGAATTTTCTTTCGGATAACATTACCTTTTGTCGATTGGAACATCTTGGCGCGATATAAGAGAAATTACGATCCACGCATTGAAATTTTTTTTAAAGAGATTTTAAGTTTTTGAAGGCTGCACAAAAATATCATTTTCTCAAAAAGTATCCGTCGCATCGCAAAATGGATTGATTTGGAATCCTCATGGAATTTTCTTTCGGATAACATTACCTTTTGTCGATTAGAGCATCTTGGCGAGATAAAAGAAAAATTACGATCCACGCACTGAAATTTTTTTTTGAGAAATTTTGAGTTTTTGAAGGCTGCACAAAAATATCATTTTCTCAAAAAGTATCTTTGCGAGATAAAAGAAAAATTACGATCCGCGCATTGAAATTTTTTAAAGAAATTTTAAGTTTTTGAAGGCTGCACAAAAATATCATTTTCTCAAAAAATATCCGTCGCATCGCAAAACCGATTGCAGATTTAGAAGCCCCATGGAATTTTCTTTCGGATAACAGTACCTTTTGTCGATTAGAGCATCTTGGCGAGATAAAAGAAAAATTACGATCCACGCACTGAAATTTTTTTTCAGTATCCATCGCATCGCAAAAACTGATTGCAGATTTTGAATCCCCATGGAATTTTCTTTCGGATAACATTAGCTTTTGTCGATTGGATCATCTTGGCGCGATATAAGAAAAATTACGATCCGCGCATTGAAATTTTTTAAAGAAATTTTAAGTTTTTGAAGGCTGCACAAAAATATCATTTTCTCAAAAAATATCCGTCGCATCGCAAAACCGATTGCAGATTTAGAAGCCCCATGGAATTTTCTTTCGGATAACAGTACCTTTTGTCGATTGGAGCATCTTGGCGCGATATAAGAAAAATTACGATCCACGCATTGAATTTCTTTATGAAATTTTAAGTTTTGACGGCTGCACAAAAATATCATTTTCTCAAAAAGTATCCATCGCATCGCAAAACGGATTGCAGATTTGGAATCCTCATGGCATTTTCTTTCGGATAACATTAGCGCTTGTCGATTAGAGCATCTTGGTGAGATAAAAGAAAAATTACGATCCACGCAGTGAAATTTTTTTTTGAGAAATTTTGAGTTTTTGAAGGCTGCACAAAAATATCATTTTCTCAAAAAGTATCCGTCGCATCGCAAAACCGATTGCAGATTTAGAATCCCCATGGAATATTCTTTTGGATAACATTACCTTTTGTCGATTGGAGCATCTTTGCGAGATAAAAGAAAAATTACGATCCACGCACTGAAATTTTTTTTTGAGAAATTTTGAGTTTTTGAAGGCTGCACAAAAATATCATTTTCTCAAAAAGTATCCATCGCATCGCAAAACCGATTGCAGATTTAGAATCCCCATGGAATTTTCTTTCATATAACAGTACTTTTTGTCGATTGGAGCATCTTGGCGCGATATAAGAAAAATTACGATCCACGAATAGAATTTTTTTTTTTTAATTTTTAGTTTTTGAAGGCTGCACAAAAATATCATTTTCTCAAAAAGTATCCGTCGCATCGCAAAACGGATTGCAGATTTGGAATCCTCATGGCATTTTCTTTCGGACAACATTAGCGTTTGTCGATTAGAGCATCTTGGCGAGATAAAAGAAAAATTACGATCCACGCATTGAATTTCTTTATGAAATTTTAAGTTTTGACGGCTGCACAAAAATATCATTTTCTCAAAAAGTATCCGTCGCATTGCAAAACTGGTTGCAGATTTAGAATCCCCATGGAATTTTCTTTTGGATAACATTACCTTTTGTCGACTGGAGCATCTTGGCGAGATAAAAGAAAAATTACGATCCACGCATTGAAATTTTTTTAAAGAAATTTTAAGTTTTTGAAGGCTGCACAAAAATACCATTTTCTCAAAAAGTATCCGTCGCATCGCAAAACCGATTGCAGATTTAGAATCTTCATGGAATATTCTTTTGGATAACATTACCTTTTGCCGACTGAAGCATCTTGGCGAGATAAAAGGAAAATTACGATCCACGCATTGAAATTTTTTTTAAAGAAATTTTAAGTTTTTGAAGGCTGCACAAAAATATCATTTTCTCAAAAAGTGTCCGTCGCATCGCAAAACTGATTGCAGATTTAGAATCCCCATCGAATTTTCTTTCGGATAACATTACCTTTTGTCGATTGGAACATCTTGGCGCGATATAAGAGAAATTACGATCCACGCATTGAAATTTTTTTTAAAGAAATTTTAAGTTTTTGAAGGCTGCACAAAAATATCATTTTCTCAAAAAGTATCCGTCGCATCGCAAAATGGATTGATTTGGAATCCTCATGAAATTTTCTTTCGGATAACATTACCTTTTGTCGATTGGAGCATCTTGGCGAGATAAAAGAAAAATTACGATCCACGCATTGAAATTTTTTTTAAAGAGATTTTAAGTTTTTGAAGGCTGCACAAAAATATCATTTTCTCAAAAAGTATCCGTCGCATCGCAAAATGGATTGATTTGGAATCCTCATGGAATTTTCTTTCGGATAACATTACCTTTTGTCGATTAGAGCATCTTGGCGAGATAAAAGAAAAATTACGATCCACGCACTGAAATTTTTTTTTGAGAAATTTTGAGTTTTTGAAGGCTGCACAAAAATATCATTTTCTCAAAAAGTATCTTTGCGAGATAAAAGAAAAATTACGATCCGCGCATTGAAATTTTTTAAAGAAATTTTAAGTTTTTGAAGGCTGCACAAAAATATCATTTTCTTAAAAAGTATCCGTCGCATCGCAAAACTGATTGCAGATTTAGAATCCCCATGGAATTTTCTTTCGGATAACAGTACCTTTTGTCGATTGGAGCATCTTGGCGCGATATAAGAAAAATTACGATCCACGCATTGAATTTCTTTATGAAATTTTAAGTTTTGACGGCTGCACAAAAATATCATTTTCTCAAAAAGTATCCGTCGCATTGCAAAACTGGTTGCAGATTTAGAATCCCCATGGAATTTTCTTTTGGATAACATTACCTTTTGTCGACTGGAGCATCTTGGCGAGATAAAAGAAAAATTACGATCCACGCATTGAAATTTTTTTAAAGAAATTTTAAGTTTTTGAAGGCTGCACAAAAATATCATTTTCTCAAAAAGTATCCGTCGCATCGCAAAACCGATTGCAGATTTAGAATCCCCATGGAATATTCTTTTGGATAACATTACCTTTTGTCGACTGGAGCATCTTGGCGAGATAAAAGGAAAATTACGATCCACGCATTGAAATTTTTTTTAAAGAAATTTTAAGTTTTTGAAGGCTGCACAAAAATATCATTTTCTCAAAAAGTGTCCGTCGCATTGCAAAACTGATTGCACATTTAGAATTCCCATGGAATTTTCTTTCGGATAACAGTACCTTTTGTCGATTGGAGCATCTTGGCGCGATATAAGAAAAATTACGATCCACGAATAGAATTTTTTTTTTTTAATTTTTAGTTTTTGAATGCTGCACAAAAATATCATTTTCTCAAAAAGTATCCGTCGCATTGCAAAACTGGTTGCAGATTTAGAATCCCCATGGAATTTTCTTTTGGATAACATTACCTTTTGTCGATTGGAGCATCTTGGCGCGATATAAGAAAAATTACGATCCACGCATTGAATTTCTTTATGAAATTTTAAGTTTTGACGGCTGCACAAAAATATCATTTTCTCAAAAAGTATCCGTCGCATTGCAAAACTGGTTGCAGATTTAGAATATTCATGGAATTTTCTTTTGGATAACATTACCTTTTGTCGACTGGAGCATCTTGGCGAGATAAAAGAAAAATTACGATCCACGCATTGAAATTTTTTTAAAGAAATTTTAAGTTTTTGAAGGCTGCACAAAAATATCATTTTCTCAAAAAGTATCCGTCGCATCGCAAAACCGATTGCAGATTTAGAATCCCCATGGAATATTCTTTTGGATAACATTACCTTTTGTCGACTGAAGCATCTTGGCGAGATAAAAGGAAAATTACGATCCACGCATTGAAATTTTTTTTAAAGAAATTTTAAGTTTTTGAAGGCTGCACAAAAATATCATTTTCTCAAAAAGTGTCCGTCGCATCGCAAAACTGATTGCAGATTTAGAATCCCCATCGAATTTTCTTTCGGATAACATTACCTTTTGTCGATTGGAACATCTTGGCGCGATATAAGAGAAATTACGATCCACGCATTGAAATTTTTTTTAAAGAGATTTTAAGTTTTTGAAGGCTGCACAAAAATATCATTTTCTCAAAAAGTATCCGTCGCATCGCAAAATGGATTGATTTGGAATCCTCATGGAATTTTCTTTCGGATAACATTACCTTTTGTCGATTAGAGCATCTTGGCGAGATAAAAGAAAAATTACGATCCACGCACTGAAATTTTTTTTTGAGAAATTTTGAGTTTTTGAAGGCTGCACAAAAATATCATTTTCTCAAAAAGTATCTTTGCGAGATAAAAGAAAAATTACGATCCGCGCATTGAAATTTTTTAAAGAAATTTTAAGTTTTTGAAGGCTGCACAAAAATATCATTTTCTCAAAAAATATCCGTCGCATCGCAAAACCGATTGCAGATTTAGAAGCCCCATGGAATTTTCTTTCGGATAACAGTACCTTTTGTCGATTAGAGCATCTTGGCGAGATAAAAGAAAAATTACGATCCACGCACTGAAATTTTTTTTCAGTATCCATCGCATCGCAAAAACTGATTGCAGATTTTGAATCCCCATGGAATTTTCTTTCGGATAACATTAGCTTTTGTCGATTGGATCATCTTGGCGCGATATAAGAAAAATTACGATCCGCGCATTGAAATTTTTTAAAGAAATTTTAAGTTTTTGAAGGCTGCACAAAAATATCATTTTCTCAAAAAATATCCGTCGCATCGCAAAACCGATTGCAGATTTAGAAGCCCCATGGAATTTTCTTTCGGATAACAGTACCTTTTGTCGATTGGAGCATCTCGGCGCGATATAAGAAAAATTACGATCCACGCATTGAATTTCTTTATGAAATTTTAAGTTTTGACGGCTGCACAAAAATATCATTTTCTCAAAAAGTATCCATCGCATCGCAAAATGGATTGATTTGGAATCCTCATGAAATTTTCTTTCGGATAACATTACCTTTTGTCGATTGGAGCATCTTTGCGAGATAAAAGAAAAATTACGATCCACGCATTGAAATTTTTTTAAAGAAATTTTAAGTTTTTGAAGGCTGCACAAAAATATCATTTTCTCAAAAAGTATCCATCGCATCGCAAAACCGATTGCAGATTTAGAATCCCCATGGAATTTTCTTTCATATAACAGTACTTTTTGTCGATTGGAGCATTTTGGCGCGATATAAGAAAAATTACGATCCACGAATAGAATTTTTTTTTTTTAATTTTTAGTTTTTGAAGGCTGCACAAAAATATCATTTTCTCAAAAAGTATCCATCGCATCGCAAAACGGATTGCAGATTTGGAATCCTCATGGCATTTTCTTTCGGATAACATTAGCGCTTGTCGATTAGAGCATCTTGGTGAGATAAAAGAAAAATTACGATCCACGCACTGAAATTTTTTTTTGAGAAATTTTGAGTTTTTGAAGGCTGCACAAAAATATCATTTTCTCAAAAAGTATCCGTCGCATCGCAAAACTGATTGCAGATTTAGAATCCCCATGGAATTTTCTTTCGGATAACAGTACCTTTTGTCGATTGGAGCATCTAGGCGCGATATAAGAAATATTACGATCCACGAATAGAATTTTTTTTTTTTTAATTTTTAGTTTTTGAAGGCTGCACAAAAATATCATTTTCTCAAAAAGTATCCGTCGCATCGCAAAACGGATTGCAGATTTGGAATCCTCATGGCATTTTCTTTCGGACAACATTAGCGTTTGTCGATTAGAGCATCTTGGCGAGATAAAAGAAAAATTACGATCCACGCACTGAAATTTTTTTTTGAGAAATTTTGAGTTTTTGAAGGCTGCACAAAAATATCATTTTCTCAAAAAGTATCCGTCGCATCGCAAAACTGGTTGCAGATTTAGAATATTCATGGAATTTTCTTTTGGATAACATTACCTTTTGTCGACTGGAGCATCTTGGCGAGATAAAAGAAAAATTACGATCCACGCATTGAAATTTTTTTAAAGAAATTTTAAGTTTTTGAAGGCTGCACAAAAATATCATTTTCTCAAAAAGTATCCATCGCATCGCAAAACCGATTGCAGATTTAGAATCCCCATGGAATATTCTTTTGGATAACATTACCTTTTGTCGACTGAAGCATCTTGGCGAGATAAAAGGAAAATTACGATCCACGCATTGAAATTTTTTTAAAGAAATTTTAAGTTTTTGAAGGCTGCACAAAAATATCATTTTCTCAAAAAGTATCTTTGCGAGATAAAAGAAAAATTACGATCCGCGCATTGAAATTTTTTAAAGAAATTTTAAGTTTTTGAAGGCTGCACAAAAATATCATTTTCTCAAAAAATATCCGTCGCATCGCAAAACCGATTGCAGATTTAGAATCCCCATGGGATATTCTTTTGGATAACATTACCTTTTGTCGATTGGAGCATCTTGGCGAGATAAAAGAAAAATTACGATCCACGCATTGAAATTTTTTTTAAAGAGATTTTAAGTTTTTGAAGGCTGCACAAAAATATCATTTTCTCAAAAAGTATCCGTCGCATCGCAAAATGGATTGATTTGGAATCCTCATGGAATTTTCTTTCGGATAACATTACCTTTTGTCGATTAGAGCATCTTGGCGAGATAAAAGAAAAATTACGATCCACGCACTGAAATTTTTTTTTGAGAAATTTTGAGTTTTTGAAGGCTGCACAAAAATATCATTTTCTCAAAAAGTATCTTTGCGAGATAAAAGAAAAATTACGATCCGCGCATTGAAATTTTTTAAAGAAATTTTAAGTTTTTGAAAGCTGCACAAAAATATCATTTTCTCAAAAAATATCCGTCGCATCGCAAAACCGATTGCAGATTTAGAAGCCCCATGGAATTTTCTTTCGGATAACAGTACCTTTTGTCGATTGGGGCATCTTGGCGCGATATAAGAAAAATTACGATCCACGCATTGAATTTCTTTATGAAATTTTAAGTTTTGACGGCTGCACAAAAATATCATTTTCTCAAAAAGTATCCGTCGCATTGCAAAACTGGTTGCAGATTTAGAATCCCCATGGAATTTTCTTTTGGATAACATTACCTTTTGTCGATTGGAGCATCTTTGCGAGATAAAAGAAAAATTACGATCCACGCACTGAAATTTTTTTTTGAGAAATTTTGAGTTTTTGAAGGCTGCACAAAAATATAATTTTCTCAAAAAGTATCCGTCGCATCGCAAAACCGATTGCAGATTTAGAATCCCCATGGAATATTCTTTTGGATAGCATTACCTTTTGTCGACTGAAGCATCTTGGCGAGATAAAAGGAAAATTACGATCCACGCATTGAAATTTTTTTTAAAGAACTTTTAAGTTTTTGAAGGCTGCACAAAAATATCATTTTCTCAAAAAGTGTCCGTCGCATCGCAAAACTGATTGCAGATTTAGAATCCCCATCGAATTTTCTTTCGGATAACATTACCTTTTGTCGATTGGAACATCTTGGCGCGATATAAGAGAAATTACGATCCACGCATTGAAATTTTTTAAAGAAATTTTAAGTTTTTGAAGGCTGCACAAAAATATCATTTTCTCAAAAAATATCCGTCGCATCGCAAAACTGATTGCAGATTTAGAATCCCCATGGAATTTTCTTTTGGATGGCATTACCTTTTGTCGATTGGAGCATCTTGGCGCGATATAAGAAAAATTACGATCCACGAATAGAATTTTTTTTTTTTAAATTTTAAGTTTTTGAAGGCTGCACAAAAATATCATTTTCTCAAAAAGTATCCGTCGCATCGCAAAACGGATTGCAGATTTGGAATCCCCATGGAATTTTCTTTCGGACAACATAAGCTCTTATCGATTGGAGCATCTTGGCGAGATAAAAGAAAAATTACGATCCACGCACTGAAATTTTTTTTTGAGAAATTTTGAGTTTTTGAAGGCTGCACAAAAATATCATTTTCTCAAAAAGTATCCGTCGTATCGCAAAACTGATTGCAGATTTAGAATCCCCATGGAATTTTCTTTTGGATGGCATTGCCTTTTGTCGATTGGAGCATCTTGGCGAGATAAAAGAAAAATTACGATCCACGCATTGAATTTTTTTTTAAGAATTTTTAAGTTTTTGAAGGCTGCACAAAAATATCATTTTCTCAAAAGGTATCCGTTGTATCGCAAAACTGATCGCAGATTTAGAATCCCCATGGAATTTTCTTTTGGATGGCATTGCCTTTTGTCGATTGGAACATCTTGGCGAGATAAAAGAAAAATTACGATCCACGCATTGAAATTTTTTTTAAAGAAATTTTAATTTTTTGAAGGCTGCACAAAAATATCATTTTCTCAAAAAGTATATGTCGCATCGCAAAACCGATTGCAGATTTGAAATCCTCATGGAATTTTCTTTCGGATAACATTACCTTTTGTCGATTGGAGCATCTTGGCGCGATATAAGAAAAATTACGATCCACGAATAGAATTTTTTTTTTTTAAATTTTAATTTTTTGAAGGCTGCACAAAAATATCATTTTCTCAAAAAGTATCCGTCGCATCGCAAAACCGATTGCAGATTTAGAATTCCCATAGAATTTTCTTTTGGATGGCATTACCTTTTGTCGATTGGAGCGACTGACGCATCTTGGCGAGATAAAAGAAAAATTACGATCCACGCATTGAATTATTTTTTTAAGAATTTTTAAGTTTTTGAACGCTGCACAAAAATATCATTTTCTCAAAAAGTATCCGTCGCATCGCAAAGCTGATTGCAGATTTAGAATCCCCATGGAATTTTCTTTTGGATGGCATTACCTTTTGTCGATTGGAGCATCTTGGCGCGATATAAGAAAAATTACGATCCACGAATAGAATTTTTTTTTTTAAATTTTAAGTTTTTGAAGGCTGCACAAAAATATCATTTTCTCAGAAGTATCCGTCGCATCGCAAAACCGATTGCAGATTTAGAATTCCCATAGAATTTTCTTTAGGATGGCATTACCTTTTGTCGATTGGAGCGACTGACGCATCTTGGCGAGATAAAAGAAAAATTACGATCCACGCATTGAAATTTTTTTTAAAGAAATTTTAATTTTTTGAAGGCTGCACAAAAATATCATTTTCTCAAAAAGTATCCGTCGCATCGCAAAACCGATTGCAGATTTAGAATCCCCATGGAATTTTCTCTTGGATGGCATTACCTTTTGTCGATTGGAGCATCTTGGCGCGATATAAGAAAAATTACGATCCACGAATAGAATTTTTTTTTTTTAATTTTAAGTTTTTGAAGGCTGCACAAAAATATCATTTTCTCAGAAGTATCCGTCGCATCGCAAAACCGATTGCAGATTTAGAATTCCCATAGAATTTTCTTTTGGATGGCATTACCTTTTGTCGATTGGAGCGACTGACGCATCTTGGCGAGATAAAAGAAAAATTACGATCCACGCATTGAAATTTTTTTTAAAGAAATTTTAATTTTTTGAAGGCTGCACAAAAATATCATTTTCTCAAAAAGTATCCGTCGCATCGCAAAACGGATTGCAGATTTGGAATCCTCATGGAATTTTCTTTCGGATAACATAAGCTTTTGTCGATTGGAGCATCTTGGCGAGATAAAAGAAAAATTACGATCCACGCACTGAAATTTTTTTTCAGAAATTTTGAGTTTTTGAAGGCTGCACAAAAATATCATTTTCTCAAAAAGTATCCGTCGCATCGCAAAACTGATCGGAGATTTAGAATCCCCATGGAATTTTCTTTTGGATGGCATTGCCTTTTGTCGATTGGAGCATCTTGGCGAGATAAAAGAAAAATTACGATCCACGAATAGAATTTTTTTTTTTTTTAATTTTAAGTTTTTGAAGGCTGCACAAAAATATCATTTTCTCAGAAGTATCCGTCGCATCGCAAAACCGATTGCAGATTTAGAATTCCCATAGAATTTTCTTTTGGATGGCATTACCTTTTGTCGATTGGAGCATCTTGGCGCCATATAAGAAAAATTACGATCCACGAATAGAATTTGTTTTTTTTAAATTTTAAGTTTTTGAAGGCTGCACAAAAATATCATTTTCTCAAAAAGTATCCGTCGCATCGCAAAACCGATTGCAGATTTAGAATCCCCATGGAATTTTCTCTTGGATGGCATTACCTTTTGTCGATTGGAGCATCTTGGCGCGATATAAGAAAAATTACGATCCACGAATAGAATTTTTTTTTTTTAAATTTTAAGTTTTTGAAGGCTGCACAAAAATATCATTTTCTCAGAAGTATCCGTCGCATCGCAAAACCGATTGCAGATTTAGAATTCCCATAGAATTTTCTTTTGGATGGCATTACCTTTTGTCGATTGGAGCGACTGACGCATCTTGGCGAGATAAAAGAAAAATTACGATCCACGCATTGAAATTTTTTTTAAAGAAATTTTAATTTTTTGAAGGCTGCACAAAAATATCATTTTCTCAAAAAGTATCCGTCGCATCGCAAAACCGATTGCAGATTTAGAATCCCCATGGAATTTTCTCTTGGATGGCATTACCTTTTGTCGATTGGAGCATCTTGGCGCGATATAAGAAAAATTACGATCCACGAATAGAATTTTTTTTTTTTAATTTTAAGTTTTTGAAGGCTGCACAAAAATATCATTTTCTCAGAAGTATCCGTCGCATCGCAAAACCGATTGCAGATTTAGAATTCCCATAGAATTTTCTTTTGGATGGCATTACCTTTTGTCGATTGGAGCGACTGACGCATCTTGGCGAGATAAAAGAAAAATTACGATCCACGCATTGAAATTTTTTTTAAAGAAATTTTAATTTTTTGAAGGCTGCACAAAAATATCATTTTCTCAAAAAGTATCCGTCGCATCGCAAAACCGATTGCAGATTTAGAATCCCCATGGAATTTTCTCTTGGATGGCATTACCTTTTGTCGATTGGAGCATCTTGGCGCGATATAAGAAAAATTACGATCCACGAATAGAATTTTTTTTTTTTAAATTTTAAGTTTTTGAAGGCTGCACAAAAATATCATTTTCTCAAAAAGTATCCGTCGCATCGCAAAACGGATTGCAGATTTGGAATCCCCATGGAATTTTCTTTCGGACAACATAAGCTCTTATCGATTGGAGCATCTTGGCGAGATAAAAGAAAAATTACGATCCACGCACTGAAATTTTTTTTTGAGAAATTTTGAGTTTTTGAAGGCTGCACAAAAATATCATTTTCTCAAAAAGTATCCGTCGTATCGCAAAACTGATTGCAGATTTAGAATCCCCATGGAATTTTCTTTTGGATGGCATTGCCTTTTGTCGATTGGAGCATCTTGGCGAGATAAAAGAAAAATTACGATCCACGCATTGAATTTTTTTTTAAGAATTTTTAAGTTTTTGAAGGCTGCACAAAAATATCATTTTCTCAAAAGGTATCCGTTGTATCGCAAAACTGATCGCAGATTTAGAATCCCCATGGAATTTTCTTTTGGATGGCATTGCCTTTTGTCGATTGGAACATCTTGGCGAGATAAAAGAAAAATTACGATCCACGCATTGAAATTTTTTTTAAAGAAATTTTAATTTTTTGAAGGCTGCACAAAAATATCATTTTCTCAAAAAGTATCCGTCGCATCGCAAAACCGATTACAGATTTGGAATCCTCATGGAATTTTCTTTCGGATAACATTACCTTTTGTCGATTGGAGCATCTTGGCGCGATATAAGAAAAATTACGTTCCACGAATAGAATTTTTTTTTTTAAATTTTAAGTTTTTGAAGGCTGCACAAAAATATCATTTTCTCAAAAAGTATCCGTCGCATCGCAAAACTGATTGCAGATTTAGAATCCCCATGGAATTTTCTTTTGGATGGCATTGCCTTTTGTCGATTGGAGCATCTTGGCGAGATAAAAGAAAAATTACGATTCACGCGTTGAAATTTTTTTTAAAGAAATTTAAAGTTTGTGAAGGCTGCACAAAAATATCATTTTCTCAAAAAGTATCCGTCGCATCGCAAAGCTGATTGCAGATTTAGAATCCCCATGGAATTTTCTTTTGGATGGCATTGCCTTTTGTCGATTGGAGCATCTTGGCGAGATAAAAGAAAAATTACGATCCACGCATTGAATTTTTTTTTAAGAATTTTTAAGTTTTTGAAGGCTGCACAAAAATATCATTTTCTCAAAAAGTATCCGTCGCATCGCAAAGCTGATTGCAGATTTAGAATCCCCATGGAATTTTCTTTTGGATGGCATTACCTTTTGTCGATTGGAGCGATTGAAGCATCTTGGCGCGATATAAGAAAAATTACGATCCACGAATAGAATTTTTTTTTTTTAAATTTTAAGTTTTTGAAGGCTGCACAAAAATATCATTTTCTCAAAAAGTATCCGTCGCATCGCAAAACCGATTGCAGATTTGGAATCCTCATGGAATTTTCTTTCGGATAACATTACCTTTTGTCGATTGGAGCATCTTGGCGCGATATAAGAAAAATTACGTTCCACGAATAGAATTTTTTTTTTTTAAATTTTAAGTTTTTGAAGGCTGCACAAAAATATCATTTTCTCAAAAAGTATCCGTCGCATCGCAAAACTGATTGCAGATTTAGAATCCCCATGGAATTTTCTTTTGGATGGCATTGCCTTTTGTCGATTGGAGCATCTTGGCGAGATAAAAGAAAAATTACGATTCACGCGTTGAAATTTTTTTTAAAGAAATTTAAAGTTTGTGAAGGCTGCACAAAAATATCATTTTCTCAAAAAGTATCCGTCGCATCGCAAAACCGATTGCAGATTTAGAATCCCCATGGAATTTTCTTTTGGATGGCATTGCCTTTTGTCGATTGGAGCATCTTGGCGAGATAAAAGAAAAATTACGATCCACGCATTGAATTTTTTTTTAAGAATTTTTAAGTTTTTGAAGGCTGCACAAAAATATCATTTTCTCAAAAAGTATCCGTTGTATCGCAAAGCTGATTGCAGATTTAGAATCCCCATGGAATTTTCGTTTGGATGGCATTGCCTTTTGTCGATTGGAACATCTTGGCGAGATAAAAGAAAAATTACGATTCACGCGTTGAAATTTTTTTTAAAGAAATTTAAAGTTTTTGAAGGCTGCACAAAAATATCATTTTCTCAAAAAGTATCCGTCGCATCGCAAAACTGATTGCAGATTTAGAATCCCCATGGAATTTTCTTTTGGATGGCGTTGCCTTTTGTCGATTGGAGCATCTTGGCGAGATAAAAGAAAAATTACGATATACGCGTTGAAATTTTTTTTAAAGAAATTTAAAGTTTTTGAAGGCTGCACAAAAATATCATTTTCTCAAAAAGTATCCGTCGCATCGCAAAGCTGATTGCAGATTTAGAATCCCCATGGAATTTTCTTTTGGATGGCATTGCCTTTTGTCGATTGGAGCATCTTGGCGAGATAAAAGAAAAATTACGATTCACGCGTTGAAATTTTTTTAAAGAAATTTAAAGTTTGTGAAGGCTGCACAAAAATATCATTTTCTCAAAAAGTATCCGTCGCATCGCAAAACTGATTGCAGATTTAGAATCCCCATGGAATTTTCTTTTGGATGGCATTGCCTTTTGTCGATTGGAGCATCTTGGCGAGATAAAAGAAAAATTACGATTCACGCGTTGAAATTTTTTTTAAAGAAATTTAAAGTTTGTGAAGGCTGCACAAAAATATCATTTTCTCAAAAAGTATCCGTCGCATCGCAAAACTGATTGCAGATTTAGAATCCCCATGGAATTTTCTTTTGGATGGCGTTGCCTTTTGTCGATTGGAGCATCTTGGCGGGATAAAAGAAAAATTACGATATACGCGTTGAAATTTTTTTTAAAGAAATTTAAAGTTTTTGAAGGCTGCACAAAAATATCATTTTCTCAAAAAGTATCCGTCGCATCGCAAAACCGATTGCAGATTTAGAATCCCCATAGAATTTTCTTTTGGATGGCATTACCTTTTGTCGATTGGAGCGATTGAAGCATCTTGGCGAGATAAAAGAAAAATTACGATCCACGCATTGAAATTTTTTTTAAAGAAATTTTAATTTTTTGAAGGCTGCACAAAAATATCATTTTCTCAAAAAGTATCTGTCGCATCGCAAAACCGATTGCAGATTTGGAATCCTCATGGAATTTTCTTTCGGATAACATTACCTTTTGTCGATTGGAGCATCTTGGCGCGATATAAGAAAAATTACGTTCCACGAATAGAATTTTTTTTTTTTAAATTTTAAGTTTTTGAAGGCTGCACAAAAATATCATTTTCTCAAAAAGTATCCGTCGCATCGCAAAACGGATTGCAGATTTGGAATCCTCATGGAATTTTCTTTCGGATAACATAAGCTTTTGTTGATTGGAGCATCTTGGCGAGATAAAAGAAAAATTACGATTCACGCGTTGAAATTTTTTTTAAAGAAATTTAAAGTTTGTGAAGGCTGCACAAAAATATCATTTTCTCAAAAAGTATCCATCGCATCGCAAAACTGATTGCAGATTTAGAATTCCCATAGAATTTTCTTTTGGATGGCATTACCTTTTGTCGATTGGAGCGATTGAAGCATCTTGGCGAGATAAAAGAAAAATTACGATCCACGCATTGAAATTTTTTTTAAAGAAATTTTAATTTGTTGAAGGCTGCACAAAAATATCATTTTCTCAAAAAGTATCTGTCGCATCGCAAAACCGATTGCAGATTTGGAATCCTCATGGAATTTTCTTTCGGATAACATTACCTTTTGTCGATTGGAGCATCTTGGCGCGATATAAGAAAAATTACGATCCACGAATAGAATTTTTTTTTTTAAATTTTAAGTTTTTGAAGGCTGCACAAAAATATCATTTTCTCAAAAAGTATCCGTCGCATCGCAAAACGGATTGCAGATTTGGAATCACCATGGAATTTTCTTTCGGATAACATTAGCTTTTGTCGATTGGAGCATCTTGGCGAGATAAAAGAAAAATTACGATCCACGCACTGAAATTTTTTTTTGAGAAATTTTGAGTTTTTGAAGGCTGCACAAAAATATCATTTTCTCAAAAAGTATCCGTCGCATCGCAAAACGGATTGCAGATTTGGAATCCTCATGGAATTTTCTTTCGGATAACATAAGCTTTTGTCGATTGGAGCATCTTGGCGAGATAAAAGAAAAATTACGATCCACGCATTGAATTTTTTTTTTAAGAATTTTTAAGTTTTTGAAGGCTGCACAAAAATATCATTTTCTCAAAAAGTATCCGTCGCATCGCAAAGCTGATTGCAGATTTAGAATCCCCATGGAATTTTCTTTTGGATGGCATTACCTTTTGTTGATTGGAGCATCTTGGCGCGATATAAGAAAAATTACGATCCACGAATAGAATTTTTTTTTTTTAAATTTTAAGTTTTTGAAGGCTGCACAAAAATATCATTTTCTCAAAAAGTATCCGTCGCATCGCAAAACGGATTGCAGATTTGGAATCCTCATGGAATTTCCTTTCGGATAACATAAGCTTTTGTTGATTGGAGCATCTTGGCGAGATAAAAGAAAAATTACGATCCACGCACTGAAATTTTTTTTTGAGAAATTTTGAGTTTTTGAAGGCTGCACAAAAATATCATTTTCTCAAAAAGTATCCGTCGCATCGCAAAACTGATTGCAGATTTAGAATCCCCATGGAATTTTCTTTTGGATGGCATTGCCTTTTGTCGATTAGAGCTTCTTGGCGAGATAAAAGAAAAATTACGATTCACGCGTTGAAATTTTTTTTAAAGAAATTTAAAGTTTGTGAAGGCTGCACAAAAATATCATTTTCTCAAAAAGTATCCGTCGCATCGCAAAACCGATTGCAGATTTAGAATCCCCATGGAATTTTCTTTTGGATGGCGTTGCCTTTTGTCGATTGGAGCATCTTGGCGAGATAAAAGAAAAATTACGATCCACGCATTGAATTTTTTTTTAAGAATTTTTAAGTTTTTGAAGGCTGCACAAAAATATCATTTTCTCAAAAAGTATCCGTCGCATCGCAAAGCTGATTGCAGATTTAGAATCCCCATGGAATTTTCTTTTGGATGGCATTACCTTTTGTTGATTGGAGCATCTTGGCGCGATATAAGAAAAATTACGATCCACGAATAGAATTTTTTTTTTTTAAATTTTAAGTTTTTGAAGGCTGCACAAAAATATCATTTTCTCAAAAAGTATCCGTCGCATCGCAAAACGGATTGCAGATTTGGAATCCTCATGGAATTTCCTTTCGGATAACATAAGCTTTTGTTGATTGGAGCATCTTGGCGAGATAAAAGAAAAATTACGATTCACGCGTTAAAATTTTTTTTAAAGAAATTTAAAGTTTGTGAAGGCTGCACAAAAATATCATTTTCTCAAAAAGTATCCGTCGCATCGCAAAACTGATTGCAGATTTAGAATCCCCATGGAATTTTCTTTTGGATGGCGTTGCCTTTTGTCGATTGGAGCATCTTGGCGGGATAAAAGAAAAATTACGATATACGCGTTGAAATTTTTTTTAAAGAAATTTAAAGTTTTTGAAGGCTGCACAAAAATATCATTTTCTCAAAAAGTATCCGTCGCATCGCAAAACCGATTGCAGATTTAGAATCCCCATAGAATTTTCTTTTGGATGGCATTACCTTTTGTCGATTGGAGCGATTGAAGCATCTTGGCGAGATAAAAGAAAAATTACGATCCACGCATTGAAATTTTTTTTAAAGAAATTTTAATTTTTTGAAGGCTGCACAAAAATATCATTTTCTCAAAAAGTATCTGTCGCATCGCAAAACCGATTGCAGATTTGGAATCCTCATGGAATTTTCTTTCGGATAACATTACCTTTTGTCGATTGGAGCATCTTGGCGCGATATAAGAAAAATTACGTTCCACGAATAGAATTTTTTTTTTTTAAATTTTAAGTTTTTGAAGGCTGCACAAAAATATCATTTTCTCAAAAAGTATCCGTCGCATCGCAAAACGGATTGCAGATTTGGAATCCTCATGGAATTTTCTTTCGGATAACATAAGCTTTTGTTGATTGGAGCATCTTGGCGAGATAAAAGAAAAATTACGATTCACGCGTTGAAATTTTTTTTAAAGAAATTTAAAGTTTGTGAAGGCTGCACAAAAATATCATTTTCTCAAAAAGTATCCATCGCATCGCAAAACCGATTGCAGATTTAGAATTCCCATAGAATTTTCTTTTGGATGGCATTACCTTTTGTCGATTGGAGCGATTGAAGCATCTTGGCGAGATAAAAGAAAAATTACGATCCACGCATTGAAATTTTTTTTAAAGAAATTTTAATTTGTTGAAGGCTGCACAAAAATATCATTTTCTCAAAAAGTATCTGTCGCATCGCAAAACCGATTGCAGATTTGGAATCCTCATGGAATTTTCTTTCGGATAACATTACCTTTTGTCGATTGGAGCATCTTGGCGCGATATAAGAAAAATTACGATCCACGAATAGAATTTTTTTTTTTAAATTTTAAGTTTTTGAAGGCTGCACAAAAATATCATTTTCTCAAAAAGTATCCGTCGCATCGCAAAACGGATTGCAGATTTGGAATCACCATGGAATTTTCTTTCGGATAACATTAGCTTTTGTCGATTGGAGCATCTTGGCGAGATAAAAGAAAAATTACGATCCACGCACTGAAATTTTTTTTTGAGAAATTTTGAGTTTTTGAAGGCTGCACAAAAATATCATTTTCTCAAAAAGTATCCGTCGCATCGCAAAACGGATTGCAGATTTGGAATCCTCATGGAATTTTCTTTCGGATAACATAAGCTTTTGTCGATTGGAGCATCTTGGCGAGATAAAAGAAAAATTACGATCCACGCATTGAATTTTTTTTTAAGAATTTTTAAGTTTTTGAAGGCTACACAAAAATATCATTTTCTCAAAAAGTATCCGTCGCATCGCAAAGCTGATTGCAGATTTAGAATCCCCATGGAATTTTCTTTTGGATGGCATTACCTTTTGTTGATTGGAGCATCTTGGCGCGATATAAGAAAAATTACGATCCACGAATAGAATTTTTTTTTTTTAAATTTTAAGTTTTTGAAGGCTGCACAAAAATATCATTTTCTCAAAAAGTATCCGTCGCATCGCAAAACGGATTGCAGATTTGGAATCCTCATGGAATTTCCTTTCGGATAACATAAGCTTTTGTTGATTGGAGCATCTTGGCGAGATAAAAGAAAAATTACGATCCACGCACTGAAATTTTTTTTTGAGAAATTTTGAGTTTTTGAAGGCTGCACAAAAATATCATTTTCTCAAAAAGTATCCGTCGCATCGCAAAACTGATTGCAGATTTAGAATCCCCATGGAATTTTCTTTTGGATGGCATTGCCTTTTGTCGATTAGAGCTTCTTGGCGAGATAAAAGAAAAATTACGATTCACGCGTTGAAATTTTTTTTAAAGAAATTTAAAGTTTGTGAAGGCTGCACAAAAATATCATTTTCTCAAAAAGTATCCGTCGCATCGCAAAACCGATTGCAGATTTAGAATCCCCATGGAATTTTCTTTTGGATGGCATTGCCTTTTGTCGATTGGAGCATCTTGGCGAGATAAAAGAAAAATTACGATCCACGCATTGAAATTTTTTTTAAAGAAATTTTAATTTTTTGAAGGCTGCACAAAAATATCATTTTCTCAAAAAGTATCCGTCGCATCCGATTGCAGATTTAGAATCCCCATGGAATTTTCTTTTGGATGGCATTGCCTTTTGTCGATTGGAGCATCTTGGCGCGATATAAGAAAAATTACGATCCACGAATAGAATTTTTTTTTTTAAATTTTAAGTTTTTGAAGGCTGCACAAAAATATCATTTTCTCAAAAAGTATCCGTCGCATCGCAAAACGGATTGCAGATTTGGAATCACCATGGAATTTTCTTTCGGATAACATTAGCTTTTGTCGATTGGAGCATCTTGGCGAGATAAAAGAAAAATTACGATCCACGCACTGAAATTTTTTTTTGAGAAATTTTGAGTTTTTGAAGGCTGCACAAAAATATCATTTTCTCAAAAAGTATCCGTCGCATCGCAAAACGGATTGCAGATTTGGAATCCTCATGGAATTTTCTTTCGGATAACATAAGCTTTTGTCGATTGGAGCATCTTGGCGAGATAAAAGAAAAATTACGATCCACGCATTGAATTTTTTTTTAAGAATTTTTAAGTTTTTGAAGGCTGCACAAAAATATCATTTTCTCAAAAAGTATCCGTCGCATCGCAAAGCTGATTGCAGATTTAGAATCCCCATGGAATTTTCTTTTGGATGGCATTACCTTTTGTTGATTGGAGCATCTTGGCGCGATATAAGAAAAATTACGATCCACGAATAGAATTTTTTTTTTTTAAATTTTAAGTTTTTGAAGGCTGCACAAAAATATCATTTTCTCAAAAAGTATCCGTCGCATCGCAAAACGGATTGCAGATTTGGAATCCTCATGGAATTTCCTTTCAGATAACATAAGCTTTTGTTGATTGGAGCATCTTGGCGAGATAAAAGAAAAATTACGATCCACGCACTGAAATTTTTTTTTGAGAAATTTTGAGTTTTTGAAGGCTGCACAAAAATATCATTTTCTCAAAAAGTATCCGTCGCATCGCAAAACTGATTGCAGATTTAGAATCCCCATGGAATTTTCTTTTGGATGGCATTGCCTTTTGTCGATTAGAGCTTCTTGGCGAGATAAAAGAAAAATTACGATTCACGCGTTGAAATTTTTTTTAAAGAAATTTAAAGTTTGTGAAGGCTGCACAAAAATATCATTTTCTCAAAAAGTATCCGTCGCATCGCAAAACCGATTGCAGATTTAGAATCCCCATGGAATTTTCTTTTGGATGGCATTGCCTTTTGTCGATTGGAGCATCTTTGCGAGATAAAAGAAAAATTACGATCCACGCATTGAAATTTTTTTAAAGAAATTTAAATTTTTTGAAGGCTGCACAAAAATATCATTTTCTCAAAAAGTATCCGTCGCATCGCAAAACGGATTGCAGATTTAGAATTCCCATGGAATTTTCTTTTGGATGGCATTACCTTTTGTCGATTGGAGCATCTTGGCGCCATATAAGAAAAATTACGATCCACGAATAGAATTTTTTTTTTTTAAATTTTTAAGTTTTTGAAGGCTGCACAAAAATATCATTTTCTCAAAAAGTATCCGTCGCATCGCAAAACGGATTGCAGATTTGGAATCCTCATGGAATTTTCTTTTGGATGGCATTACCTTTTGTCGATTGGAACATCTTGGCGCGATATAAGAGAAATTACGATCCACGCATTGAATTTTTTTTTAAGAATTTTTAAGTTTTTGAAGGCTGCACAAAAATATCATTTTCTCAAAAAGTATCCGTCGCATCCGATTGCAGATTTAGAATCCCCATGGAATTTTCTTTTGGATGGCATTGCCTTTTGTCGATTGGAGCATCTTGGCGAGATAAAAGAAAAATTACGATTCACGCGTTGAAATTTTTTTTAAAGAAATTTAAAGTTTTTGAAGGCTGCACAAAAATATCATTTTCTCAAAAAGTATCCGTCGCATCCGATTGCAGATTTAGAATCCCCATGGAATTTTCTTTTGGATGGCATTGCCTTTTGTCGATTGGAACATCTTGGCGCGATATAAGAGAAATTACGATCCACGCATTGAATTTTTTTTTAAGAATTTTTAAGTTTTTGAAGGCTGCACAAAAATATCATTTTCTCAAAAAGTATCCGTCGCATTGCAAAACGGATTGCAGATTTAGAATCCCCATGAAATTTTCTTTTGGATGGCATTACCTTTTGTCGATTGGAGCATCTTGGCGCCATATAAGAAAAATTACGATCCACGCATTGAATTTTTTTTTAAGAATTTTTAAGTTTTTGAAGGCTGCACAAAAATATCATTTTCTCAAAAAGTATCCGTCGCATCGCAAAACGGATTGCAGATTTAGAATTCCCATGGAATTTTCTTTTGGATGGCATTACCTTTTGTCGATTGGAGCATCTTGGCGCCATATAAGAAAAATTACGATCCACGAATAGAATTTTTTTTTTTTAAATTTTAAGTTTTTGAAGGCTGCACAAAAATATCATTTTCTCAAAAAGTATCCGTCGCATCGCAAAACTGATTGCAGATTTAGAATCCCTATGGAATTTTCTTTCGGATAACATTAGCTTCTGTCGATTGGAGCATCTTGGCGAGATAAAAGAAAAATTACGATCCACGCTTTGAATTTTTTTTTAAGAATTTTTAAGTTTTTGAAGGCTGCACAAAAATATCATTTTCTCAAAAAGTATCCGTCGCATCGCAAAACCGATTGCAGATTTAGAATCCCCATGGAATTTTCTTTTGGATGACATTGCCTTTTGTCGATTGGAGCATCTTGGCGAGATAAAAGAAAAATTACGATTCACGCGTTGAAATTTTTTTTAAAGAAATTTAAAGTTTGTGAAGGCTGCACAAAAATATCATTTTCTCAAAAAGTATCCGTCGCATCGCAAAACGGATTGCAGATTTAGAATCCCCATGAAATTTTCTTTTGGATGGCGTTACCTTTTGTCAATTGGAGCATCTTGGCGCCATATAAGAAAAATTACGATCCACGCATTGAATTTTTTTTTAAGAATTTTTAAGTTTTTGAAGGCTGCACAAAAATATCATTTTCTCAAAAAGTATCCGTCGCATCGCAAAACGGATTGCAGATTTAGAATTCCCATGGAATTTTCTTTTGGATGGCATTACCTTTTGTCGATTGGAGCATCTTGGCGCCATATAAGAAAAATTACGATCCACGAATAGAATTTTTTTTTTTTAAATTTTAAGTTTTTGAAGGCTGCACAAAAATATCATTTTCTCAAAAAGCATCCGTCGCATCGCAAAACGGATTACAGATTTGGAATCCTCATGGAATTTTCTTTTGGATGGCATTACCTTTTGTCGATTGGAGCATCTTGGCGCGATATAAGAAAAATTACGATCCACGCTTTGAATTTTTTTATGAAATTTTAATTTTTTGAAGGCTGCACAAAAATATCATTTTCTCAAAAAGTATCCGTCGCATCGCAAAACCGATTGCAGATTTAGAATCCCCATGGAATTTTCTTTCGGATAACAGTATCTTTTGTCGATTGGAGCATCTTGGCGCGATATAAGAAAAATTACGATCCACGAATAGAATTTTTTTTTTTTTAATTTTTAGTTTTTGAAGGCTGCACAAAAATATCATTTTCTCAAAAAGTATCCGTCGCATCGCAAAACTGATCGCAGATTTAGAATCCCCATGGAATTTTCTTTTGGATGGCATTGCCTTTTGTCGATTGGAGCTTCTTGGCGAGATAAAAGAAAAATTACGATCCACGAATAGAATTTTTTTTTTTAAATTTTAAGTTTATGAAGGCTGCACAAAAATATCATTTTCTCAAAAAGTATCCGTCGCATCGCAAAACGGATTGCAGATTTGGAATCCTCATGGAATTTTCTTTCGGATAACATAAGCTTTTGTCGATTGGAGCATCTTGGCGAGATAAAAGAAAAATTACGATCCACGCACTGAAATTTTTTTTTGAGAAATTTTGAGTTTTTGAAGGCTGCACAAAAATATCATTTTCTCAAAAAGTATCCGTCGCATCGCAAAACTGATTGCAGATTTAGAATCCCCATGGAATTTTCTTTTGGATGGCATTGCCTTTTGTCGATTAGAGCTTCTTGGCGAGATAAAAGAAAAATTACGATTCACGCGTTGAAATTTTTTTTAAAGAAATTTAAAGTTTGTGAAGGCTGCACAAAAATATCATTTTCTCAAAAAGTATCCGTCGCATCGCAAAACCGATTGCAGATTTAGAATCCCCATGGAATTTTCTTTTGGATGGCATTGCCTTTTGTCGATTGGAGCATCTTTGCGAGATAAAAGAAAAATTACGATCCACGCATTGAAATTTTTTTAAAGAAATTTAAATTTTTTGAAGGCTGCACAAAAATATCATTTTCTCAAAAAGTATCCGTCGCATCGCAAAACGGATTGCAGATTTAGAATTCCCATGGAATTTTCTTTTGGATGGCATTACCTTTTGTCGATTGGAGCATCTTGGCGCCATATAAGAAAAATTACGATCCACGAATAGAATTTTTTTTTTTTAAATTTTTAAGTTTTTGAAGGCTGCACAAAAATATCATTTTCTCAAAAAGTATCCGTCGCATCGCAAAACGGATTGCAGATTTGGAATCCTCATGGAATTTTCTTTTGGATGGCATTACCTTTTGTCGATTGGAACATCTTGGCGCGATATAAGAGAAATTACGATCCACGCATTGAATTTTTTTTTAAGAATTTTTAAGTTTTTGAAGGCTGCACAAAAATATCATTTTCTCAAAAGTATCCGTCGCATCCGATTGCAGATTTAGAATCCCCATGGAATTTTCTTTTGGATGGCATTGCCTTTTGTCGATTGGAGCATCTTGGCGAGATAAAAGAAAAATTACGATTCACGCGTTGAAATTTTTTTTAAAGAAATTTAAAGTTTTTGAAGGCTGCACAAAAATATCATTTTCTCAAAAAGTATCCGTCGCATCCGATTGCAGATTTAGAATCCCCATGGAATTTTCTTTTGGATGGCATTGCCTTTTGTCGATTGGAACATCTTGGCGCGATATAAGAGAAATTACGATCCACGCATTGAATTTTTTTTTAAGAATTTTTAAGTTTTTGAAGGCTGCACAAAAATATCATTTTCTCAAAAAGTATCCGTCGCATTGCAAAACGGATTGCAGATTTAGAATCCCCATGAAATTTTCTTTTGGATGGCATTACCTTTTGTCGATTGGAGCATCTTGGCGCCATATAAGAAAAATTACGATCCACGCATTGAATTTTTTTTTAAGAATTTTTAAGTTTTTGAAGGCTGCACAAAAATATCATTTTCTCAAAAAGTATCCGTCGCATCGCAAAACGGATTGCAGATTTAGAATTCCCATGGAATTTTCTTTTGGATGGCATTACCTTTTGTCGATTGGAGCATCTTGGCGCCATATAAGAAAAATTACGATCCACGAATAGAATTTTTTTTTTTTAAATTTTAAGTTTTTGAAGGCTGCACAAAAATATCATTTTCTCAAAAAGTATCCGTCGCATCGCAAAACTGATTGCAGATTTAGAATCCCTATGGAATTTTCTTTCGGATAACATTAGCTTCTGTCGATTGGAGCATCTTGGCGAGATAAAAGAAAAATTACGATCCACGCTTTGAATTTTTTTTTAAGAATTTTTAAGTTTTTGAAGGCTGCACAAAAATATCATTTTCTCAAAAAGTATCCGTCGCATCGCAAAACCGATTGCAGATTTAGAATCCCCATGGAATTTTCTTTTGGATGACATTGCCTTTTGTCGATTGGAGCATCTTGGCGAGATAAAAGAAAAATTACGATTCACGCGTTGAAATTTTTTTTAAAGAAATTTAAAGTTTGTGAAGGCTGCACAAAAATATCATTTTCTCAAAAAGTATCCGTCGCATCGCAAAACGGATTGCAGATTTAGAATCCCCATGAAATTTTCTTTTGGATGGCGTTACCTTTTGTCAATTGGAGCATCTTGGCGCCATATAAGAAAAATTACGATCCACGCATTGAATTTTTTTTTAAGAATTTTTAAGTTTTTGAAGGCTGCACAAAAATATCATTTTCTCAAAAAGTATCCGTCGCATCGCAAAACGGATTGCAGATTTAGAATTCCCATGGAATTTTCTTTTGGATGGCATTACCTTTTGTCGATTGGAGCATCTTGGCGCCATATAAGAAAAATTACGATCCACGAATAGAATTTTTTTTTTTTAAATTTTAAGTTTTTGAAGGCTGCACAAAAATATCATTTTCTCAAAAAGCATCCGTCGCATCGCAAAACGGATTACAGATTTGGAATCCTCATGGAATTTTCTTTTGGATGGCATTACCTTTTGTCGATTGGAGCATCTTGGCGCGATATAAGAAAAATTACGATCCACGCTTTGAATTTTTTTATGAAATTTTAATTTTTTGAAGGCTGCACAAAAATATCATTTTCTCAAAAAGTATCCGTCGCATCGCAAAACCGATTGCAGATTTAGAATCCCCATGGAATTTTCTTTCGGATAACAGTATCTTTTGTCGATTGGAGCATCTTGGCGCGATATAAGAAAAATTACGATCCACGAATAGAATTTTTTTTTTTTTAATTTTTAGTTTTTGAAGGCTGCACAAAAATATCATTTTCTCAAAAAGTATCCGTCGCATCGCAAAACTGATCGCAGATTTAGAATCCCCATGGAATTTTCTTTTGGATGGCATTGCCTTTTGTCGATTGGAGCTTCTTGGCGAGATAAAAGAAAAATTACGATCCACGAATAGAATTTTTTTTTTTAAATTTTAAGTTTATGAAGGCTGCACAAAAATATCATTTTCTCAAAAAGTATCCGTCGCATCGCAAAACGGATTGCAGATTTGGAATCCTCATGGAATTTTCTTTCGGATAACATAAGCTTTTGTCGATTGGAGCATCTTGGCGAGATAAAAGAAAAATTACGATCCACGCATTGAGTTTTTTTTTAAGAATTTTTAAGTTTTTGAAGGCTGCACAAAAATATCATTTTCTCAAAAAGTATCCGTCGCATCGCAAAGCTGATTGCAGATTTAGAATCCCCATGGAATTTTCTTTTGGATGGCATTACCTTTTGTTGATTGGAGCATCTTGGCGCGATATAAGAAAAATTACGATCCACGAATAGAATTTTTTTTTTTTAATTTTTAGTTTTTGAAGGCTGCACAAAAATATCATTTTCTCAAAAAGTATCCGTCGCATCGCAAAACTGATCGCAGATTTAGAATCCCCATGGAATTTTCTTTTGGATGGCATTGCCTTTTGTCGATTGGAGCTTCTTGGCGAGATAGAAGAAAAATTACGATCCACGAATAGAATTTTTTTTTTTAAATTTTAAGTTTTTGAAGGCTGCACAAAAATATCATTTTCTCAAAAAGTATCCGTCGCATCGCAAAACGGATTGCAGATTTGGAATCCTCATGGAATTTTCTTTCGGATAACATAAGCTTTTGTTGATTGGAGCATCTTGGCGCGATATAAGAAAAATTACGATCCACGAATAGAATTTTTTTTTTTTTAATTTTTAGTTTTTGAAGGCTGCACAAAAATATCATTTTCTCAAAAAGTATCCGTCGCATCGCAAAACTGATTGCAGATTTAGAATTCCCATAGAATTTTCTTTTGGATGGCATTACCTTTTGTCGATTGGAGCGATTGAAGCATCTTGGCGAGATAAAAGAAAAATTACGATCCACGCATTGAAATTTTTTTTAAAGAAATTTTAATTTGTTGAAGGCTGCACAAAAATATCATTTTCTCAAAAAGTATCTGTCGCATCGCAAAACCGATTGCAGATTTGGAATCCTCATGGAATTTTCTTTCGGATAACATTACCTTTTGTCGATTGGAACATCTTGGCGCGATATAAGAGAAATTACGATCCACGCATTGAATTATTTTTTTAAGAATTTTTAAGTTTTTGAAGGCTGCACAAAAATATCATTTTCTCAAAAAGTATCCGTCGCATCGCAAAGCTGATTGCAGATTTAGAATCCCCATGGAATTTTCTTTTGGATGGCATTACCTTTTGTCGATTGGAGCATCTTGGCGCGATATAAGAAAAATTACGATCCACGAATAGAATTTTTTTTTTTTAAATTTTAAGTTTTTGAAGGCTGCACAAAAATATCATTTTCTCAAAAAGTATCCGTCGCATCGCAAAACGGATTGCAGATTTGGAATCACCATGGAATTTTCTTTCGGATAACATTAGCTTTTGTCGATTGGAGCATCTTGGCGAGATAAAAGAAAAATTACGATCCACGCACTGAAATTTTTTTTTGAGAAATTTTGAGTTTTTGAAGGCTGCACAAAAATATCATTTTCTCAAAAAGTATCCGTCGCATCGCAAAACTGATTGCAGATTTAGAATCCCCATGGAATTTTCTTTTGGATGGCATTGCCTTTTGTCGACTGGAGCTTCTTGGCGAGATAAAAGAAAAATTACGATCCACGAATAGAATTTTTTTTTTTAAATTTTAAGTTTTTGAAGGCTGCACAAAAATATCATTTTCTCAAAAAGTATCTGTCGCATCGCAAAACGGATTGCAGATTTGGAATCCTCATGGAATTTTCTTTCGGATAACATAAGCTTTTGTCGATTGGAGCATCTTGGCGAGATAAAAGAAAAATTACGATCCACGCATTGAATTTTTTTTTAAGAATTTTTAAGTTTTTGAAGGCTGCACAAAAATATCATTTTCTCAAAAAGTATCCGTCGCATCGCAAAGCTGATTGCAGATTTAGAATCCCCATGGAATTTTCTTTTGGATGGCATTACCTTTTGTTGATTGGAGCATCTTGGCGCGATATAAGAAAAATTACGATCCACGAATAGATTTTTTTTTTTTAAAATTTTAAGTTTTTGAAGGCTGCACAAAAATATCATTTTCTCAAAAAGTATCCGTCGCATCGCAAAACGGATTGCAGATTTGGAATCCTCATGGAATTTTCTTTCGGATAACATAAGCTTTTGTTGATTGGAGCATCTTGGCGAGATAAAAGAAAAATTACGATCCACGCACTGAAATTTTTTTTTGAGAAATTTTGAGTTTTTGAAGGCTGCACAAAAATATCATTTTCTCAAAAAGTATCCGTCGCATCGCAAAACTGATTGCAGATTTAGAATCCCCATGGAATTTTCTTTTGGATGGCTTTGCCTTTTGTCGATTGGAGCATCTTGGCGAGATAAAAGAAAAATTACGATTCACGCGTTGAAATTTTTTTTAAAGAAATTTAAAGTTTGTGAAGGCTGCACAAAAATATCATTTTCTCAAAAAGTATCCGTCGCATCGCAAAACCGATTGCAGATTTAGAATCCCCATGGAATTTTCTTTTGGATGGCATTGCCTTTTGTCGATTGGAGCATCTTGGCGAGATAAAAGAGAAATTACGATTCACGCGTTGAAATTTTTTTTAAAGAAATTTAAAGTTTGTGAAGGCTGCACAAAAATATCATTTTCTCAAAAAGTATCCGTTGCATCGCAAAACCGATTGCAGATTTAGAATCCTCATGAAATTTTCTTTCGGATAACATTACCTTTTGTCGATTGGAGCATCCTGGCGAGATAAAAGAAAAAATACGATCCACGCATTGAAATTTTTTTTAAAGAAATTTTAAGTTTGTGAAGGCTGCACAAAAATATCATTTTCTCAAAAAGTATCCGTTGCATCGCAAAACCGATTGCAGATTTAGAATCCTCATGAAATTTTCTTTCGGATAACATTACCTTTTGTCGATTGGAGCATCCTGGCGAGATAAAAGAAAAATTACGGTCCACGCATTGAAATTTTTTTAAAGAAATTTAAATTTTTTGAAGGCTGCACAAAAATATCATTTTCTCAAAAAGTATCCGTCGCATCGCAAAACGGATTGCAGATTTAGAATCCCCATGGAATTTTCTTTTGGATGGCATTACCTTTTGTCGATTGGAGCATCTTGGCGCCATATAAGAAAAATTACGATCCACGAATAGAATTTTTTTTTTTTTAAATTTTAAGTTTTTGAAGGCTGCACAAAAATATCATTTTCTCAAAAAGCATCCGTCGCATCGCAAAACGGATTACAGATTTGGAATCCTCATCGAATTTTCTTTCGGATAACATATAGCTTATGTCGATTGGAGCGATTGAAGCATCTTGGCGAGATAAAAGAAAAATTACGATCCACGCATTGAAATTTTTCTTAAAGAAATTTTAATTTTTTGAAGGCTGCACAAAAATATCATTTTCTCAAAAAGTATCCGTCGCATCGCAAAATGGATTGATTTGGAATCCTCATGAAATTTTCTTTCGGATAACATTACCTTTTGTCGATTGGAGCATCTTGGCGCGATATAAGAAAAATTACGATCCACGAATACAATTTGGAATCCTCATGGAATTTTCTTTCGGATAACATTACCTTTTGTCGATTAGAACATCTTGGCGCGATATAAGAGAAATTACGATCCACGCATTGAATTTTTTTTTAAGAATTTTTAAGTTTTTGAAGGCTGCACAAAAATATCATTTTCTCAAAAAGTATCCGTCGCATCGCAAAACGGATTGCAGATTTAGAATCCCCATGAAATTTTCTTTTGGATGGCATTACCTTTTGTCGATTGGAGCATCTTGGCGCCATATAAGAAAAATTACGATCCACGCGTTGAAATTTTTTTTAAAGAAATTTAAAGTTTGTGAAGGCTGCACAAAAATATCATTTTCTCAAAAAGTATCCGTTGCATCGCAAAACCGATTGCAGATTTAGAATCCTCATGAAATTTTCTTTCGGATAACATTACCTTTTGTCGATTGGAGCATCCTGGCGAGATAAAAGAAAAAATACGATCCACGCATTGAAATTTTTTTTAAAGAAATTTTAAGTTTGTGAAGGCTGCACAAAAATATCATTTTCTCAAAAAGTATCCGTTGCATCGCAAAACCGATTGCAGATTTAGAATCCCCATGGAATTTTCTTTTGGATGGCATTGCCTTTTGTCGATTGGAGCATCTTGGCGAGATAAAAGAAAAATTACGATCCACGCATTGAAATTTTTCTTAAAGAAATTTTAATTTTTTGAAGGCTGCACAAAAATATCATTTTCTCAAAAAGTATCCGTCGCATCGCAAAATGGATTGATTTGGAATCCTCATGAAATTTTCTTTCGGATAACATTACCTTTTGTCGATTGGAGCATCTTGGCGCGATATAAGAAAAATTACGATCCACGAATACAATTTGGAATCCTCATGGAATTTTCTTTCGGATAACATTACCTTTTGTCGATTAGAACATCTTGGCGCGATATAAGAGAAATTACGATCCACGCATTGAATTTTTTTTTAAGAATTTTTAAGTTTTTGAAGGCTGCACAAAAATATCATTTTCTCAAAAAGTATCCGTCGCATCGCAAAACGGATTGCAGATTTAGAATCCCCATGGAATTTTCTTTTGGATGGCATTACCTTTTGTCGATTGGAGCATCTTGGCGCGATATAAGAAAAATTACGATCCACGAATAGAATTTTTTTTTTTTAAATTTTAAGTTTTTGAAGGCTGCACAAAAATATCATTTTCTCAAAAAGTATCCGTCGCATCGCAAAACGGATTGCAGATTTGGAATCACCATGGAATTTTCTTTCGGATAACATTAGCTTTTGTCGATTGGAGCATCTTGGCGAGATAAAAGAAAAATTACGATCCACGCACTGAAATTTTTTTTTGAGAAATTTTGAGTTTTTGAAGGCTGCACAAAAATATCATTTTCTCAAAAAGTATCCGTCGCATCGCAAAACTGATTGCAGATTTAGAATCCCCATGGAATTTTCTTTTGGATGGCATTGCCTTTTGTCGACTGGAGCTTCTTGGCGAGATAAAAGAAAAATTACGATCCACGAATAGAATTTTTTTTTTTAAATTTTAAGTTTTTGAAGGCTGCACAAAAATATCATTTTCTCAAAAAGTATCTGTCGCATCGCAAAACGGATTGCAGATTTGGAATCCTCATGGAATTTTCTTTCGGATAACATAAGCTTTTGTCGATTGGAGCATCTTGGCGAGATAAAAGAAAAATTACGATCCACGCATTGAATTTTTTTTTAAGAATTTTTAAGTTTTTGAAGGCTGCACAAAAATATCATTTTCTCAAAAAGTATCCGTCGCATCGCAAAGCTGATTGCAGATTTAGAATCCCCATGGAATTTTCTTTTGGATGGCATTACCTTTTGTTGATTGGAGCATCTTGGCGCGATATAAGAAAAATTACGATCCACGAATAGATTTTTTTTTTTTTAAATTTTAAGTTTTTGAAGGCTGCACAAAAATATCATTTTCTCAAAAAGTATCCGTCGCATCGCAAAACTGATTGCAGATTTAGAATCCCCATGGAATTTTCTTTTGGATGGCTTTGCCTTTTGTCGATTGGAGCATCTTGGCGAGATAAAAGAAAAATTACGATTCACGCGTTGAAATTTTTTTTAAAGAAATTTAAAGTTTGTGAAGGCTGCACAAAAATATCATTTTCTCAAAAAGTATCCGTCGCATCGCAAAACCGATTGCAGATTTAGAATCCCCATGGAATTTTCTTTTGGATGGCATTGCCTTTTGTCGATTGGAGCATCTTGGCGAGATAAAAGAAAAATTACGATTCACGCGTTGAAATTTTTTTTAAAGAAATTTAAAGTTTGTGAAGGCTGCACAAAAATATCATTTTCTCAAAAAGTATCCGTCGCATCGCAAAACCGATTGCAGATTTAGAATCCCCATGGAATTTTCTTTTGGATGGCATTGCCTTTTGTCGATTGGAGCATCTTGGCGAGATAAAAGAGAAATTACGATTCACGCGTTGAAATTTTTTTTAAAGAAATTTAAAGTTTGTGAAGGCTGCACAAAAATATCATTTTCTCAAAAAGTATCCGTTGCATCGCAAAACCGATTGCAGATTTAGAATCCTCATGAAATTTTCTTTCGGATAACATTACCTTTTGTCGATTGGAGCATCCTGGCGAGATAAAAGAAAAAATACGATCCACGCATTGAAATTTTTTTTAAAGAAATTTTAAGTTTGTGAAGGCTGCACAAAAATATCATTTTCTCAAAAAGTATCCGTTGCATCGCAAAACCGATTGCAGATTTAGAATCCTCATGAAATTTTCTTTCGGATAACATTACCTTTTGTCGATTAGAACATCTTGGCGCGATATAAGAGAAATTACGATCCACGCATTGAATTTTTTTTTAAGAATTTTTAAGTTTTTGAAGGCTGCACAAAAATATCATTTTCTCAAAAAGTATCCGTCGCATCGCAAAACCGATTGCAGATTTAGAATCCCCATGGAATTTTCTTTTGGATGGCATTGCCTTTTGTCGATTGGAGCATCTTGGCGAGATAAAAGAGAAATTACGATTCACGCGTTGAAATTTTTTTTAAAGAAATTTAAAGTTTGTGAAGGCTGCACAAAAATATCATTTTCTCAAAAAGTATCCGTTGCATCGCAAAACCGATTGCAGATTTAGAATCCTCATGAAATTTTCTTTCGGATAACATTACCTTTTGTCGATTGGAGCATCCTGGCGAGATAAAAGAAAAATTACGGTCCACGCATTGAAATTTTTTTAAAGAAATTTAAATTTTTTGAAGGCTGCACAAAAATATCATTTTCTCAAAAAGTATCCGTCGCATCGCAAAACGGATTGCAGATTTAGAATCCCCATGGAATTTTCTTTTGGATGGCATTACCTTTTGTCGATTGGAGCATCTTGGCGCCATATAAGAAAAATTACGATCCACGAATAGAATTTTTTTTTTTTTAAATTTTAAGTTTTTGAAGGCTGCACAAAAATATCATTTTCTCAAAAAGCATCCGTCGCATCGCAAAACGGATTACAGATTTGGAATCCTCATCGAATTTTCTTTCGGATAACATATAGCTTATGTCGATTGGAGCGATTGAAGCATCTTGGCGAGATAAAAGAAAAATTACGATCCACGCATTGAAATTTTTCTTAAAGAAATTTTAATTTTTTGAAGGCTGCACAAAAATATCATTTTCTCAAAAAGTATCCGTCGCATCGCAAAATGGATTGATTTGGAATCCTCATGAAATTTTCTTTCGGATAACATTACCTTTTGTCGATTGGAGCATCTTGGCGCGATATAAGAAAAATTACGATCCACGAATACAATTTGGAATCCTCATGGAATTTTCTTTCGGATAACATTACCTTTTGTCGATTAGAACATCTTGGCGCGATATAAGAGAAATTACGATCCACGCATTGAATTTTTTTTTAAGAATTTTTAAGTTTTTGAAGGCTGCACAAAAATATCATTTTCTCAAAAAGTATCCGTCGCATCGCAAAACGGATTGCAGATTTAGAATCCCCATGAAATTTTCTTTTGGATGGCATTACCTTTTGTCGATTGGAGCATCTTGGCGCCATATAAGAAAAATTACGATCCACGCGTTGAAATTTTTTTTAAAGAAATTTAAAGTTTGTGAAGGCTGCACAAAAATATCATTTTCTCAAAAAGTATCCGTTGCGTCGCAAAACGGATTGCAGATTTAGAATCCCCATGGAATTTTCTTTTGGATGGCATTACCTTTTGTCGATTGGAGCATCTTGGCGCCATATAAGAAAAATTACGATCCACGAATAGAATTTTTTTTTTTTTAAATTTTAAGTTTTTGAAGGCTGCACAAAAATATCATTTTCTCAAAAAGCATCCGTCGCATCGCAAAACGGATTACAGATTTGGAATCCTCATCGAATTTTCTTTCGGATAACATATAGCTTATGTCGATTGGAGCGATTGTAGCATCTTGGAGAGATAAAAGAAAAATTACGATCCACGCATTGAAATTTTTCTTAAAGAAATTTTAATTTTTTGAAGGCTGCACAAAAATATCATTTTCTCAAAAAGTATCCGTCGCATCGCAAAGCTGATTGCAGATTTAGAATCCCCATGGAATTTTCTTTTGGATGGCATTACCTTTTGTCGATTGGAGCATCTTGGCGCGATATAAGAAAAATTACGATCCACGAATAGAATTTTTTTTTTTTAAATTTTAAGTTTTTGAAGGCTGCACAAAAATATCATTTTCTCAAAAAGTATCCGTCGCATCGCAAAACGGATTGCAGATTTGGAATCACCATGGAATTTTCTTTCGGATAACATTAGCTTTTGTCGATTGGAGCATCTTGGCGAGATAAAAGAAAAATTACGATCCACGCACTGAAATTTTTTTTTGAGAAATTTTGAGTTTTTGAAGGCTGCACAAAAATATCATTTTCTCAAAAAGTATCCGTCGCATCGCAAAACTGATTGCAGATTTAGAATCCCCATGGAATTTTCTTTTGGGTGGCATTGCCTTTTGTCGACTGGAGCTTCTTGGCGAGATAAAAGAAAAATTACGATCCACGAATAGAATTTTTTTTTTTAAATTTTAAGTTTTTGAAGGCTGCACAAAAATATCATTTTCTCAAAAAGTATCTGTCGCATCGCAAAACGGATTGCAGATTTGGAATCCTCATGGAATTTTCTTTCGGATAACATAAGCTTTTGTCGATTGGAGCATCTTGGCGAGATAAAAGAAAAATTACGATCCACGCATTGAATTTTTTTTTAAGAATTTTTAAGTTTTTGAAGGCTGCACAAAAATATCATTTTCTCAAAAAGTATCCGTCGCATCGCAAAGCTGATTGCAGATTTAGAATCCCCATGGAATTTTCTTTTGGATGGCATTACCTTTTGTTGATTGGAGCATCTTGGCGCGATATAAGAAAAATTACGATCCACGAATAGATTTTTTTTTTTTTAAATTTTAAGTTTTTGAAGGCTGCACAAAAATATCATTTTCTCAAAAAGTATCCGTCGCATCGCAAAACGGATTGCAGATTTGGAATCCTCATGGAATTTTCTTTCGGATAACATAAGCTTTTGTTGATTGGAGCATCTTGGCGAGATAAAAGAAAAATTACGATCCACGCACTGAAATTTTTTTTTGAGAAATTTTGAGTTTTTGAAGGCTGCACAAAAATATCATTTTCTCAAAAAGTATCCGTCGCATCGCAAAACTGATTGCAGATTTAGAATCCCCATGGAATTTTCTTTTGGATGGCTTTGCCTTTTGTCGATTGGAGCATCTTGGCGAGATAAAAGAAAAATTACGATTCACGCGTTGAAATTTTTTTTAAAGAAATTTAAAGTTTGTGAAGGCTGCACAAAAATATCATTTTCTCAAAAAGTATCCGTCGCATCGCAAAACCGATTGCAGATTTAGAATCCCCATGGAATTTTCTTTTGGATGGCATTGCCTTTTGTCGATTGGAGCATCTTGGCGAGATAAAAGAGAAATTACGATTCACGCGTTGAAATTTTTTTTAAAGAAATTTAAAGTTTGTGAAGGCTGCACAAAAATATCATTTTCTCAAAAAGTATCCGTTGCATCGCAAAACGGATTGCAGATTTAGAATCCCCATGGAATTTTCTTTTGGATGGCATTACCTTTTGTCGATTGGAGCATCTTGGCGCCATATAAGAAAAATTACGATCCACGAATAGAATTTTTTTTTTTTTAAATTTTAAGTTTTTGAAGGCTGCACAAAAATATCATTTTCTCAAAAAGCATCCGTCGCATCGCAAAACGGATTACAGATTTGGAATCCTCATCGAATTTTCTTTCGGATAACATATAGCTTATGTCGATTGGAGCGATTGTAGCATCTTGGAGAGATAAAAGAAAAATTACGATCCACGCATTGAAATTTTTCTTAAAGAAATTTTAATTTTTTGAAGGCTGCACAAAAATATCATTTTCTCAAAAAGTATCCGTCGCATCGCAAAGCTGATTGCAGATTTAGAATCCCCATGGAATTTTCTTTTGGATGGCATTACCTTTTGTCGATTGGAGCATCTTGGCGCGATATAAGAAAAATTACGATCCACGAATAGAATTTTTTTTTTTTAAATTTTAAGTTTTTGAAGGCTGCACAAAAATATCATTTTCTCAAAAAGTATCCGTCGCATCGCAAAACGGATTGCAGATTTGGAATCACCATGGAATTTTCTTTCGGATAACATTAGCTTTTGTCGATTGGAGCATCTTGGCGAGATAAAAGAAAAATTACGATCCACGCACTGAAATTTTTTTTTGAGAAATTTTGAGTTTTTGAAGGCTGCACAAAAATATCATTTTCTCAAAAAGTATCCGTCGCATCGCAAAACTGATTGCAGATTTAGAATCCCCATGGAATTTTCTTTTGGATGGCATTGCCTTTTGTCGACTGGAGCTTCTTGGCGAGATAAAAGAAAAATTACGATCCACGAATAGAATTTTTTTTTTTAAATTTTAAGTTTTTGAAGGCTGCACAAAAATATCATTTTCTCAAAAAGTATCTGTCGCATCGCAAAACGGATTGCAGATTTGGAATCCTCATGGAATTTTCTTTCGGATAACATAAGCTTTTGTCGATTGGAGCATCTTGGCGAGATAAAAGAAAAATTACGATCCACGCATTGAATTTTTTTTTAAGAATTTTTAAGTTTTTGAAGGCTGCACAAAAATATCATTTTCTCAAAAAGTATCCGTCGCATCGCAAAGCTGATTGCAGATTTAGAATCCCCATGGAATTTTCTTTTGGATGGCATTACCTTTTGTTGATTGGAGCATCTTGGCGCGATATAAGAAAAATTACGATCCACGAATAGATTTTTTTTTTTTTAAATTTTAAGTTTTTGAAGGCTGCACAAAAATATCATTTTCTCAAAAAGTATCCGTCGCATCGCAAAACGGATTGCAGATTTGGAATCCTCATGGAATTTTCTTTCGGATAACATAAGCTTTTGTTGATTGGAGCATCTTGGCGAGATAAAAGAAAAATTACGATCCACGCACTGAAATTTTTTTTTGAGAAATTTTGAGTTTTTGAAGGCTGCACAAAAATATCATTTTCTCAAAAAGTATCCGTCGCATCGCAAAACTGATTGCAGATTTAGAATCCCCATGGAATTTTCTTTTGGATGGCTTTGCCTTTTGTCGATTGGAGCATCTTGGCGAGATAAAAGAAAAATTACGATTCACGCGTTGAAATTTTTTTTAAAGAAATTTAAAGTTTGTGAAGGCTGCACAAAAATATCATTTTCTCAAAAAGTATCCGTCGCATCGCAAAACCGATTGCAGATTTAGAATCCCCATGGAATTTTCTTTTGGATGGCATTGCCTTTTGTCGATTGGAGCATCTTGGCGAGATAAAAGAGAAATTACGATTCACGCGTTGAAATTTTTTTTAAAGAAATTTAAAGTTTGTGAAGGCTGCACAAAAATATCATTTTCTCAAAAAGTATCCGTTGCATCGCAAAACCGATTGCAGATTTAGAATCCTCATGAAATTTTCTTTCGGATAACATTACCTTTTGTCGATTGGAGCATCCTGGCGAGATAAAAGAAAAAATACGATCCACGCATTGAAATTTTTTTTAAAGAAATTTTAAGTTTGTGAAGGCTGCACAAAAATATCATTTTCTCAAAAAGTATCCGTTGCATCGCAAAACCGATTGCAGATTTAGAATCCTCATGAAATTTTCTTTCGGATAACATTACCTTTTGTCGATTGGAGCATCCTGGCGAGATAAAAGAAAAATTACGGTCCACGCATTGAAATTTTTTTAAAGAAATTTAAATTTTTTGAAGGCTGCACAAAAATATCATTTTCTCAAAAAGTATCCGTCGCATCGCAAAACGGATTGCAGATTTAGAATCCCCATGGAATTTTCTTTTGGATGGCATTACCTTTTGTCGATTGGAGCATCTTGGCGCCATATAAGAAAAATTACGATCCACGAATAGAATTTTTTTTTTTTTAAATTTTAAGTTTTTGAAGGCTGCACAAAAATATCATTTTCTCAAAAAGCATCCGTCGCATCGCAAAACGGATTACAGATTTGGAATCCTCATCGAATTTTCTTTCGGATAACATATAGCTTATGTCGATTGGAGCGATTGAAGCATCTTGGCGAGATAAAAGAAAAATTACGATCCACGCATTGAAATTTTTCTTAAAGAAATTTTAATTTTTTGAAGGCTGCACAAAAATATCATTTTCTCAAAAAGTATCCGTCGCATCGCAAAATGGATTGATTTGGAATCCTCATGAAATTTTCTTTCGCATAACATTACCTTTTGTCGATTGGAGCATCTTGGCGCGATATAAGAAAAATTACGATCCACGAATACAATTTGGAATCCTCATGGAATTTTCTTTCGGATAACATTACCTTTTGTCGATTAGAACATCTTGGCGCGATATAAGAGAAATTACGATCCACGCATTGAATTTTTTTTTAAGAAATTTTAATTTTTTGAAGGCTGCACAAAAATATCATTTTCTCAAAAAGTATCCGTCGCATCGCAAAACCGATTGCAGATTTAGAATCCCCATGGAATTTTCTTTTGGATGGCATTGCCTTTTGTCGATTGGAGCATCTTGGCGAGATAAAAGAGAAATTACGATTCACGCGTTGAAATTTTTTTTAAAGAAATTTAAAGTTTGTGAAGGCTGCACAAAAATATCATTTTCTCAAAAAGTATCCGTTGCATCGCAAAACCGATTGCAGATTTAGAATCCTCATGAAATTTTCTTTCGGATAACATTACCTTTTGTCGATTGTAGCATCTTGGAGAGATAAAAGAAAAATTACGATCCACGCATTGAAATTTTTCTTAAAGAAATTTTAATTTTTTGAAGGCTGCACAAAAATATCATTTTCTCAAAAAGTATCCGTCGCATCGCAAAGCTGATTGCAGATTTAGAATCCCCATGGAATTTTCTTTTGGATGGCATTACCTTTTGTCGATTGGAGCATCTTGGCGCGATATAAGAAAAATTACGATCCACGAATAGAATTTTTTTTTTTTAAATTTTAAGTTTTTGAAGGCTGCACAAAAATATCATTTTCTCAAAAAGTATCCGTCGCATCGCAAAACGGATTGCAGATTTGGAATCACCATGGAATTTTCTTTCGGATAACATTAGCTTTTGTCGATTGGAGCATCTTGGCGAGATAAAAGAAAAATTACGATCCACGCACTGAAATTTTTTTTTGAGAAATTTTGAGTTTTTGAAGGCTGCACAAAAATATCATTTTCTCAAAAAGTATCCGTCGCATCGCAAAACTGATTGCAGATTTAGAATCCCCATGGAATTTTCTTTTGGATGGCATTGCCTTTTGTCGACTGGAGCTTCTTGGCGAGATAAAAGAAAAATTACGATCCACGAATAGAATTTTTTTTTTTAAATTTTAAGTTTTTGAAGGCTGCACAAAAATATCATTTTCTCAAAAAGTATCTGTCGCATCGCAAAACGGATTGCAGATTTGGAATCCTCATGGAATTTTCTTTCGGATAACATAAGCTTTTGTCGATTGGAGCATCTTGGCGAGATAAAAGAAAAATTACGATCCACGCATTGAATTTTTTTTTAAGAATTTTTAAGTTTTTGAAGGCTGCACAAAAATATCATTTTCTCAAAAAGTATCCGTCGCATCGCAAAGCTGATTGCAGATTTAGAATCCCCATGGAATTTTCTTTTGGATGGCATTACCTTTTGTTGATTGGAGCATCTTGGCGCGATATAAGAAAAATTACGATCCACGAATAGATTTTTTTTTTTTTAAATTTTAAGTTTTTGAAGGCTGCACAAAAATATCATTTTCTCAAAAAGTATCCGTCGCATCGCAAAACGGATTGCAGATTTGGAATCCTCATGGAATTTTCTTTCGGATAACATAAGCTTTTGTTGATTGGAGCATCTTGGCGAGATAAAAGAAAAATTACGATCCACGCACTGAAATTTTTTTTTGAGAAATTTTGAGTTTTTGAAGGCTGCACAAAAATATCATTTTCTCAAAAAGTATCCGTCGCATCGCAAAACTGATTGCAGATTTAGAATCCCCATGGAATTTTCTTTTGGATGGCTTTGCCTTTTGTCGATTGGAGCATCTTGGCGAGATAAAAGAAAAATTACGATTCACGCGTTGAAATTTTTTTTAAAGAAATTTAAAGTTTGTGAAGGCTGCACAAAAATATCATTTTCTCAAAAAGTATCCGTCGCATCGCAAAACCGATTGCAGATTTAGAATCCCCATGGAATTTTCTTTTGGATGGCATTGCCTTTTGTCGATTGGAGCATCTTGGCGAGATAAAAGAGAAATTACGATTCACGCGTTGAAATTTTTTTTAAAGAAATTTAAAGTTTGTGAAGGCTGCACAAAAATATCATTTTCTCAAAAAGTATCCGTTGCATCGCAAAACCGATTGCAGATTTAGAATCCTCATGAAATTTTCTTTCGGATAACATTACCTTTTGTCGATTGGAGCATCCTGGCGAGATAAAAGAAAAAATACGATCCACGCATTGAAATTTTTTTTAAAGAAATTTTAAGTTTGTGAAGGCTGCACAAAAATATCATTTTCTCAAAAAGTATCCGTTGCATCGCAAAACCGATTGCAGATTTAGAATCCTCATGAAATTTTCTTTCGGATAACATTACCTTTTGTCGATTGGAGCATCCTGGCGAGATAAAAGAAAAATTACGGTCCACGCATTGAAATTTTTTTAAAGAAATTTAAATTTTTTGAAGGCTGCACAAAAATATCATTTTCTCAAAAAGTATCCGTCGCATCGCAAAACGGATTGCAGATTTAGAATCCCCATGGAATTTTCTTTTGGATGGCATTACCTTTTGTCGATTGGAGCATCTTGGCGCCATATAAGAAAAATTACGATCCACGAATAGAATTTTTTTTTTTTTAAATTTTAAGTTTTTGAAGGCTGCACAAAAATATCATTTTCTCAAAAAGCATCCGTCGCATCGCAAAACGGATTACAGATTTGGAATCCTCATCGAATTTTCTTTCGGATAACATATAGCTTATGTCGATTGGAGCGATTGAAGCATCTTGGCGAGATAAAAGAAAAATTACGATCCACGCATTGAAATTTTTCTTAAAGAAATTTTAATTTTTTGAAGGCTGCACAAAAATATCATTTTCTCAAAAAGTATCCGTCGCATCGCAAAATGGATTGATTTGGAATCCTCATGAAATTTTCTTTCGCATAACATTACCTTTTGTCGATTGGAGCATCTTGGCGCGATATAAGAAAAATTACGATCCACGAATACAATTTGGAATCCTCATGGAATTTTCTTTCGGATAACATTACCTTTTGTCGATTAGAACATCTTGGCGCGATATAAGAGAAATTACGATCCACGCATTGAATTTTTTTTTAAGAAATTTTAATTTTTTGAAGGCTGCACAAAAATATCATTTTCTCAAAAAGTATCCGTCGCATCGCAAAATGGATTGATTTGGAATCCTCATGAAATTTTTTTTCGGATAACATTACCTTTTGTCGATTGGAACATCTTGGCGCGATATAAGAGAAATTACGATCCACGCATTGAATTTTTTTTTAAGAATTTTTAAGTTTTTGAAGGCTGCACAAAAATATCATTTTCTCAAAAAGTATCCGTCGCATCGCAAAACGGATTGCAGATTTAGAATCCCCATGGAATTTTCTTTTGGATGGCATTACCTTTTGTCGATTGGAGCATCTTGGCGCCATATAAGAAAAATTACGATCCACGAATAGAATTTTTTTTTTTTTAAATTTTAAGTTTTTGAAGGCTGCACAAAAATATCATTTTCTCAAAAAGCATCCGTCGCATCGCAAAACGGATTACAGATTTGGAATCCTCATCGAATTTTCTTTCGGATAACATATAGCTTATGTCGATTGGAGCGATTGAAGCATCTTGGCGAGATAAAAGAAAAATTACGATCCACGCATTGAAATTTTTCTTAAAGAAATTTTAATTTTTTGAAGGCTGCACAAAAATATCATTTTCTCAAAAAGTATCCGTCGCATCGCAAAATGGATTGATTTGGAATCCTCATGAAATTTTCTTTCGGATAACATTACCTTTTGTCGATTGGAGCATCTTGGCGCGATATAAGAAAAATTACGATCCACGAATACAATTTGGAATCCTCATGGAATTTTCTTTCGGATAACATTACCTTTTGTCGATTAGAACATCTTGGCGCGATATAAGAGAAATTACGATCCACGCATTGAATTTTTTTTTAAGAATTTTTAAGTTTTTGAAGGCTGCACAAAAATATCATTTTCTCAAAAAGTATCCGTTGCATCGCAAAACGGATTGCAGATTTAGAATCCCCATGGAATTTTCTTTTGGATGGCATTACCTTTTGTCGATTGGAGCATCTTGGCGCCATATAAGAAAAATTACGATCCACGAATAGAATTTTTTTTTTTTTAAATTTTAAGTTTTTGAAGGCTGCACAAAAATATCATTTTCTCAAAAAGCATCCGTCGCATCGCAAAACGGATTACAGATTTGGAATCCGAATTTTCTTTCGGATAACATATAGCTTATGTCGATTGGAGCGATTGAAGCATCTTGGAGAGATAAAAGAAAAATTACGATCCACGCATTGAAATTTTTCTTAGAGAAATTTTAATTTTTTGAAGGCTGCACAAAAATATCATTTTCTCAAAAAGTATCCGTCGCATCGCAAAATGGATTGATTTGGAATCCTCATGAAATTTTTTTTCGGATAACATTACCTTTTGTCGATTGGAACATCTTGGCGCGATATAAGAGAAATTACGATCCACGCATTGAATTTTTTTTTAAGAATTTTTAAGTTTTTGAAGGCTGCACAAAAATATCATTTTCTCAAAAAGTATCCGTCGCATCGCAAAACGGATTGCAGATTTAGAATCCCCATGAAATTTTCTTTTGGATGGCATTACCTTTTGTCGATTGGAGCATCTTGGCGCCATATAAGAAAAATTACGATCCACGAATAGAATTTTTTTTTTTTTAAATTTTAAGTTTTTGAAGGCTGCACAAAAATATCATTTTCTCAAAAAGCATCCGTCGCATCGCAAAACGGATTACAGATTTGGAATCCTCATCGAATTTTCTTTCGGATAACATATAGCTTATGTCGATTGGAGCGATTGAAGCATCTTGGAGAGATAAAAGAAAAATTACGATCCACGCATTGAAATTTTTCTTAAAGAAATTTTAATTTTTTGAAGGCTGCACAAAAATATCATTTTCTCAAAAAGTATCCGTCGCATCGCAAAATGGATTGATTTGGAATCCTCATGAAATTTTCTTTCGGATAACATTACCTTTTGTCGATTGGAGCATCTTGGCGCGATATAAGAAAAATTACGATCCACGAATACAATTTGGAATCCTCATGGAATTTTCTTTCGGATAACATTACCTTTTGTCGATTAGAACATCTTGGCGCGATATAAGAGAAATTACGATCCACGCATTGAATTTTTTTTTAAGAATTTTTAAGTTTTTGAAGGCTGCACAAAAATATCATTTTCTCAAAAAGTATCGGTCGCATCGCAAAACTGATTGCAGATTTAGAATCCCTATGGAATTTTCTTTTGGATGGCATTACCTTTTGTCGATTGGAGCATCTTGGCGCGATATAAGAGAAATTACGGTCCACGCATTGAATTTTTTTTTTATGAAATTTTAATTTTTTGAAGGCTGCACGAAAATATCATTTTCTCAAAAAGTATCCGTCGCATCGCAAAACTGATTGCAGATTTAGAATCCCTATGGAATTTTCTTTCGGATAACATTAGCTTCTGTCGATTGGAGCATCTTGGCGAGATAAAAGAAAAATTACGATCCACGCTTTGAATTTTTTTTATGAAATTTAAAGTTTGTGAAGGCTGCACAAAAATATCATTTTCTCAAAAAGTGTCCGTCGCATCGCAAAACGGATTGCAGATTTGGAATCCTCATGGAATTTTCTTTCGGATAACATTAGCTTCTGTCGATTGGAGCATCTTGGCGAGATAAAAGAAAAATTACGATCCACGCATTGAATTTTTTTTATGAAATTTTAATTTTTTGAAGGCTGCACAAAAATATCATTTTCTCAAAAAGTATCCGTCGCATCGCAAAACCGATTGCAGATTTAGAATCCCCATGGAATTTTCTTTCGGATAACAGCATCTTTTGTCGATTGGAGCATCTTGGCGCGATATAAGAAAAATTACGATCCACGAATAGAAATTTTTTTTTTTTAATTTTTAGTTTTTGAAGGCTGCACAAAAATATCATTTTCTCAAAAAGTATCCGTCGCATCGCAAAACGGATTGCAGATTTGGAATCCTCATTACCTTTTGTCGATTGGAGCGATTGAAGCATCTTGGCAAGATAAAAGAAAAATTACGATCCACGCATTGAAATTTTTTTTAAAGAAATTTTAATTTTTTGAAGGCTGCACAAAAATATCATTTTCTCAAAAAGTATCCGTCGCATCGCAAAACCGATTGCAGATTTAGAATCCCCATGGAATTTTCTTTCGGATAACAGTATCTTTTGTCGATTGGAGCATCTTGGCGCGATATAAGAAAAATTACGATCCACGAATAGAATTTTTTTTTTTTTAATTTTTAGTTTTTGAAGGCTGCACAAAAATATCATTTTCTCAAAAAGTATCCGTCGCATCGCAAAACCGATTGCAGATTTAGAATCCCCATAGAATTTTCTTTTGGATGGCATTACCTTTTGTCGATTGGAGCGATTGAAGCATCTTGGCGAGATAAAAGAAAAATTACGATCCACGCATTGTAATTTTTTTTAAAGAAATTTTAATTTTTTGAAGGCTGCACAAAAATATCATTTTCTCAAAAAGTATCCGTCACATCGCAAAACCGATTGCAGATTTAGAATCCGCATGGAATTTTCTTTTGGATGGCATTACCTTTTGTCGATTGGAGCATCTTGGCGCGATATAAGAAAAATTACGATCCACGAAGAGAATTTTTTTTTTTTAATTTTTAGTTTTTGAAGGCTGCACAAAAATATCATTTTCTCAAAAGGTGTCCGTCGCATCGCAAAACGGATTGCAGATTTGGAATCCCCATGGCATTTTCTTTTGGATGGCATTACCTTTTGTCGATTGGAGCATCTTGGCGCGATATAAGAGAAATTACGGTCCACGCATTGAATTTTTTTTTTATGAAATTTTAATTTTTTGAAGGCTGCACAAAAATATCATTTTCTCAAAAAGTATCCGTCGCATCGCAAAACTGATTGCAGATTTAGAATCCCTATGGAATTTTCTTTCGGATAACATTAGCTTCTGTCGATTGGAGCATCTTGGCGAGATAAAAGAAAAATTACGATCCACGCTTTGAATTTTTTTTATGAAATTTAAAGTTTGTGAAGGCTGCACAAAAATATCATTTTCTCAAAAAGTATCCGTTGCATCGCAAAACCGATTGCAGATTTAGAATCCTCATGAAATTTTCTTTCGGATAACATTACCTTTTGTCGATTGGAGCATCCTGGCGAGATAAAAGAAAAATTACGGTCCACGCATTGAAATTTTTTTAAAGAAATTTAAATTTTTTGAAGGCTGCACAAAAATATCATTTTCTCAAAAAGTATCCGTCGCATCGCAAAACCGATTGCAGATTTAGAATCCCCATGGCATTTTCTTTTGGATGGCATTACCTTTTGTCGATTGGAGCATCTTGGCGAGATAAAAGAAAAATTACGATTCACGCGTTGAAATTTTTTTTAAAGAAATTTAAAGTTTGTGAAGGCTGCACAAAAATATCATTTTCTCAAAAAGTATCCGTCGCATCGCAAAACCGATTGCAGATTTAGAATCCCCATGGCATTTTCTTTTGGATGGCATTACCTTTTGTCGATTGGAGCATCTTGGCGCGATATAAGAAAAATTACGATCCACGAAGAGAATTTTTTTTTTTTAATTTTTAGTTTTTGAAGGCTGCACAAAAATATCATTTTCTCAAAAGGTGTCCGTCGCATCGCAAAACGGATTGCAGATTTGGAATCCCCATGGCATTTTCTTTTGGATGGCATTACCTTTTGTCGATTGGAGCATCTTGGCGCCATATAAGAAAAATTACGATCCACGAATAGAATTTTTTTTTTTTTAAATTTTAAGTTTTTGAAGGCTGCACAAAAATATCATTTTCTCAAAAAGCATCCTTCGCATCGCAAAACGGATTACAGATTTGGAATCCTCATCGAATTTTCTTTCGGATAACATATAGCTTATGTCGATTGGAGCGATTGAAGCATCTTGGAGAGATAAAAGAAAAATTACGATCCACGCATTGAAATTTTTCTTAAAGAAATTTTAATTTTTTGAAGGCTGCACAAAAATATCATTTTCTCAAAAAGTATCCGTCGCATCGCAAAATGGATTGATTTGGAATCCTCATGAAATTTTCTTTCGGATAACATTACCTTTTGTCGATTGGAGCATCTTGGCGCGATATAAGAAAAATTACGATCCACGAATACAATTTGGAATCCTCATGGAATTTTCTTTCGGATAACATTACCTTTTGTCGATTAGAACATCTTGGCGCGATATAAGAGAAATTACGATCCACGCATTGAATTTTTTTTTAAGAATTTTTAAGTTTTTGAAGGCTGCACAAAAATATCATTTTCTCAAAAAGTATCGGTCGCATCGCAAAACTGATTGCAGATTTAGAATCCCTATGGAATTTTCTTTTGGATGGCATTACCTTTTGTCGATTGGAGCATCTTGGCGCGATATAAGAGAAATTACGGTCCACGCATTGAATTTTTTTTTTATGAAATTTTAATTTTTTGAAGGCTGCACAAAAATATCATTTTCTCAAAAAGTATCCGTCGCATCGCAAAACTGATTGCAGATTTAGAATCCCTATGGAATTTTCTTTCGGATAACATTAGCTTCTGTCGATTGGAGCATCTTGGCGAGATAAAAGAAAAATTACGATCCACGCTTTGAATTTTTTTTATGAAATTTAAAGTTTGTGAAGGCTGCACAAAAATATCATTTTCTCAAAAAGTGTCCGTCGCATCGCAAAACGGATTGCAGATTTGGAATCCTCATGGAATTTTCTTTCGGATAACATTAGCTTCTGTCGATTGGAGCATCTTGGCGAGATAAAAGAAAAATTACGATCCACGCATTGAATTTTTTTTATGAAATTTTAATTTTTTGAAGGCTGCACAAAAATATCATTTTCTCAAAAAGTATCCGTCGCATCGCAAAACCGATTGCAGATTTAGAATCCCCATGGAATTTTCTTTCGGATAACAGCATCTTTTGTCGATTGGAGCATCTTGGCGCGATATAAGAAAAATTACGATCCACGAATAGAAATTTTTTTTTTTTAATTTTTAGTTTTTGAAGGCTGCACAAAAATATCATTTTCTCAAAAAGTATCCGTCGCATCGCAAAACGGATTGCAGATTTGGAATCCTCATTACCTTTTGTCGATTGGAGCGATTGAAGCATCTTGGCAAGATAAAAGAAAAATTACGATCCACGCATTGAAATTTTTTTTAAAGAAATTTTAATTTTTTGAAGGCTGCACAAAAATATCATTTTCTCAAAACGTATCCGTCGCATCGCAAAACCGATTGCAGATTTAGAATCCCCATGGAATTTTCTTTCGGATAACAGTATCTTTTGTCGATTGGAGCATCTTGGCGCGATATAAGAAAAATTACGATCCACGAATAGAATTTTTTTTTTTTTAATTTTTAGTTTTTGAAGGCTGCACAAAAATATCATTTTCTCAAAAAGTATCCGTCGCATCGCAAAACCGATTGCAGATTTAGAATCCCCATAGAATTTTCTTTTGGATGGCATTACCTTTTGTCGATTGGAGCGATTGAAGCATCTTGGCGAGATAAAAGAAAAATTACGATCCACGCATTGTAATTTTTTTTAAAGAAATTTTAATTTTTTGAAGGCTGCACAAAAATATCATTTTCTCAAAAAGTATCCGTCACATCGCAAAACCGATTGCAGATTTAGAATCCGCATGGAATTTTCTTTTGGATGGCATTACCTTTTGTCGATTGGAGCATCTTGGCGCGATATAAGAAAAATTACGATCCACGAAGAGAATTTTTTTTTTTTAATTTTTAGTTTTTGAAGGCTGCACAAAAATATCATTTTCTCAAAAGGTGTCCGTCGCATCGCAAAACGGATTGCAGATTTGGAATCCCCATGGCATTTTCTTCCGGATAACATTAGCGTTTGTCGATTAGAGCATCTTGGCGAGATAAAAGAAAAATTACGATCCACGCATTGAAATTTTTTTTTGAGAAATTTTGAGTTTTTGAAGGCTGCACAAAAATATCATTTTCTCAAAAAGTATCCGTCGCATCGCAAAACCGATTGCAGATTTAGAATCCCCATGGAATTTTCTTTCGGATAACAGTACCTTTTGTCGATTGGAGCATCTTTGCGCGATATAAGAAAAATTACGATCCACGAATAGAATTTTTTTTTTTAAATTTTTAGTTTTTGAAGGCTGCACAAAAATATCATTTTCTCAAAAAGTATCCGTCGCATCGCAAAACCGATTGCAGATTTAGAATCCCCATAGAATTTTCTTTTGGATGGCATTACCTTTTGTCGATTGGAGCGATTGAAGCATCTTGGCGAGATAAAAGAAAAATTACGATCCACGCATTGAAATTTTTTTTAAAGAAGTTTTAATTTTTTGAAGGCTGCACAAAAATATCATTTTCTCAAAAAGTATCCGTCACATCGCAAAACCGATTGCAGATTTAGAATCCCCATGAAATTTTCTTTCGGATAACAGTACCTTTTGTCGATTGGAGCATCTTGGCGCGATATAAGAAAAATTACGATCCACGAAGAGAATTTTTTTTTTTTTAATTTTTAGTTTTTGAAGGCTGCACAAAAATATCATTTTCTCAAAAGGTGTCCGTCGCATCGCAAAACGGATTGCAGATTTGGAATCCTCATGGCATTTACTTCCGGATAACATTAGCGTTTGTCGATTAGAGCATCTTGGCGAGATAAAAGAAAAATTACGATCCACGCATTGAAATTTTTTTTTGAGAAATTTTGAGTTTTTGAAGGCTGCACAAAAATATCATTTTCTCAAAAAGTATCCGTCGCATCGCAAAACCGATTGCAGATTTAGAATCCCCATGGAATTTTCTTTTGGATGGCATTACCTTTTGTCGATTGGAGCATCTTGGCGCGATATAAGAAAAATTACGATCCACGAATAGAATTTTTTTTTTTAAATTTTTAGTTTTTGAAGGCTGCACAAAAATATCATTTTCTCAAAAAGTATCCGTCGCATCGCAAAACCGATTGCAGATTTAGAATCCCCATAGAATTTTCTTTTGGATGGCATTACCTTTTGTCGATTGGAACATCTTGGCGCGATATAAGAGAAATTACGATCCACGCATTAAATTTTTTTTTAAGAATTTTTAAGTTTTTGAAGGATGCACAAAAATATCATTTTCTCAAAAAGTATCCGTCGCATCCGATTGCAGATTTAGAATCCCCATGGAATTTTCTTTTGGATGGCATTGCCTTTTGTCGATTGGAGCATCTTGGCGAGATAAAAGAAAAATTACGATTCACGCGTTGAAATTTTTTTTAAAGAAATTTAAAGTTTTTGAAGGCTGCACAAAAATATCATTTTCTCAAAAAGTATCCGTCGCATCGCAAAACCGATTGCAGATTTAGAATCCGATTGCAGATTTAGAATCCCCATGGAATTTTCTTTTGGATGGCATTGCCTTTTGTCGATTGGAGCATCTTGGCGAGATAAAAGAAAAATTACGATTCACGCGTTGAAATTTTTTTTAAAGAAATTTAAAGTTTGTGAAGGCTGCACAAAAATATCATTTTCTCAAAAAGTATCCGTCGCATCGCAAAACCGATTGCAGATTTAGAATCCCCATGGAATTTTCTTTCGGATAACAGTATCTTTTGTCGATTGGAGCATCTTGGCGCGATATAAGAAAAATTACGATCCACGAATAGAAATTTTTTTTTTTTAATTTTTAGTTTTTGAAGGCTGCACAAAAATATCATTTTCTCAAAAAGTATCCGTCGCATCGCAAAACGGATTGCAGATTTGGAATCCTCATTACCTTTTGTCGATTGGAGCGATTGAAGCATCTTGGCGAGATAAAAGAAAAATTACGATCCACGCATTGAAATTTTTTTTAAAGAAATTTTAATTTTTTGAAGGCTGCACAAAAATATCATTTTCTCAAAAAGTATCCGTCGCATCGCAAAACCGATTGCAGATTTAGAATCCCCATGGAATTTTCTTTCGGATAACAGTATCTTTTGTCGATTGGAGCATCTTGGCGCGATATAAGAAAAATTACGATCCACGAATAGAATTTTTTTTTTTAAATTTTTAGTTTTTGAAGGCTGCACAAAAATATCATTTTCTCAAAAAGTATCCGTCGCATCGCAAAACCGATTGCAGATTTAGAATCCCCATAGAATTTTCTTTTGGATGGCATTACCTTTTGTCGATTGGAACATCTTGGCGCGATATAAGAGAAATTACGATCCACGCATTAAATTTTTTTTTAAGAATTTTTAAGTTTTTGAAGGATGCACAAAAATATCATTTTCTCAAAAAGTATCCGTCGCATCCGATTGCAGATTTAGAATCCCCATGGAATTTTCTTTTGGATGGCATTGCCTTTTGTCGATTGGAGCATCTTGGCGAGATAAAAGAAAAATTACGATTCACGCGTTGAAATTTTTTTTAAAGAAATTTAAAGTTTTTGAAGGCTGCACAAAAATATCATTTTCTCAAAAAGTATCCGTCGCATCGCAAAACCGATTGCAGATTTAGAATCCGATTGCAGATTTAGAATCCCCATGGAATTTTCTTTTGGATGGCATTGCCTTTTGTCGATTGGAGCATCTTGGCGAGATAAAAGAAAAAATACGATCCACGCATTGAAATTTTTTTTAAAGAAATTTTAAGTTTTTGAAGGCTGCACAAAAATATCATTTTCTCAAAAAGTATCCGTCGCATCGCAAAATGGATTGATTTGGAATCCTCATGAAATTTTCTTTCGGATAACATTACCTTTTGTCGATTGGAGCATCTTTGCGAGATAAAAGAAAAATTACGATCCACGCATTGAAATTTTTTTAAAGAAATTTAAATTTTTTGAAGGCTGCACAAAAATATCATTTTCTCAAAAAGTATCCGTCGCATCGAAAAACGGATTGCAGATTTGGAATCCTCATGGAATTTTCTTTTGGATAACATTACCTTTTGTCGATTAGAACATCTTGGCGCGATATAAGAGAAATTACGATCCACGCATTGAATTTTTTTTAAGAATTTTTAAGTTTTTGAAGGCTGCACAAAAATATCATTTTCTCAAAAAGTATCCGTCGCATCGCAAAACGGATTGCAGATTTAGAATCCCCATGGAATTTTCTTTTGGATGGCATTACCTTTTGTCGATTGGAGCATCTTGGCGCGATATAAGAAAAATTACGATCCACGCATTGAATTTTTTTTATGAAATTTTAATTTTTTGAAGGCTGCACAAAAATATCATTTTCTCAAAAAGTATCCGTCGCATCGCAAAACCGATTGCAGATTTAGAATCCCCATGGAATTTTCTTTCGGATAACAGTATCTTTTGTCGATTGGAGCATCTTGGCGCGATATAAGAAAAATTACGATCCACGAATAGAAATTTTTTTTTTTTAATTTTTAGTTTTTGAAGGCTGCACAAAAATATCATTTTCTCAAAAAGTATCCGTCGCATCGCAAAACGGATTGCAGATTTGGAATCCTCATTACCTTTTGTCGATTGGAGCGATTGAAGCATCTTGGCGAGATAAAAGAAAAATTACGATCCACGCATTGAAATTTTTTTTAAAGAAATTTTAATTTTTTGAAGGCTGCACAAAAATATCATTTTCTCAAAAAGTATCCGTCGCATCGCAAAACCGATTGCAGATTTAGAATCCCCATGGAATTTTCTTTCGGATAACAGTATCTTTTGTCGATTGGAGCATCTTGGCGCGATATAAGAAAAATTACGATCCACGAATAGAATTTTTTTTTTTTTAATTTTTAGTTTTTGAAGGCTGCACAAAAATATCATTTTCTCAAAAAGTATCCGTCGCATCGCAAAACGGATTGCAGATTTGGAATCCTCATTACCTTTTGTCGATTGGAGCGATTGAAGCATCTTGGCGAGATAAAAGAAAAATTACGATCCACGCATTGAAATTTTTTTTAAAGAAATTTTAATTTTTTGAAGGCTGCACAAAAATATCATTTTCTCAAAAAGTATCCGTCGCATCGCAAAACCGATTGCAGATTTAGAATCCCCATGGAATTTTCTTTCGGATAACAGTATCTTTTGTCGATTGGAGCATCTTGGCGCGATATAAGAAAAATTACGATCCACGAATAGAATTTTTTTTTTTTTAATTTTTAGTTTTTGAAGGCTGCACAAAAATATCATTTTCTCAAAAAGTATCCGTCGCATCGCAAAACCGATTGCAGATTTAGAATCCCCATAGAATTTTCTTTTGGACGGCATTACCTTTTGTCGATTGGAGCGATTGAAGCATCTTGGCGAGATAAAAGAAAAATTACGATCCACGCATTGAAATTTTTTTTAAAGAAATTTTAATTTTTTGAAGGCTGCACAAAAATATCATTTTCTCAAAAAATATCCGTCACATCGCAAAACCGATTGCAGATTTAGAATCCCCATGAAATTTTCTTTCGGATAACAGTACCTTTTGTCGATTGGAGCATCTTGGCGCGATATAAGAAAAATTACGATCCACGAAGAGAATTTTTTTTTTTTTAATTTTTAGTTTTTGAAGGCTGCACAAAAATATCATTTTCTCAAAAGGTGTCCGTCGCATCGCAAAACGGATTGCAGATTTGGAATCCTCATGGCATTTTCTTCCGGATAACATTAGCGTTTGTCGATTAGAGCATCTTGGCGAGATAAAAGAAAAATTACGATCCACGCATTGAAATTTTTTTTTGAGAAATTTTGAGTTTTTGAAGGCTGCACAAAAATATCATTTTCTCAAAAAGTATCCGTCGCATCGCAAAACCGATTGCAGATTTAGAATCCCCATGGAATTTTCTTTCGGATAACAGTACCTTTTGTCGATTGGAGCATCTTTGCGCGATATAAGAAAAATTACGATCCACGAATAGAATTTTTTTTTTTAAATTTTTAGTTTTTGAAGGCTGCACAAAAATATCATTTTCTCAAAAAGTATCCGTCGTATCGCAAAACCGATTGCAGATTTAGAATCCCCATAGAATTTTCTTTTGGATGGCATTACCTTTTGTCGATTGGAACATCTTGGCGCGATATAAGAGAAATTACGATCCACGAATAGAATTTTTTTTTTTTTAATTTTTAGTTTTTGAAGGCTGCACAAAAATATCATTTTCTCAAAAAGTATCCGTCGCATCGCAAAACCGATTGCAGATTTAGAATCCCCATAGAATTTTCTTTCGGATAACAGTATCTTTTGTCGATTGGAGCATCTTGGCGCGATATAAGAAAAATTACGATCCACGAATAGAATTTTTTTTTTTTAATTTTTAGTTTTTGAAGGCTGCACAAAAATATCATTTTCTCAAAAAGTATCCGTCGCATCGCAAAACCGATTGCAGATTTAGAATCCCCATAGAATTTTCTTTTGGACGGCATTACCTTTTGTCGATTGGAGCGATTGAAGCATCTTGGCGAGATAAAAGAAAAATTACGATCCACGCATTGAAATTTTTTTTAAAGAAATTTTAATTTTTTGAAGGCTGCACAAAAATATCATTTTCTCAAAAAGTATCCGTCACATCGCAAAACCGATTGCAGATTTAGAATCCCCATGAAATTTTCTTTCGGATAACAGTACCTTTTGTCGATTGGAGCATCTTGGCGCGATATAAGAAAAATTACGATCCACGAAGAGAATTTTTTTTTTTTTAATTTTTAGTTTTTGAAGGCTGCACAAAAATATCATTTTCTCAAAAGGTGTCCGTCGCATCGCAAAACGGATTGCAGATTTGGAATCCTCATGGCATTTTCTTCCGGATACAATTAGCGTTTGTCGATTAGAGCATCTTGGCGAGATAAAAGAAAAATTACGATCCACGCATTGAAATTTTTTTTTGAGAAATTTTGAGTTTTTGAAGGCTGCACAAAAATATCATTTTCTCAAAAAGTATCCGTCGCATCGCAAAACCGATTGCAGATTTAGAATCCCCATGGAATTTTCTTTCGGATAACAGTACCTTTTGTCGATTGGAGCATCTTTGCGCGATATAAGAAAAATTACGATCCACGAATAGAATTTTTTTTTTTAAATTTTTAGTTTTTGAAGGCTGCACAAAAATATCATTTTCTCAAAAAGTATCCGTCGTATCGCAAAACCGATTGCAGATTTAGAATCCCCATAGAATTTTCTTTTGGATGGCATTACCTTTTGTCGATTGGAACATCTTGGCGCGATATAAGAGAAATTACGATCCACGCATTAAATTTTTTTTTAAGAATTTTTAAGTTTTTGAAGGATGCACAAAAATATCATTTTCTCAAAAAGTATCCGTCGCATCGCAAAACGGATTGCAGATTTAGAATCCCCATGAAATTTTCTTTCGGATAACAGTACCTTTTGTCGATTGGAGCATCTTGGCGCGATATAAGAAAAATTACGATCCACGCATTAAATTTTTTTTTAAGAATTTTTAAGTTTTTGAAGGATGCACAAAAATATCATTTTCTCAAAAAGTATCCGTGGCATCCGATTACAGATTTAGAATCCCCATGGAATTTTCTTTTGGATGGCATTGCCTTTTGTCGATTGGAGCATCTTGGCGAGATAAAAGAAAAATTACGATTCACGCGTTGAAATTTTTTTTAAAGAAATTTAAAGTTTTTGAAGGCTGCACAAAAATATCATTTTCTCAAAAAGTATCCGTCGCATCGCAAACCGGATTGCAGATTTAGAATCCCCATGAAATTTTCTTTTGGATGGCATTACCTTTTGTCGATTGGAGCATCTTGGCGCCATATAAGAAAAATTACGATCCACGCATTGAATTTTTTTTTAAGAATTTTTAAGTTTTTGAAGGCTGCACAAAAATATCATTTTCTCAAAAAGTATCCGTCGCATCGCAAAACGGATTGCAGATTTAGAATCCCCATAGAATTTTCTTTTGGATGGCATTACCTTTTGTCGATTGGAGCATCTTGGCGCCATATAAGAAAAATTACGATCCACGCATTGAATTTTTTTTTAAGAATTTTTAAGTTTTTGAAGGCTGCACAAAAATATCATTTTCTCAAAAAGTATCCGTCGCATCGCAAAACGGATTGCAGATTTAGAATCCCCATGAAATTTTCTTTTGGATGGCATTACCTTTTGTCGATTGGAGCATCTTGGCGCCATATAAGAAAAATTACGATCCACGAATAGAATTTTTTTTTTTAAATTTTTAGTTTTTGAAGGCTGCACAAAAATATCATTTTCTCAAAAAGTATCCGTCGCATCGCAAAACGGATTGCAGATTTGGAATCCTCATTACCTTTTGTCGATTGGAGCGATTGAAGCATCTTGGCGAGATAAAAGAAAAATTACGATCCACGCATTGAAATTTTTTTTAAAGAAATTTTAATTTTTTGAAGGCTGCACAAAAATATCATTTTCTCAAAAAGTATCCGTCGCATCGCAAAACCGATTGCAGATTTAGAATCCCCATGGAATTTTCTTTCGGATAACAGTATCTTTTGTCGATTGGAGCATCTTGGCGCGATATAAGAAAAATTACGATCCACGAATAGAATTTTTTTTTTTTTAATTTTTAGTTTTTGAAGGCTGCACAAAAATATCATTTTCTCAAAAAGTATCCGTCGCATCGCAAAACGGATTGCAGATTTGGAATCCTCATTACCTTTTGTCGATTGGAGCGATTGAAGCATCTTGGCGAGATAAAAGAAAAATTACGATCCACACATTGAAATTTTTTTTAAAGAAATTTTAATTTTTTGAAGGCTGCACAAAAATATCATTTTCTCAAAAAGTATCCGTCGCATCGCAAAACCGATTGCAGATTTAGAATCCCCATGGAATTTTCTTTCGGATAACAGTATCTTTTGTCGATTGGAGCATCTTGGCGCGATATAAGAAAAATTACGATCCACGAATAGAATTTTTTTTTTTTTAATTTTTAGTTTTTGAAGGCTGCACAAAAATATCATTTTCTCAAAAAGTATCCGTCGCATCGCAAAACCGATTGCAGATTTAGAATCCCCATAGAATTTTCTTTTGGACGGCATTACCTTTTGTCGATTGGAGCGATTGAAGCATCTTGGCGAGATAAAAGAAAAATTACGATCCACGCATTGAAATTTTTTTTAAAGAAATTTTAATTTTTTGAAGGCTGCACAAAAATATCATTTTCTCAAAAAGTATCCGTCACATCGCAAAACCGATTGCAGATTTAGAATCCCCATGAAATTTTCTTTCGGATAACAGTACCTTTTGTCGATTGGAGCATCTTGGCGCGATATAAGAAAAATTACGATCCACGAAGAGAATTTTTTTTTTTTTAATTTTTAGTTTTTGAAGGCTGCACAAAAATATCATTTTCTCAAAAGGTGTCCGTCGCATCGCAAAACGGATTGCAGATTTAGAATCCTCATGGCATTTTCTTCCGGATAACATTAGCGTTTGTCGATTAGAGCATCTTGGCGAGATAAAAGAAAAATTACGATCCACGCATTGAAATTTTTTTTTGAGAAATTTTGAGTTTTTGAAGGCTGCACAAAAATATCATTTTCTCAAAAAGTATCCGTCGCATCGCAAAACCGATTGCAGATTTAGAATCCCCATGGAATTTTCTTTCGGATAACAGTACCTTTTGTCGATTGGAGCATCTTTGCGCGATATAAGAAAAATTACGATCCACGAATAGAATTTTTTTTTTTAAATTTTTAGTTTTTGAAGGCTGCACAAAAATATCATTTTCTCAAAAAGTATCCGTCGCATCGCAAAACCGATTGCAGATTTAGAATCCCCATAGAATTTTCTTTTGGATGGCATTACCTTTTGTCGATTGGAACATCTTGGCGCGATATAAGAGAAATTACGATCCACGCATTAAATTTTTTTTTAAGAATTTTTAAGTTTTTGAAGGATGCACAAAAATATCATTTTCTCAAAAAGTATCCGTCGCATCCGATTGCAGATTTAGAATCCCCATGGAATTTTCTTTTGGATGGCATTGCCTTTTGTCGATTGGAGCATCTTGGCGAGATAAAAGAAAAATTACGATTCACGCGTTGAAATTTTTTTTAAAGAAATTTAAAGTTTTTGAAGGCTGCACAAAAATATCATTTTCTCAAAAAGTATCCGTCGCATCGCAAAACCGATTGCAGATTTAGAATCCGATTGCAGATTTAGAATCCCCATGGAATTTTCTTTTGGATGGCATTGCCTTTTGTCGATTGGAGCATCTTGGCGAGATAAAAGAAAAATTACGATTCACGCGTTGAAATTTTTTTTAAAGAAATTTAAAGTTTGTGAAGGCTGCACAAAAATATCATTTTCTCAAAAAGTATCCGTTGCATCGCAAAACCGATTGCAGATTTAGAATCCTCATAACATTACCTTTTGTCGATTGGAGCATCTTGGCGAGATAAAAGAAAAAATACGATCCACGCATTGAAATTTTTTTTAAAGAAATTTTAAGTTTTTGAAGGCTGCACAAAAATATCATTTTCTCAAAAAGTATCCGTCGCATCGCAAAATGGATTGATTTGGAATCCTCATGAAATTTTCTTTCGGATAACATTACCTTTTGTCGATTAGAACATCTTGGCGCGATATAAGAGAAATTACGATCCACGCATTGAATTTTTTTTAAGAATTTTTAAGTTTTTGAAGGCTGCACAAAAATATCATTTTCTCAAAAAGTATCCGTCGCATCGCAAAACGGATTGCAGATTTAGAATCCCCATGGAATTTTCTTTTGGATGGCATTACCTTTTGTCGATTGGAGCATCTTGGCGCGATATAAGAAAAATTACGATCCACGCATTGAATTTTTTTTTTTTAAATTTTTAGTTTTTGAAGGCTGCACAAAAATATCATTTTCTCAAAAAGTATCCGTCGCATCGCAAAACCGATTGCAGATTGAGAATCCCCATAGAATTTTCTTTTGGATGGCATTGCCTTTTGTCGATTGGAGCATCTTGGCGAGATAAAAGAAAAATTACGATTCACGCGTTGAAATTTTTTTTAAAGAAATTTAAAGTTTTTGAAGGCTGCACAAAAATATCATTTTCTCAAAAAGTATCCGTCGCATCGCAAAACCGATTGCAGATTGAGAATCCCCATAGAATTTTCTTTTGGATGGCATTGCCTTTTGTCGATTGGAACATCTTGGCGCGATATAAGAGAAATTACGATCCACGCATTGAATTTTTTTTTAAGAATTTTTAAGTTTTTGAAGGCTGCACAAAAATATCATTTTCTCAAAAAGTATCCGTCGCATCGAAAAACGGATTGCAGATTTGGAATCCTCATGGAATTTTCTTTCGGATAACATTACCTTTTGTCGATTAGAGCATCTTGGCGCGATATAAGAGAAATTACGATCCACGCATTGAATTTTTTTTTAAGAATTTTTAAGTTTTTGAAGGCTGCACAAAAATATCATTTTCTCAAAAAGTATCCGTCGCATCGCAAAACGGATTGCAGATTTAGAATCCCCATAGAATTTTCTTTTGGATGGCATTACTTTTTGTCGATTGGAGCATCTTGGCGCCATATAAGAAAAATTACGATCCACGCATTGAATTTTTTTTAAGAATTTTTAAGTTTTTGAAGGCTGCACAAAAATATCATTTTCTCAAAAAGTATCCGTCGCATCGCAAAACGGATTGCAGATTTAGAATCCCCATGAAATTTTCTTTTGGATGGCATTACCTTTTGTCGATTGGAGCATCTTGGCGCCATATAAGAAAAATTACGATCCACGAATAGGATTTTTTTTTTTTTAAATTTTAAGTTTTTGAAGGCTGCACAAAAATATCATTTTCTCAAAAAGCATCCGTCGCATCGCAAAACGGATTACAGATTTGGAATCCTCATGGAATTTTCTTTCGGATAACTAATAGCTTTTGTCGATTGGAGCGATTGAAGCATCTTGGCGAGATAAAAGAAAAATTACGATCCACGCATTGAAATTTTTCTTAAAGAAATTTTAATTTTTTGAAGGCTGCACAAAAATATCATTTTCTCAAAAAGTATCCGTCGCATCGCAAAACGGATTGCAGATTTGGAATCCTCATGGAATTTCCTTTCGGATAACATTACCTTTTGTCGATTGGAACATCTTGGCGCGATATAAGAGAAATTACGATCCACGCATTGAATTTTTTTTTAAGAATTTTTAAGTTTTTGAAGGCTGCACAAAAATATCATTTTCTCAAAAAGTATCCGTCGCATCGCAAAACGGATTGCAGATTTAGAATCCCCATAGAATTTTCTTTTGGATGGCATTACTTTTTGTCGATTGGAGCATCTTGGCGCCATATAAGAAAAATTACGATCCACGCATTGAATTTTTTTTTAAGAATTTTTAAGTTTTTGAAGGCTGCACAAAAATATCATTTTCTCAAAAAGTATCCGTCGCATCGCAAAACGGATTGCAGATTTAGAATCCCCATGAAATTTTCTTTTGGATGGCATTACCTTTTGTCGATTGGAGCATCTTGGCGCCATATAAGAAAAATTACGATCCACGAATAGGATTTTTTTTTTTTTAAATTTTAAGTTTTTGAAGGCTGCACAAAAATATCATTTTCTCAAAAAGCATCCGTCGCATCGCAAAACGGATTACAGATTTGGAATCCTCATGGAATTTTCTTTCGGATAGCTAATAGCTTTTGTCGATTGGAGCGATTGAAGCATCTTGGCGAGATAAAAGAAAAATTACGATCCACGCATTGAAATTTTTCTTAAAGAAATTTTAATTTTTTGAAGGCTGCACAAAAATATCATTTTCTCAAAAAGTATCCGTCGCATCGCAAAACGGATTGCAGATTTGGAATCCTCATGGAATTTTCTTTCGGATAACATTACCTTTTGTCGATTGGAACATCTTGGCGCGATATAAGAGAAATTACGATCCACGCATTGAATTTTTTTTTTATGAAATTTTAATTTTTTGAAGGCTGCACAAAAATATCATTTTCTCAAAAAGTATCCGTCGCATCGCAAAACTGATTGCAGATTTAGAATCCCCATGGAATTTTCTTTTGGATGGCATTACCTTTTGTCGATTGGAGCATCTTGGCGAGATAAAAGAAAAATTACGATTCACGCGTTGAAATTTTTTTTTAAAGAAATTTAAAGTTTGTGAAGGCTGCACAAAAATATCATTTTCTCAAAAAGTGTCCGTCGCATCGCAAAACGGATTGCAGATTTGGAATCCTCATGGAATTTTCTTTCGGATAACATTACCTTTTGTCGATTGGAACATCTTGGCGCGATATAAGAGAAATTACGATCCACGCATTGAATTTTTTTTTTATGAAATTTTAATTTTTTGAAGGCTGCACAAAAATATCATTTTCTCAAAAAGTATCCGTCGCATCGCAAAACCGATTGCAGATTTAGAATCCTCATGAAATTTTCTTTCGGATAACATTACCTTTTGTCGATTGGAGCATCTTGGCGAGATAAAAGAAAAAATACGATCCACGAATAGAATTTTTTTTTTTAAATTTTTAGTTTTTGAAGGCTGCACAAAAATATCATTTTCTCAAAAAGTATCCGTTGCATCGCAAAACCGATTGCAGATTTAGAATCCTCATGAAATTTTCTTTCGGATAACATTACCTTTTGTCGATTGGAGCATCTTGGCGAGATAAAAGAAAAAATACGATCCACGCATTGAAATTTTTTTTAAAGAAATTTTAAGTTTTTGAAGGCTGCACAAAAATATCATTTTCTCAAAAAGTATCCGTCGCATCGCAAAATGGATTGATTTGGAATCCTCATGAAATTTTCTTTCGGATAACATTACCTTTTGTCGATTAGAACATCTTGGCGCGATATAAGAGAAATTACGATCCACGCATTGAATTTTTTTTAAGAATTTTTAAGTTTTTGAAGGCTGCACAAAAATATCATTTTCTCAAAAAGTATCCGTCGCATCGCAAAACGGATTGCAGATTTAGAATCCCCATGGAATTTTCTTTTGGATGGCATTACCTTTTGTCGATTGGAGCATCTTGGCGCGATATAAGAAAAATTACGATCCACGCATTGAATTTTTTTTTTTTAAATTTTTAGTTTTTGAAGGCTGCACAAAAATATCATTTTCTCAAAAAGTATCCGTCGCATCGCAAAACCGATTGCAGATTGAGAATCCCCATAGAATTTTCGTTTGGATGGCATTGCCTTTTGTCGATTGGAGCATCTTGGCGAGATAAAAGAAAAATTACGATTCACGCGTTGAAATTTTTTTTAAAGAAATTTAAAGTTTTTGAAGGCTGCACAAAAATATCATTTTCTCAAAAAGTATCCGTCGCATCGCAAAACCGATTGCAGATTGAGAATCCCCATAGAATTTTCTTTTGGATGGCATTGCCTTTTGTCGATTGGAACATCTTGGCGCGATATAAGAGAAATTACGATCCACGCATTGAATTTTTTTTTAAGAATTTTTAAGTTTTTGAAGGCTGCACAAAAATATCATTTTCTCAAAAAGTATCCGTCGCATCGCAAAACCGATTGCAGATTGAGAATCCCCATAGAATTTTCTTTTGGATGGCATTGCCTTTTGTCGATTGGAGCATCTTGGCGAGATAAAAGAAAAATTACGATTCACGCGTTGAAATTTTTTTTAAAGAAATTTAAAGTTTTTGAAGGCTGCACAAAAATATCATTTTCTCAAAAAGTATCCGTCGCATCGCAAAACCGATTGCAGATTGAGAATCCCCATAGAATTTTCTTTTGGATGGCATTGCCTTTTGTCGATTGGAACATCTTGGCGCGATATAAGAGAAATTACGATCCACGCATTGAATTTTTTTTTAAGAATTTTTAAGTTTTTGAAGGCTGCACAAAAATATCATTTTCTCAAAAAGTATCCGTCGCATCGAAAAACGGATTGCAGATTTAGAATCCCCATAGAATTTTCTTTTGGATGGCATTACTTTTTGTCGATTGGAGCATCTTGGCGCCATATAAGAAAAATTACGATCCACGCATTGAATTTTTTTTTAAGAATTTTTAAGTTTTTGAAGGCTGCACAAAAATATCATTTTCTCAAAAAGTATCCGTCGCATCGCAAAACGGATTGCAGATTTAGAATCCCCATGAAATTTTCTTTTGGATGGCATTACCTTTTGTCGATTGGAGCATCTTGGCGCCATATAAGAAAAATTACGATCCACGAATAGGATTTTTTTTTTTTTAAATTTTAAGTTTTTGAAGGCTGCACAAAAATATCATTTTCTCAAAAAGCATCCGTCGCATCGCAAAACGGATTACAGATTTGGAATCCTCATGGAATTTTCTTTCGGATAACTAATAGCTTTTGTCGATTGGAGCGATTGAAGCATCTTGGCGAGATAAAAGAAAAATTACGATCCACGCATTGAAATTTTTCTTAAAGAAATTTTAATTTTTTGAAGGCTGCACAAAAATATCATTTTCTCAAAAAGTATTCGTCGCATCGCAAAACTGATTGCAGATTTAGAATCCCCATGGAATTTTCTTTTGGATGGCATTACCTTTTGTCGATTGGAGCATCTTGGCGAGATAAAAGAAAAATTACGATTCACGCGTTGAAATTTTTTTTTAAAGAAATTTAAAGTTTGTGAAGGCTGCACAAAAATATCATTTTCTCAAAAAGTGTCCGTCGCATCGCAAAACGGATTGCAGATTTGGAATCCTCATGGAATTTTCTTTCGGATAACATTACCTTTTGTCGATTGGAACATCTTGGCGCGATATAAGAGAAATTACGATCCACGCATTGAATTTTTTTTTTATGAAATTTTAATTTTTTGAAGGCTGCACAAAAATATCATTTTCTCAAAAAGTATCCGTCGCATCGCAAAACCGATTGCAGATTTAGAATCCTCATGAAATTTTCTTTCGGAAAACATTACCTTTTGTCGATTGGAGCATCTTGGCGAGATAAAAGAAAAAATACGATCCACGAATAGAATTTTTTTTTTTAAATTTTTAGTTTTTGAAGGCTGCACAAAAATATCATTTTCTCAAAAAGTATCCGTTGCATCGCAAAACCGATTGCAGATTTAGAATCCTGATGAAATTTTCTTTCGGATAACATTACCTTTTGTCGATTGGAGCATCTTGGCGAGATAAAAGAAAAAATACGATCCACGCATTGAAATTTTTTTTAAAGAAATTTTAAGTTTTTGAAGGCTGCACAAAAATATCATTTTCTCAAAAAGTATCCGTCGCATCGCAAAATGGATTGATTTGGAATCCTCATGAAATTTTCTTTCGGATAACATTACCTTTTGTCGATTAGAACATCTTGGCGCGATATAAGAGAAATTACGATCCACGCATTGAATTTTTTTTAAGAATTTTTAAGTTTTTGAAGGCTGCACAAAAATATCATTTTCTCAAAAAGTATCCGTCGCATCGCAAAACGGATTGCAGATTTAGAATCCCCATGGAATTTTCTTTTGGATGGCATTACCTTTTGTCGATTGGAGCATCTTGGCGCGATATAAGAAAAATTACGATCCACGCATTGAATTTTTTTTTTTTAAATTTTTAGTTTTTGAAGGCTGCACAAAAATATCATTTTCTCAAAAAGTATCCGTCGCATCGCAAAACCGATTGCAGATTGAGAATCCCCATAGAATTTTCTTTTGGATGGCATTGCCTTTTGTCGATTGGAGCATCTTGGCGAGATAAAAGAAAAATTACGATTCACGCGTTGAAATTTTTTTTAAAGAAATTTAAAGTTTTTGAAGGCTGCACAAAAATATCATTTTCTCAAAAAGTATCCGTCGCATCGCAAAACCGATTGCAGATTGAGAATCCCCATAGAATTTTCTTTTGGATGGCATTGCCTTTTGTCGATTGGAACATCTTGGCGCGATATAAGAGAAATTACGATCCACGCATTGAATTTTTTTTTAAGAATTTTTAAGTTTTTGAAGGCTGCACAAAAATATCATTTTCTCAAAAAGTATCCGTCGCATCGAAAAACGGATTGCAGATTTGGAATCCTCATGGAATTTTCTTTCGGATAACATTACCTTTTGTCGATTAGAACATCTTGGCGCGATATAAGAGAAATTACGATCCACGCATTGAATTTTTTTTTAAGAATTTTTAAGTTTTTGAAGGCTGCACAAAAATATCATTTTCTCAAAAAGTATCCGTCGCATCGCAAAACGGATTGCAGATTTAGAATCCCCATAGAATTTTCTTTTGGATGGCATTACTTTTTGTCGATTGGAGCATCTTGGCGCCATATAAGAAAAATTACGATCCACGCATTGAATTTTTTTTTAAGAATTTTTAAGTTTTTGAAGGCTGCACAAAAATATCATTTTCTCAAAAAGTATCCGTCGCATCGCAAAACGGATTGCAGATTTAGAATCCCCATGAAATTTTCTTTTGGATGGCATTACCTTTTGTCGATTGGAGCATCTTGGCGCCATATAAGAAAAATTACGATCCACGAATAGGATTTTTTTTTTTTTAAATTTTAAGTTTTTGAAGGCTGCACAAAAATATCATTTTCTCAAAAAGCATCCGTCGCATCGCAAAACGGATTACAGATTTGGAATCCTCATGGAATTTTCTTTCGGATAACTAATAGCTTTTGTCGATTGGAGCGATTGAAGCATCTTGGCGAGATAAAAGAAAAATTACGATCCACGCATTGAAATTTTTCTTAAAGAAATTTTAATTTTTTGAAGGCTGCACAAAAATATCATTTTCTCAAAAAGTATCCGTCGCATCGCAAAACGGATTGCAGATTTGGAATCCTCATGGAATTTTCTTTCGGATAACATTACCTTTTGTCGATTGGAACATCTTGGCGCGATATAAGAGAAATTACGATCCACGCATTGAATTTTTTTTTTATGAAATTTTAATTTTTTGAAGGCTGCACAAAAATATCATTTTCTCAAAAAGTATCCGTCGCATCGCAAAACTGATTGCAGATTTAGAATCCCCATGGAATTTTCTTTTGGATGGCATTACCTTTTGTCGATTGGAGCATCTTGGCGAGATAAAAGAAAAATTACGATTCACGCGTTGAAATTTTTTTTTAAAGAAATTTAAAGTTTGTGAAGGCTGCACAAAAATATCATTTTCTCAAAAAGTGTCCGTCGCATCGCAAAACGGATTGCAGATTTGGAATCCTCATGGAATTTTCTTTCGGATAACATTACCTTTTGTCGATTGGAACATCTTGGCGCGATATAAGAGAAATTACGATCCACGCATTGAATTTTTTTTTTATGAAATTTTAATTTTTTGAAGGCTGCACAAAAATATCATTTTCTCAAAAAGTATCCGTCGCATCGCAAAACCGATTGCAGATTTAGAATCCTCATGAAATTTTCTTTCGGATAACATTACCTTTTGTCGATTGGAGCATCTTGGCGAGATAAAAGAAAAAATACGATCCACGAATAGAATTTTTTTTTTTAAATTTTTAGTTTTTGAAGGCTGCACAAAAATATCATTTTCTCAAAAAGTATCCGTGGCATCCGATTACAGATTTAGAATCCCCATGGAATTTTCTTTTGGATGGCATTGCCTTTTGTCGATTGGAGCATCTTGGCGAGATAAAAGAAAAATTACGATTCACGCGTTGAAATTTTTTTTAAAGAAATTTAAAGTTTTTGAAGGCTGCACAAAAATATCATTTTCTCAAAAAGTATCCGTCGCATCGCAAAACGGATTGCAGATTTAGAATCCTCATGAAATTTTCTTTCGGATAACATTACCTTTTGTCGATTGGAGCATCTTGGCGAGATAAAAGAAAAAATACGATCCACGCATTGAAATTTTTTTTAAAGAAATTTTAAGTTTTTGAAGGCTGCACAAAAATATCATTTTCTCAAAAAGTATCCGTCGCATCGCAAAATGGATTGATTTGGAATCCTCATGAAATTTTCTTTCGGATAACATTACCTTTTGTCGATTGGAGCATCTTTGCGAGATAAAAGAAAAATTACGATCCACGCATTGAAATTTTTTTAAAGAAATTTAAATTTTTTGAAGGCTGCACAAAAATATCATTTTCTCAAAAAGTATCTGTCGCATCGAAAAACGGATTGCAGATTTGGAATCCTCATGGAATTTTCTTTTGGATAACATTACCTTTTGTCGATTAGAACATCTTGGCGCGATATAAGAGAAATTACGATCCACGCATTGAATTTTTTTTAAGAATTTTTAAGTTTTTGAAGGCTGCACAAAAATATCATTTTCTCAAAAAGTATCCGTCGCATCGCAAAACGGATTGCAGATTTAGAATCCCCATGGAATTTTCTTTTGGATGGCATTACCTTTTGTCGATTGGAGCATCTTGGCGCGATATAAGAAAAATTACGATCCACGCATTGAATTTTTTTTTTTTTAATTTTTAGTTTTTGAAGGCTGCACAAAAATATCATTTTCTCAAAAAGTATCCGTCGCATCGCAAAACCGATTGCAGATTTAGAATCCCCATAGAATTTTCTTTTGGATGGCATTACCTTTTGTCGATTGGAACATCTTGGCGCGATATAAGAGAAATTACGATCCACGCATTAAATTTTTTTTTAAGAATTTTTAAGTTTTTGAAGGATGCACAAAAATATCATTTTCTCAAAAAGTATCCGTCGCATCGCAAAACGGATTACAGATTTGGAATCCTCATGGAATTTTCTTTCGGATAACTAATAGCTTTTGTCGATTGGAGCGATTGAAGCATCTTGGCGAGATAAAAGAAAAATTACGATCCACGCATTGAAATTTTTCTTAAAGAAATTTTAATTTTTTGAAGGCTGCACAAAAATATCATTTTCTCAAAAAGTATCTGTCGCATCGCAAAACGGATTGCAGATTTGGAATCCTCATGGAATTTTCTTTCGGATAACATTACCTTTTGTCGATTGGAACATCTTGGCGCGATATAAGAGAAATTACGATCCACGCATTGAATTTTTTTTTTATGAAATTTTAATTTTTTGAAGGCTGCACAAAAATATCATTTTCTCAAAAAGTATCCGTCGCATCGCAAAACTGATTGCAGATTTAGAATCCCCATGGAATTTTCTTTTGGATGGCATTACCTTTTGTCGATTGGAGCATCTTGGCGAGATAAAAGAAAAATTACGATTCACGCGTTGAAATTTTTTTTTAAAGAAATTTAAAGTTTGTGAAGGCTGCACAAAAATATCATTTTCTCAAAAAGTGTCCGTCGCATCGCAAAACGGATTGCAGATTTGGAATCCTCATGGAATTTTCTTTCGGATAACATTACCTTTTGTCGATTGGAACATCTTGGCGCGATATAAGAGAAATTACGATCCACGCATTGAATTTTTTTTTTATGAAATTTTAATTTTTTGAAGGCTGCACAAAAATATCATTTTCTCAAAAAGTATCCGTCGCATCGCAAAACCGATTGCAGATTTAGAATCCTCATGAAATTTTCTTTCGGATAACATTACCTTTTGTCGATTGGAGCATCTTGGCGAGATAAAAGAAAAAATACGATCCACGAATAGAATTTTTTTTTTAAAATTTTTAGTTTTTGAAGGCTGCACAAAAATATCATTTTCTCAAAAAGTATCCGTGGCATCCGATTACAGATTTAGAATCCCCATGGAATTTTCTTTTGGATGGCATTGCCTTTTGTCGATTGGAGCATCTTGGCGAGATAAAAGAAAAATTACGATTCACGCGTTGAAATTTTTTTTAAAGAAATTTAAAGTTTTTGAAGGCTGCACAAAAATATCATTTTCTCAAAAAGTATCCGTCGCATCGCAAAACGGATTGCAGATTTAGAATCCTCATGAAATTTTCTTTCGGATAACATTACCTTTTGTCGATTGGAGCATCTTGGCGAGATAAAAGAAAAAATACGATCCACGCATTGAAATTTTTTTTAAAGAAATTTTAAGTTTTTGAAGGCTGCACAAAAATATCATTTTCTCAAAAAGTATCCGTCGCATCGCAAAATGGATTGATTTGGAATCCTCATGAAATTTTCTTTCGGATAACATTACCTTTTGTCGATTGGAGCATCTTTGCGAGATAAAAGAAAAATTACGATCCACGCATTGAAATTTTTTTAAAGAAATTTAAATTTTTTGAAGGCTGCACAAAAATATCATTTTCTCAAAAAGTATCTGTCGCATCGAAAAACGGATTGCAGATTTGGAATCCTCATGGAATTTTCTTTTGGATAACATTACCTTTTGTCGATTAGAACATCTTGGCGCGATATAAGAGAAATTACGATCCACGCATTGAATTTTTTTAAGAATTTTTAAGTTTTTGAAGGCTGCACAAAAATATCATTTTCTCAAAAAGTATCCGTCGCATCGCAAAACGGATTGCAGATTTAGAATCCCCATGGAATTTTCTTTTGGATGGCATTACCTTTTGTCGATTGGAGCATCTTGGCGCGATATAAGAAAAATTACGATCCACGCATTGAATTTTTTTTTTTTAAATTTTTAGTTTTTGAAGGCTGCACAAAAATATCATTTTCTCAAAAAGTATCCGTCGCATCGCAAAACCGATTGCAGATTGAGAATCCCCATAGAATTTTCTTTTGGATGGCATTGCCTTTTGTCGATTGGAGCATCTTGGCGAGATAAAAGAAAAATTACGATTCACGCGTTGAAATTTTTTTTAAAGAAATTTAAAGTTTTTGAAGGCTGCACAAAAATATCATTTTCTCAAAAAGTATCCGTCGCATCGCAAAACCGATTGCAGATTGAGAATCCCCATAGAATTTTCTTTTGGATGGCATTGCCTTTTGTCGATTGGAACATCTTGGCGCGATATAAGAGAAATTACGATCCACGCATTGAATTTTTTTTTAAGAATTTTTAAGTTTTTGAAGGCTGCACAAAAATATCATTTTCTCAAAAAGTATCCGTCGCATCGAAAAACGGATTGCAGATTTGGAATCCTCATGGAATTTTCTTTCGGATAACATTACCTTTTGTCGATTAGAACATCTTGGCGCGATATAAGAGAAATTACGATCCACGCATTGAATTTTTTTTTAAGAATTTTTAAGTTTTGAAGGCTGCACAAAAATATCATTTTCTCAAAAAGTATCCGTCGCATCGCAAAACGGATTGCAGATTTAGAATCCCCATAGAATTTTCTTTGGATGGCATTACTTTTTGTCGATTGGAGCATCTTGGCGCCATATAAGAAAAATTACGATCCACGCATTGAATTTTTTTTTAAGAATTTTAAGTTTTTGAAGGCTGCACAAAAATATCATTTTCTCAAAAAGTATCCGTCGCATCGCAAAACGGATTGCAGATTTAGAATCCCCATGAAATTTTCTTTTGGATGGCATTACCTTTTGTCGATTGGAGCATCTTGGCGCCATATAAGAAAAATTACGATCCACGAATAGGGATTTTTTTTTTTTTAAATTTTAAGTTTTTGAAGGGCTGCACAAAAATATCATTTTCTCAAAAAGCATCCGTCGCATCGCAAAACGATTACAGATTTGGAATCCTCATGGAATTTTCTTTCGGATAACTAATAGCTTTTGTCGATTGGAGCGATTGAAGCATCTTGGCGAGATAAAAGAAAAATTACGATCCTCGCATTGAAATTTTTCTTAAAGAAATTTTAATTTTTGAAGGCTGCACAAAAATATCATTTTCTCAAAAAGTATCCGTCGCATCGGCAAAACGGATTGCAGATTTGGAATCCTCATGGAATTTTCTTTCGGATAACATTACCTTTTGTCGATTGGAACATCTTGGCGCGATATAGAGAAATTACGATCCACGCATTGAATTTTTTTTTTATGAAATTTTAATTTTTTGAAGGCTGCACAAAAATATCATTTTCTCAAAAAGTATCCGTCGCATCGCAAAACTGATTGCAGATTTAGAATCCCCATGGAATTTTCTTTTGGATGGCATTACCTTTTGTCGATTGGAGCATCTTGGCGAGATAAAAGAAAATTACGATTCACGCGTTGAATTTTTTTTTAAGAAATTTAAAGTTTGTGAAGGCTGCACAAAAATATCATTTTCTCAAAAAGTGTCCGTCGCATCGCAAAAACGGATTCAGATTTGGAATCCTCATGGAATTTTCTTTCGGATAACATTACCTTTTGTCGATTGGAACATCTTGGCGCGATATAAGAGAAATTACGATCCACGCATTGAATTTTTTTTTTATGAAATTTTAATTTTTTGAAGGCTGCACAAAAATATCATTTTCTCAAAAAGTATCCGTCGCATCGCAAAACCGATTGCAGATTTAGAATCCTCATGAAATTTTCTTTCGGATAACATTACCTTTTGTCGATTGGAGCATCTTGGCGAGATAAAAGAAAAAATACGATCCACGAATAGAATTTTTTTTTTTAAATTTTTAGTTTTTGAAGGCTGCACAAAAATATCATTTTCTCAAAAAGTATCCGTGGCATCCGATTACAGATTTAGAATCCCCATGGAATTTTCTTTTGGATGGCATTGCCTTTTGTCGATTGGAGCATCTTGGCGAGATAAAAGAAAAATTACGATTCACGCGTTGAAATTTTTTTTAAAGAAATTTAAAGTTTTTGAAGGCTGCACAAAAATATCATTTTCTCAAAAAGTATCCGTCGCATCGCAAAACGGATTGCAGATTTAGAATCCTCATGAAATTTTCTTTCGGATAACATTACCTTTTGTCGATTGGAGCATCTTGGCGAGATAAAAGAAAAAATACGATCCACGCATTGAAATTTTTTTTAAAGAAATTTTAAGTTTTTGAAGGCTGCACAAAAATATCATTTTCTCAAAAAGTATCCGTCGCATCGCAAAATGGATTGATTTGGAATCCTCATGAAATTTTCTTTCGGATAACATTACCTTTTGTCGATTGGAGCATCTTTGCGAGATAAAAGAAAAATTACGATCCACGCATTGAAATTTTTTTAAAGAAATTTAAATTTTTTGAAGGCTGCACAAAAATATCATTTTCTCAAAAAGTATCTGTCGCATCGAAAAACGGATTGCAGATTTGGAATCCTCATGGAATTTTCTTTTGGATAACATTACCTTTTGTCGATTAGAACATCTTGGCGCGATATAAGAGAAATTACGATCCACGCATTGAATTTTTTTTAAGAATTTTTAAGTTTTTGAAGGCTGCACAAAAATATCATTTTCTCAAAAAGTATCCGTCGCATCGCAAAACGGATTGCAGATTTAGAATCCCCATGGAATTTTCTTTTGGATGGCATTACCTTTTGTCGATTGGAGCATCTTGGCGCGATATAAGAAAAATTACGATCCACGCATTGAATTTTTTTTTTTTTAATTTTTAGTTTTTGAAGGCTGCACAAAAATATCATTTTCTCAAAAAGTATCCGTCGCATCGCAAAACCGATTGCAGATTTAGAATCCCCATAGAATTTTCTTTTGGATGGCATTACCTTTTGTCGATTGGAACATCTTGGCGCGATATAAGAGAAATTACGATCCACGCATTAAATTTTTTTTTAAGAATTTTTAAGTTTTTGAAGGATGCACAAAAATATCATTTTCTCAAAAAGTATCCGTCGCATCGCAAAACGGATTACAGATTTGGAATCCTCATGGAATTTTCTTTCGGATAACTAATAGCTTTTGTCGATTGGAGCGATTGAAGCATCTTGGCGAGATAAAAGAAAAATTACGATCCACGCATTGAAATTTTTCTTAAAGAAATTTTAATTTTTTGAAGGCTGCACAAAAATATCATTTTCTCAAAAAGTATCTGTCGCATCGCAAAACGGATTGCAGATTTGGAATCCTCATGGAATTTTCTTTCGGATAACATTACCTTTTGTCGATTGGAACATCTTGGCGCGATATAAGAGAAATTACGATCCACGCATTGAATTTTTTTTTTATGAAATTTTAATTTTTTGAAGGCTGCACAAAAATATCATTTTCTCAAAAAGTATCCGTCGCATCGCAAAACTGATTGCAGATTTAGAATCCCCATGGAATTTTCTTTTGGATGGCATTACCTTTTGTCGATTGGAGCATCTTGGCGAGATAAAAGAAAAATTACGATTCACGCGTTGAAATTTTTTTTTAAAGAAATTTAAAGTTTGTGAAGGCTGCACAAAAATATCATTTTCTCAAAAAGTGTCCGTCGCATCGCAAAACGGATTGCAGATTTGGAATCCTCATGGAATTTTCTTTCGGATAACATTACCTTTTGTCGATTGGAACATCTTGGCGCGATATAAGAGAAATTACGATCCACGCATTGAATTTTTTTTTTATGAAATTTTAATTTTTTGAAGGCTGCACAAAAATATCATTTTCTCAAAAAGTATCCGTCGCATCGCAAAACCGATTGCAGATTTAGAATCCTCATGAAATTTTCTTTCGGATAACATTACCTTTTGTCGATTGGAGCATCTTGGCGAGATAAAAGAAAAAATACGATCCACGAATAGAATTTTTTTTTTAAAATTTTTAGTTTTTGAAGGCTGCACAAAAATATCATTTTCTCAAAAAGTATCCGTGGCATCCGATTACAGATTTAGAATCCCCATGGAATTTTCTTTTGGATGGCATTGCCTTTTGTCGATTGGAGCATCTTGGCGAGATAAAAGAAAAATTACGATTCACGCGTTGAAATTTTTTTTAAAGAAATTTAAAGTTTTTGAAGGCTGCACAAAAATATCATTTTCTCAAAAAGTATCCGTCGCATCGCAAAACGGATTGCAGATTTAGAATCCTCATGAAATTTTCTTTCGGATAACATTACCTTTTGTCGATTGGAGCATCTTGGCGAGATAAAAGAAAAAATACGATCCACGCATTGAAATTTTTTTTAAAGAAATTTTAAGTTTTTGAAGGCTGCACAAAAATATCATTTTCTCAAAAAGTATCCGTCGCATCGCAAAATGGATTGATTTGGAATCCTCATGAAATTTTCTTTCGGATAACATTACCTTTTGTCGATTGGAGCATCTTTGCGAGATAAAAGAAAAATTACGATCCACGCATTGAAATTTTTTTAAAGAAATTTAAATTTTTTGAAGGCTGCACAAAAATATCATTTTCTCAAAAAGTATCTGTCGCATCGAAAAACGGATTGCAGATTTGGAATCCTCATGGAATTTTCTTTTGGATAACATTACCTTTTGTCGATTAGAACATCTTGGCGCGATATAAGAGAAATTACGATCCACGCATTGAATTTTTTTTAAGAATTTTTAAGTTTTTGAAGGCTGCACAAAAATATCATTTTCTCAAAAAGTATCCGTCGCATCGCAAAACGGATTGCAGATTTAGAATCCCCATGGAATTTTCTTTTGGATGGCATTACCTTTTGTCGATTGGAGCATCTTGGCGCGATATAAGAAAAATTACGATCCACGCATTGAATTTTTTTTTTTTAAATTTTTAGTTTTTGAAGGCTGCACAAAAATATCATTTTCTCAAAAAGTATCCGTCGCATCGCAAAACCGATTGCAGATTTAGAATCCCCATAGAATTTTCTTTTGGATGGCATTACCTTTTGTCGATTGGAACATCTTGGCGCGATATAAGAGAAATTACGATCCACGCATTAAATTTTTTTTTAAGAATTTTTAAGTTTTTGAAGGATGCACAAAAATATCATTTTCTCAAAAAGTATCCGTGGCATCCGATTACAGATTTAGAATCCCCATGGAATTTTCTTTTGGATGGCATTACCTTTTGTCGATTGGAGCATCTTGGCGAGATAAAAGAAAAATTACGATTCACGCGTTGAAATTTTTTTTAAAGAAATTTAAAGTTTTTGAAGGCTGCACAAAAATATCATTTTCTCAAAAAGTATCCGTCGCATCGCAAAACGGATTGCAGATTTAGAATCCCCATGAAATTTTCTTTTGGATGGCATTACCTTTTGTCGATTGGAGCATCTTGGCGCCATATAAGAAAAATTACGATCCACGCATTGAATTTTTTTTTAAGAATTTTTAAGTTTTTGAAGGCTGCACAAAAATATCATTTTCTCAAAAAGTATCCGTCGCATCGCAAAACGGATTGCAGATTTAGAATCCCCATAGAATTTTCTTTTGGATGGCATTACCTTTTGTCGATTGGAGCATCTTGGCGCCATATAAGAAAAATTACGATCCACGCATTGAATTTTTTTTTAAGAATTTTTAAGTTTTTGAAGGCTGCACAAAAATATCATTTTCTCAAAAAGTATCCGTCGCATCGCAAAACGGATTGCAGATTTAGAATCCCCATGAAATTTTCTTTTGGATGGCATTACCTTTTGTCGATTGGAGCATCTTTGCGCGATATAAGAAAAATTACGATCCACGAATAGAATTTTTTTTTTTAAATTTTTAGTTTTTGAAGGCTGCACAAAAATATCATTTTCTCAAAAAGTATCCGTCGCATCGCAAAACCGATTGCAGATTTAGAATCCCCATAGAATTTTCTTTTGGATGGCATTACCTTTTGTCGATTGGAACATCTTGGCGCGATATAAGAGAAATTACGATCCACGCATTAAATTTTTTTTTAAGAATTTTTAAGTTTTTGAAGGATGCACAAAAATATCATTTTCTCAAAAAGTATCCGTCGCATCCGATTGCAGATTTAGAATCCCCATGGAATTTTCTTTTGGATGGCATTGCCTTTTGTCGATTGGAGCATCTTGGCGAGATAAAAGAAAAATTACGATTCACGCGTTGAAATTTTTTTTAAAGAAATTTAAAGTTTTTGAAGGCTGCACAAAAATATCATTTTCTCAAAAAGTATCCGTCGCATCGCAAAACCGATTGCAGATTTAGAATCCGATTGCAGATTTAGAATCATCATGGAATTTTCTTTTGGATGGCATTGCCTTTTGTCGATTGGAGCATCTTGGCGAGATAAAAGAAAAATTACGATTCACGCGTTGAAATTTTTTTTAAAGAAATTTAAAGTTTGTGAAGGCTGCACAAAAATATCATTTTCTCAAAAAGTATCCGTCGCATCGCAAAATGGATTGATTTGGAATCCTCATGAAATTTTCTTTCGGATAACATTACCTTTTGTCGATTAGAACATCTTGGCGCGATATAAGAGAAATTACGATCCACGCATTGAATTTTTTTTAAGAATTTTTAAGTTTTTGAAGGCTGCACAAAAATATCATTTTCTCAAAAAGTATCCGTCGCATCGCAAAACGGATTGCAGATTTAGAATCCCCATGGAATTTTCTTTTGGATGGCATTACCTTTTGTCGATTGGAGCATCTTGGCGCGATATAAGAAAAATTACGATCCACGCATTGAATTTTTTTTTTAAGAATTTTTAAGTTTTTGAAGGATGCACAAAAATATCATTTTCTCAAAAAGTATCCGTGGCATCCGATTACAGATTTAGAATCCCCATGGAATTTTCTTTTGGATGGCATTGCCTTTTGTCGATTGGAGCATCTTGGCGAGATAAAAGAAAAATTACGATTCACGCGTTGAAATTTTTTTTAAAGAAATTTAAAGTTTTTGAAGGCTGCACAAAAATATCATTTTCTCAAAAAGTATCCGTCGCATCGCAAAACCGATTGCAGATTGAGAATCCCCATAGAATTTTCTTTTGGATGGCATTGCCTTTTGTCGATTGGAACATCTTGGCGCGATATAAGAGAAATTACGATCCACGCATTGAATTTTTTTTTAAGAATTTTTAAGTTTTTGAAGGCTGCACAAAAATATCATTTTCTCAAAAAGTATCCGTCGCATCGAAAAACGGATTGCAGATTTGGAATCCACATGGAATTTTCTTTCGGATAACATTACCTTTTGTCGATTAGAACATCTTGGCGCGATATAAGAGAAATTACGATCCACGCATTGAATTTTTTTTTAAGAATTTTTAAGTTTTTGAAGGCTGCACAAAAATATCATTTTCTCAAAAAGTATCCGTCGCATCGCAAAACGGATTGCAGATTTGGGATCCTCATGGAATTTTCTTTCGGATAACATTACCTTTTGTCGATTGGAACATCTTGGCGCGATATAAGAGAAATTACGATCCACGCATTGAATTTTTTTTTTATGAAATTTTAATTTTTTGAAGGCTGCACAAAAATATCATTTTCTCAAAAAGTATCCGTCGCATCGCAAAACTGATTGCAGATTTAGAATCCCCATGGAATTTTCTTTTGGATGGCATTACCTTTTGTCGATTGGAGCATCTTGGCGAGATAAAAGAAAAATTACGATTCACGCGTTGAAATTTTTTTTTAAAGAAATTTAAAGTTTGTGAAGGCTGCACAAAAATATCATTTTCTCAAAAAGTGTCCGTCGCATCGCAAAACGGATTGCAGATTTGGAATCCTCATGGAATTTTCTTTCGGATAACATTACCTTTTGTCGATTGGAACATCTTGGCGCGATATAAGAGAAATTACGATCCACGCATTGAATTTTTTTTTTATGAAATTTTAATTTTTTGAAGGCTGCACAAAAATATCATTTTCTCAAAAAGTATCCGTCGCATCGCAAAACGGATTGCAGATTTAGAATCCTCATGGAATTTTCTTTCGGATAACATTACCTTTTGTCGATTGGAGCATCTTGGCGCGATATAAGAAAAATTACGATCCACGCATTGAATTTTTTTTTTTAAAATTTTTAGTTTTTGAAGGCTGCACAAAAATATCATTTTCTCAAAAAGTATCCGTCGCATCGCAAAACCGATTGCAGATTTGGAATCCCCATAGAATTTTCTTTTGGATGGCATTACCTTTTGTCGATTGGAACATCTTAGCGCGATATAAGAGAAATTACGATCCACGCATTAAATTTTTTTTTAAGAATTTTTAAGTTTTTGAAGGATGCACAAAAATATCATTTTCTCAAATAGTATCCGTGGCATCCGATTACAGATTTAGAATCCCCATGGAATTTTCTTTTGGATGGCATTGCCTTTTGTCGATTGGAGCATCTTGGCGAGATAAAAGAAAAATTACGATTCACGCGTTGAAATTTTTTTTAAAGAAATTTAAAGTTTTTGAAGGCTGCACAAAAATATCACTTTCTCAAAAAGTATCCGTCGCATCGCAAAACCGATTGCAGATTGAGAATCCCCATAGAATTTTCTTTTGGATGGCATTGCCTTTTGTCGATTGGAACATCTTGGCGCGATATAAGAGAAATTACGATCCACGCATTGAATTTTTTTTTTATGAAATTTTAATTTTTTGAAGGCTGCACAAAAATATCATTTTCTCAAAAAGTATCCGTCGCATCGCAAAACTGATTGCAGATTTAGAATCCCCATGGAATTTTCTTTTGGATGGCATTACCTTTTGCCGATTGGAGCATCTTGGCGAGATAAAAGAAAAATTACGATTCACGCGTTGAAATTTTTTTTTAAAGAAATTTAAAGTTTGTGAAGGCTGCACAAAAATATCATTTTCTCGAAAAGTGTCCGTCGTATCGCAAAACTGATTGCAGATTTAGAATCCCCATGAAATTTTCTTTTGGATGGCATTACCTTTTGTCGATTGGAGCATCTTGGCGCCATATAAGAAAAATTACGATCCACGAATAGAATTTTTTTTTTTTAAATTTTAAGTTTTTGAAGGCTGCACAAAAATATCATTTTCTCAAAAAGCATCCGTCGCATCGCAAAACGGATTACAGATTTGGAATCCTCATGGAATTTTCTTTCGGATAACTAATAGCTTTTGTCGATTGGAGCGATTGAAGCATCTTGGCGAGATAAAAGAAAAATTACGATCCACGCATTGAAATTTTTCTTAAAGAAATTTTAATTTTTTGAAGGCTGCACAAAAATATCATTTTCTCAAAAAGTATCCGTCGCATCGCAAAACGGATTGCAGATTTGGAATCCTCATGGAATTTTCTTTCGGATAACATTACCTTTTGTCGATTGGAACATCTTGGCGCGATATAAGAGAAATTACGATCCACGCATTGAATTTTTTTTTTATGAAATTTTAATTTTTTGAATGCTGCACAAAAATATCATTTTCTCAAAAAGTATCCGTCGCATCGCAAAACTGATTGCAGATTTAGAATCCCCATGGAATTTTCTTTTGGATGGCATTACCTTTTGTCGATTGGAGCATCTTGGCGAGATAAAAGAAAAATTACGATTCACGCGTTGAAATTTTTTTTTAAAGAAATTTAAAGTTTGTGAAGGCTGCACAAAAATATCATTTTCTCAAAAAGTGTCCGTCGCATCGCAAAACGGATTGCAGATTTGGAATCCTCATAGAATTTTCTTTCGGATAACATTACCTTTTGTCGATTGGAACATCTTGGCGCGATATAAGAGAAATTACGATCCACGCATTGAATTTTTTTTTTATGAAATTTTAATTTTTTGAAGGCTGCACAAAAATATGATTTTCTCAAAAAGTATCCGTCGCATCGCAAAACGGATTGCAGATTTGGAATCCTCATGGAATTTTCTTTCGGATAACATTACCTTTTGTCGATTGGAGCATCTTGGCGCGATATAAGAAAAATTACGATCCACGCATTGAATTTTTTTTTTTTTAATTTTTAGTTTTTGAAGGCTGCACAAAAATATCATTTTCTCAAAAAGTATCCGTCGCATCGCAAAACCGATTGCAGATTTAGAATCCCCATAGAATTCTCTTTTGGATGGCATTACCTTTTGTCGATTGGAACATCTTAGCGCGATATAAGAGAAATTACGATCCACGCATTAAATTTTTTTTTAAGAATTTTTAAGTTTTTGAAGGATGCACAAAAATATCATTTTCTCAAAAAGTATCCGTGGCATCCGATTACAGATTTAGAATCCCCATGGAATTTTCTTTTGGATGGCATTGCCTTTTGTCGATTGGAGCATCTTGGCGAGATAAAAGAAAAATTACGATTCACGCGTTGAAATTTTTTTTAAAGAAATTTAAAGTTTTTGAAGGCTGCACAAAAATATCACTTTCTCAAAAAGTATCCGTCGCATCGCAAAACCGATTGCAGATTGAGAATCCCCATAGAATTTTCTTTTGGATGGCATTGCCTTTTGTCGATTGGAACATCTTGGCGCGATATAAGAGAAATTACGATCCACGCATTGAATTTTTTTTTTATGAAATTTTAATTTTTTGAAGGCTGCACAAAAATATCATTTTCTCAAAAAGTATCCGTCGCATCGCAAAACTGATTGCAGATTTAGAATCCCCATGGAATTTTCTTTTGGATGGCATTACCTTTTGTCGATTGGAGCATCTTGGCGAGATAAAAGAAAAATTACGATTCACGCGTTGAAATTTTTTTTTAAAGAAATTTAAAGTTTGTGAAGGCTGCACAAAAATATCATTTTCTCAAAAAGTATCCGTCGCATCGCAAAACGGATTGCAGATTTGGAATCCTCATGGAATTTTCTTTCGGATAACATTACCTTTTGTCGATTGGAACATCTTGGCGCGATATAAGAGAAATTACGATCCACGCATTGAATTTTTTTTTTATGAAATTTTAATTTTTTGAAGGCTGCACAAAAATATCATTTTCTCAAAAAGTATCCGTCGCATCGCAAAACTGATTGCAGATTTAGAATCCCCATGGAATTTTCTTTTGGATGGCATTACCTTTTGTCGATTGGAACATCTTGGCGCGATATAAGAGAAATTACGATCCACGCATTGAATTTTTTTTTTATGAAATTTTAATTTTTTGAAGGCTGCACAAAAATATCATTTTCTCAAAAAGTATCCGTCGCATCGCAAAACTGATTGCAGATTTAGAATCCCCATGGAATTTTCTTTTGGATGGCATTACCTTTTGTCGATTGGAGCATCTTGGCGAGATAAAAGAAAAATTACGATCCACGCATTGAATTTTTTTTATGAAATTTTAATTTTTTGAAGGCTGCACAAAAATATCATTTGTCGATTGGAGCATCTTGGCGAGATAAAAGAAAAATTACGATTCACGCGTTGAAATTTTTTTTAAGAATTTTTAAGTTTTTGAAGGCTGCACAAAAATATCATTTTCTCAAAAAGTATCCGTCGCATCGCAAAACCGATTGCAGATTTGGAGTCCCCATGGAATTTTCTTTTGGATGGCATTGCCTTTTGTCGATTGGAGCATCTTGGCGAGATAAAAAAAAAATTACGATTCACGCGTTGAAATTTTTTTTAAAGAAATTTAAAGTTTGTGAAGGCTGCACAAAAATATCATTTTCTCAAAAAGTATCCGTTGCATCGCAAAACCGATTGCAGATTTAGAATCCCCATGAAATTTTCTTCCGGATAACATTAGCGTTTGTCGATTAGAGCATCTTGGCGAGATAAAAGAAAAATTACGATCCACGCATTGAAATTTTTTTTGAGAAATTTTGAGTTTTTGAAGGCTGCACAAAAATATCATTTTCTCAAAAAGTATCCGTCGCATCGCAAAACCGATTGCAGGTTTAGAATCCCCATGGAATTTTTTTTCGGATAACAGTACCTTTTGTCGATTGGAGCATCTTTGCCCGATATAAGAAAAATTACGATCCACGAATAGAATTTTTTTTTTTAAATTTTTAGTTTTTGAAGGCTGCACAAAAATATCATTTTCTCAAAAAGTATCCGTCGCATCGCAAAACCGATTGCAGATTTAGAATCCCCATAGAATTTTCTTTTGGATGGCATTACCTTTTGTCGATTGGAACATCTTGGCGCGATATAAGAGAAATTACGATCCACGCATTAAATTTTTTTTTAAGAATTTTTAAGTTTTTGAAGGATGCACAAAAATATCATTTTCTCAAAAAGTATCCGTCGCATCCGATTGCAGATTTAGAATCCCCATGGAATTTTCTTTTGGATGGCATTGCCTTTTGTCGATTGGAGCATCTTGGCGAGATAAAAGAAAAATTACGATTCACGCGTTGAAATTTTTTTTAAAGAAATTTAAAGTTTTTGAAGGCTGCACAAAAATATCATTTTCTCAAAAAGTATCCGTCGCATCGCAAAACCGATTGCAGATTTAGAATCCGATTGCAGATTTAGAATCCCCATGGAATTTTCTTTTGGATGGCATTGCCTTTTGTCGATTGGAGCATCTTGGCGAGATAAAAGAAAAATTACGATTCACGCGTTGAAATTTTTTTTAAAGAAATTTAAAGTTTGTGAAGGCTGCACAAAAATATCATTTTCTCAAAAAGTATCCGTTGCATCGCAAAACCGATTGCAGATTTAGAATCCTCATGAAATTTTCTTTCGGATAACATTACCTTTTGTCGATTGGAGCATCTTGGCGAGATAAAAGAAAAAATACGATCCACGCATTGAAATTTTTTTTAAAGAAATTTTAAGTTTTTGAAGGCTGCACAAAAATATCATTTTCTCAAAAAGTATCCGTCGCATCGCAAAATGGATTGATTTGGAATCCTCATGAAATTTTCTTTCGGATAACATTACCTTTTGTCGATTGGAGCATCTTTGCGAGATAAAAGAAAAATTACGATCCACGCATTGAAATTTTTTTAAAGAAATTAAAATTTTTTGAAGGCTGCACAAAAATATCATTTTCTCAAAAAGTATCCGTCGCATCGCAAAACGGATTGCAGACTTAGAATCCCCATGAAATTTTCTTTCGGATAACAGTACCTTTTGTCGATTGGAGCATCTTGGCGCGATATAAGAAAAATTACGATACACGCATTAAATTTTTTTTTAAGAATTTTTAAGTTTTTGAAGGATGCACAAAAATATCATTTTCTCAAAAAGTATCCGTCGCATCGCAAAACCGATTGCAGATTTAGAATCCCCATAGAATTTTCTTTTGGATGGCATTACCTTTTGTCGATTGGAGCATCTTGGCGCGATATAAGAAAAATTACGATCCACGCATTGAAATTTTTTTTAAAGAAATTTTAATTTTTTGAAGGCTGCACAAAAATATCATTTTCTCAAAAAGTATCCGTCGCATCGCAAAACGGATTGCAGATTTAGAATCCCCATGAAATTTTCTTTCGGATAACAGTACCTTTTGTCGATTGGAGCATCTTGGCGCGATATAAGAAAAATTACGATCCACGAATAGAATTTTTTTTTTTAAATTTTTAGTTTTTGAAGGCTGCACAAAAATATCATTTTCTCAAAAAGTATCCGTCGCATCGCAAAACGGATTGCAGATTTAGAATCCCCATGAAATTTTCTTTCGGATAACAGTACCTTTTGTCGATTGGAGCATCTTGGCGCGATATAAGAAAAATTACGATCCACGAATAGAATTTTTTTTTTTAAATTTTTAGTTTTTGAAGGCTGCACAAAAATATCATTTTCTCAAAAAGTATCCGTCGCATCGCAAAACCGATTGCAGATTTAGAATCCCCATAGAATTTTCTTTTGGATGGCATTACCTTTTGTCGATTGGAACATCTTGGCGCGATATAAGAGAAATTACGATCCACGCATTAAATTTTTTTTAAAGAATTTTTAAGTTTTTGAAGGATGCACAAAAATATCATTTTCTCAAAAAGTATCCGTTGCATCGCAAAACCGATTGCAGATTTAGAATCCTCATGAAATTTTCTTTCGGATAACATTACCTTTTGTCGATTGGAGCATCTTGGCGAGATAAAAGAAAAATTACGATTCACGCGTTGAAATTTTTTTTAAAGAAATTTAAAGTTTTTGAAGGCTGCACAAAAATATCATTTTCTCAAAAAGTATCCGTCGCATCGCAAAACCGATTGCAGATTTAGAATCCCCATAGAATTTTCTTTTGGATGGCATTGCCTTTTGTCGATTGGAACATCTTGGCGAGATAAAAGAAAAATTACGATCCACGCATTGAATTTTTTTTTAAGAATTTTTAAGTTTTTGAAGGCTGCACAAAAATATCATTTTCTCAAAAAGTATCCGTCGCATCGCAAAACCGATTGCAGATTTAGAATCCCCATGGAATTTTCTTTTGGATCGCATTGCCTTTTGTCGATTGGAGCATCTTGGCGAGATAAAAGAAAAATTACGATTCACGCGTTGAAATTTTTTTTAAAGAAATTTAAAGTTTGTGAAGGCTGCACAAAAATATCATTTTATCAAAAAGTATCCGTTGCATCGCAAAACCGATTGCAGATTTAGAATCCTCATGAAATTTTCTTTCGGATAACATTACCTTTTGTCGATTGGAGCATCTTGGCGAGATAAAAGAAAAAATACGATCCACGCATTGAAATTTTTTTTAAAGAAATTTTAAGTTTTTGAAGGCTGCACAAAAATATCATTTTCTCAAAAAGTATCCGTCGCATCGCAAAATGGATTGATTTGGAATCCTCATGAAATTTTCTTTCGGATAACATTACCTTTTGTCGATTGGAGCATCTTGGCGCCATATAAGAAAAATTACGATCCACGCATTGAATTTTTTTTTAAGAATTTTTAAGTTTTTGAAGGCTGCACAAAAATATCATTTTCTCAAAAAGTATCCGTCGCATCCGATTGCAGATTTAGAATCCCCATGGAATTTTCTTTTGGATGGCATTACCTTTTGTCGATTGGAACATCTTGGCGCGATATAAGAGAAATTACGATCCACGCATTAAATTTTTTTTTAAGAATTTTTAAGTTTTTGAAGGATGCACAAAAATATCATTTTCTCAAAAAGTATCCGTCGCATCGCAAAACGGATTGCAGATTTAGAATCCCCATGAAATTTTCTTTCGGATAACAGTACCTTTTGTCGATTGGAGCATCTTGGCGCGATATAAGAAAAATTACGATCCACGAATAGAATTTTTTTTTTTAAATTTTTAGTTTTTGAAGGCTGCACAAAAATATCATTTTCTCAAAAAGTATCCGTCGCATCGCAAAACGGATTGCAGATTTAGAATCCCCATGAAATTTTCTTTCGGATAACAGTACCTTTTGTCGATTGGAGCATCTTGGCGCGATATAAGAAAAATTACGATCCACGAATAGAATTTTTTTTTTAAATTTTTAGTTTTTGAAGGCTGCACAAAAATATCATTTTCTCAAAAAGTATCCGTCGCATCGCAAAACCGATTGCAGATTTAGAATCCCCATAGAATTTTCTTTTGGATGGCATTACCTTTTGTCGATTGGAACATCTTGGCGCGATATAAGAGAAATTACGATCCATACATTAAATTTTTTTTTAAGAATTTTTAAGTTTTTGAAGGATGCACAAAAATATCATTTTCTCAAAAAGTATCCGTCGCATCCGATTGCAGATTTAGAATCCCCATGGAATTTTCTTTTGGATGGCATTACCTTTTGTCGATTGGAACATCTTGGCGCGATATAAGAGAAATTACGATCCACGCATTAAATTTTTTTTTAAGAATTTTTAAGTTTTTGAAGGATGCACAAAAATATCATTTTCTCAAAAAGTATCCGTCGCATCGCAAAACCGATTGCAGATTTAGAATCCCCATAGAATTTTCTTTTGGATGGCATTACCTTTTGTCGATTGGAGCATCTTGGCGCGATATAAGAAAAATTACGATCCACGCATTGAAATTTTTTTTAAAGAAATTTTAATTTTTTGAAGGCTGCACAAAAATATCATTTTCTCAAAAAGTATCCGTCGCATCGCAAAACGGATTGCAGATTTAGAATCCCCATGAAATTTTCTTTCGGATAACCGTACCTTTTGTCGATTGGAGCATCTTGGCGCGATATAAGAAAAATTACGATCCACGAATAGAATTTTTTTTTTTAAATTTTTAGTTTTTGAAGGCTGCACAAAAATATCATTTTCTCAAAAAGTATCCGTCGCATCGCAAAACGGATTGCAGATTTAGAATCCCCATGAAATTTTCTTTCGGATAACAGTACCTTTTGTCGATTGGAGCATCTTGGCGCGATATAAGAAAAATTACGATCCACGAATAGAATTTTTTTTTTTAAATTTTTAGTTTTTGAAGGCTGCACAAAAATATCATTTTCTCAAAAAGTATCCGTCGCATCGCAAAACCGATTGCAGATTTAGAATTCCCATAGAATTTTCTTTTGGATGGCATTACCTTTTGTCGATTGGAACATCTTGGCGCGATATAAGAGAAATTACGATCCACGCATTAAATTTTTTTTTAAGAATTTTTAAGTTTTTGAAGGATGCACAAAAATATCATTTTCTCAAAAAGTATCCGTTGCATCGCAAAACCGATTGCAGATTTAGAATCCTCATGAAATTTTCTTTCGGATAACCTTTTGTCGATTGGAGCATCTTGGCGAGATAAAAGAAAAATTACGATTCACGCGTTGAAATTTTTTTTAAAGAAATTTAAAGTTTTTGAAGGCTGCACAAAAATATCATTTTCTCAAAAAGTATCCGTCGCATCGCAAAACCGATTGCAGATTTAGAATCCCCATAGAATTTTCTTTTGGATGGCATTGCCTTTTGTCGATTGGAACATCTTGGCGAGATAAAAGAAAAATTACGATTCACGCGTTGAAATTTTTTTTTAAAGAAATTTAAAGTTTGTGAAGGCTGCACAAAAATATCATTTTCTCAAAAAGTGTCCGTCGCATCGCAAAACGGATTGCAGATTTGGAATCCTCATGGAATTTTCTTTCGGATATCATTACCTTTTGTCGATTGGAACATCTTGGCGCGATATAAGAGAAATTACGATCCACGCATTGAATTTTTTTTTTATGAAATTTTAATTTTTTGAAGGCTGCACAAAAATATCATTTTCTCAAAAAGTATCCGTCGCATCGCAAAACTGATTGCAGATTTAGAATCCCCATGGAATTTTCTTTTGGATGGCATTACCTTTTGTCGATTGGAGCATCTTGGCGAGATAAAAGAAAAATTACGATTCACGCGTTGAAATTTTTTTTTAAAGAAATTTAAAGTTTGTGAAGGCTGCACAAAAATATCATTTTCTCAAAAAGTGTCCGTCGCATCGCAAAACGGATTGCAGATTTGGAATCCTCATGGAATTTTCTTTCGGATATCATTACCTTTTGTCGATTGGAACATCTTGGCGCGATATAAGAGAAATTACGATCCACGCATTAAATTTTTTTTTAAGAATTTTTAAGTTTTTGAAGGATGCACAAAAATATCATTTTCTCAAAAAGTATCCGTTGCATCGCAAAACCGATTGCAGATTTAGAATCCTCATGAAATTTTCTTTCGGATAACCTTTTGTCGATTGGAGCATCTTTGCGAGATAAAAGAAAAATTACGATCCACGCATTGAAATTTTTTTAAAGAAATTTAAATTTTTTGAAGGCTGCACAAAAATATCATTTTCTCAAAAAGTATCCGTCGCATCGCAAAACGGATTGCAGATTTAGAATCCCCATGAAATTTTCTTTTGGATGGCATTACCTTTTGTCGATTGGAGCATCTTGGCGCCATATAAGAAAAATTACGATCCACGAATAGAATTTTTTTTTTTTAATTTTAAGTTTTTGAAGGCTGCACAAAAATATCATTTTCTCAAAAAGTATCCGTCGCATCGCAAAACGGATAGCAGATTTGGAATCCTCATGGAATTTTCTTTCGGATAACATTACCTTTTGTCGATTGAAACATCTTGGCGCGATATAAGAGAAATTACGATAAACGCATTGAATTTTTTTTTTATGAAATTTTAATTTTTTGAAGGCTGCACAAAAATATAATTTTCTCAAAAAGTATCCGTCGCATCGCAAAACTGATTGCAGATTTAGAATCCCCATGGAATTTTCTTTTGGATGGCATTACCTTTTGTCGATTGGAGCATCTTGGCGAGATAAAAGAAAAATTACGATTCACGCGTTGAAATTTTTTTTTAAAGAAATTTAAAGTTTGTGAAGGCTGCACAAAAATATCATTTTCTCAAAAAGTGTCCGTCGCATCGCAAAACGGATTGCAGATTTGGAATCCTCATGGAATTTTCTTTCGGATATCATTACCTTTTGTCGATTGGAACATCTTGGCGCGATATAAGAGAAATTACGATCCACGCATTGAATTTTTTTTTTATGAAATTTTAATTTTTTGAAGGCTGCACAAAAATATCATTTTCTCAAAAAGTATCCGTCGCATCGCAAAACTGATTGCAGATTTAGAATCCCCATGGAATTTTCTTTTGGATGGCATTACCTTTTGTCGATTGGAGCATCTTGGCGCCATATAAGAAAAATTACGATCCACGAATAGAATTTTTTTTTTTTAATTTTAAGTTTTTGAAGGCTGCACAAAAATATCATTTTCTCAAAAAGTATCCGTCGCATCGCAAAACGGATAGCAGATTTGGAATCCTCATGGAATTTTCTTTCGGATAACATTACCTTTTGTCGATTGAAACATCTTGGCGCGATATAAGAGAAATTACGATAAACGCATTGAATTTTTTTTTTATGAAATTTTAATTTTTTGAAGGCTGCACAAAAATATAATTTTCTCAAAAAGTATCCGTCGCATCGCAAAACTGATTGCAGATTTAGAATCCCCATGGAATTTTCTTTTGGATGGCATTACCTTTTGTCGATTGGAGCATCTTGGCGAGATAAAAGAAAAATTACGATTCACGCGTTGAAATTTTTTTTTAAAGAAATTTAAAGTTTGTGAAGGCTGCACAAAAATATCATTTTCTCAAAAAGTGTCCGTCGCATCGCAAAACGGATTGCAGATTTGGAATCCTCATGGAATTTTCTTTCGGATATCATTACCTTTTGTCGATTGGAACATCTTGGCGCGATATAAGAGAAATTACGATCCACGCATTGAATTTTTTTTTTATGAAATTTTAATTTTTTGAAGGCTGCACAAAAATATCATTTTCTCAAAAAGTATCCGTCGCATCGCAAAACTGATTGCAGATTTAGAATCCCCATGGAATTTTCTTTTGGATGGCATTACCTTTTGTCGATTGGAGCATCTTGGCGAGATAAAAGAAAAATTACGATCCACGCATTGAATTTTTTTTATGAAATTTAAATTTTTTGAAGGCTGCACAAAAATATCATTTGTCGATTGGAGCATCTTGGCGAGATAAAAGAAAAATTACGATCCACGCATTGAATTTTTTTTTAAGAATTTTTAAGTTTTTGAAGGCTGCACAAAAATATCATTTTCTCAAAAAGTATCCGTCGCATCGCAAAACCGATTGCAGATTTAGAATCCCCATAGAATTTTCTTTTGGATGGCATTGCCCTTTGTCGATTGGAACATCATGGCGCGATATAAGAGAAATTACGATCCACGCATTGAATTTTTTTTTAAGAATTTTTAAGTTTTTGAAGGCTGCACAAAAATATCATTTTCTCAAAAAGTATCCGTCGCATCGCAAAACCGATTGCAGATTTAGAATCCCCATAGAATTTTCTTTTGGATGGCATTGCCTTTTGTCGATTGGAACATCTTGGCGAGATAAAAGAAAAATTACGATTCACGCGTTGAAATTTTTTTTAAAGAAATTTAAAGTTTGTGAAGGCTGCACAAAAATATCATTTTATCAAAAAGTATCCGTTGCATCGCAAAACCGATTGCAGATTTAGAATCCTCATGAAATTTTCTTTCGGATAACATTACCTTTTGTCGATTGGAGCATCTTGGCGAGATAAAAGAAAAAATACGATCCACGCATTGAAATTTTTTTTAAAGAAATTTTAAGTTTTTGAAGGCTGCACAAAAATATCATTTTCTCAAAAAGTATCCGTCGCATCGCAAAATGGATTGATTTGGAATCCTCATGAAATTTTCTTTCGGATAACATTACCTTTTGTCGATTGGAGCATCTTTGCGAGATAAAAGAAAAATTACGATCCACGCATTGAAATTTTTTTAAAGAAATTTAAATTTTTTGAAGGCTGCACAAAAATATCATTTTCTCAAAAAGTATCCGTCGCATCGAAAAACGGATTGCAGATTTGGAATCCTCATGGAATTTTCTTTTGGATGGCATTACCTTTTGTCGATTGGAGCATCTTGGCGCCATATAAGAAAAATTACGATCCACGAATAGAATTTTTTTTTTTTAATTTTAAGTTTTTGAAGGCTGCACAAAAATATCATTTTCTCAAAAACTATCCGTCGCATCGCAAAACGGATAGCAGATTTAGAATCCTCATGGAATTTTCTTTCGGATAACATTACCTTTTGTCGATTGAAACATCTTGGCGCGATATAAGAGAAATTACGATAAACGCATTGAATTTTTTTTTTATGAAATTTTAATTTTTTGAAGGCTGCACAAAAATATCATTTTCTCAAAAAGTATCCGTCGCATCGCAAAACTGATTGCAGATTTAGAATCCCCATGGAATTTTCTTTTGGATGGCATTACCTTTTGTCGATTGGAACATCTTGGCGCGATATAAGAGAAATTACGATCCACGCATTAAATTTTTTTTTAAGAATTTTTAAGTTTTTGAAGGATGCACAAAAATATCATTTTCTCAAAAAGTATCCGTCGCATCGCAAAACCGATTGCAGATTTAGAATCCCCATAGAATTTTCTTTTGGATGGCATTACCTTTTGTCGATTGGAGCATCTTGGCGCGATATAAGAAAAATTACGATCCACGCATTGAAATTTTTTTTAAAGAAATTTTAATTTTTTGAAGGCTGCACAAAAATATCATTTTCTCAAAAAGTATCCGTCGCATCGCAAAACGGATTGCAGATTTAGAATCCCCATGAAATTTTCTTTCGGATAACCGTACCTTTTGTCGATTGGAGCATCTTGGCGCGATATAAGAAAAATTACGATCCACGAATAGAATTTTTTTTTTTAAATTTTTAGTTTTTGAAGGCTGCACAAAAATATCATTTTCTCAAAAAGTATCCGTCGCATCGCAAAACGGATTGCAGATTTAGAATCCCCATGAAATTTTCTTTCGGATAACAGTACCTTTTGTCGATTGGAGCATCTTGGCGCGATATAAGAAAAATTACGATCCACGAATAGAATTTTTTTTTTTAAATTTTTAGTTTTTGAAGGCTGCACAAAAATATCATTTTCTCAAAAAGTATCCGTCGCATCGCAAAACCGATTGCAGATTTAGAATTCCCATAGAATTTTCTTTTGGATGGCATTACCTTTTGTCGATTGGAACATCTTGGCGCGATATAAGAGAAATTACGATCCACGCATTAAATTTTTTTTTAAGAATTTTTAAGTTTTTGAAGGATGCACAAAAATATCATTTTCTCAAAAAGTATCCGTTGCATCGCAAAACCGATTGCAGATTTAGAATCCTCATGAAATTTTCTTTCGGATAACCTTTTGTCGATTGGAGCATCTTGGCGAGATAAAAGAAAAATTACGATTCACGCGTTGAAATTTTTTTTAAAGAAATTTAAAGTTTTTGAAGGCTGCACAAAAATATCATTTTCTCAAAAAGTATCCGTCGCATCGCAAAACCGATTGCAGATTTAGAATCCCCATAGAATTTTCTTTTGGATGGCATTGCCTTTTGTCGATTGGAACATCTTGGCGAGATAAAAGAAAAATTACGATCCACGCATTGAATTTTTTTTAAGAATTTTTAAGTTTTTGAAGGCTGCACAAAAATATCATTTTCTCAAAAAGTATCCGTCGCATCGCAAAACCGATTGCAGATTTAGAATCCCCATGGAATTTTCTTTTGGATGGCATTGCCTTTTGTCGATTGGAGCATCTTGGCGAGATAAAAGAAAAATTACGATTCACGCGTTGAAATTTTTTTTAAAGAAATTTAAAGTTTGTGAAGGCTGCACAAAAATATCATTTTATCAAAAAGTATCCGTTGCATCGCAAAACCGATTGCAGATTTAGAATCCTCATGAAATTTTCTTTCGGATAACATTACCTTTTGTCGATTGGAGCATCTTGGCGAGATAAAAGAAAAAATACGATCCACGCATTGAAATTTTTTTTAAAGAAATTTTAAGTTTTTGAAGGCTGCACAAAAATATCATTTTCTCAAAAAGTATCCGTCGCATCGCAAAATGGATTGATTTGGAATCCTCATGAAATTTTCTTTCGGATAACATTACCTTTTGTCGATTGGAGCATCTTTGCGAGATAAAAGAAAAATTACGATCCACGCATTGAAATTTTTTTAAAGAAATTTAAATTTTTTGAAGGCTGCACAAAAATATCATTTTCTCAAAAAGTATCCGTCGCATCGCAAAACGGATTGCAGATTTAGAATCCCCATGAAATTTTCTTTTGGATGGCATTACCTTTTGTCGATTGGAGCATCTTGGCGCCATATAAGAAAAATTACGATCCACGAATAGAATTTTTTTTTTTTAATTTTAAGTTTTTGAAGGCTGCACAAAAATATCATTTTCTCAAAAAGTATCCGTCGCATCGCAAAACGGATAGCAGATTTGGAATCCTCATGGAATTTTCTTTCGGATAACATTACCTTTTGTCGATTGAAACATCTTGGCGCGATATAAGAGAAATTACGATAAACGCATTGAATTTTTTTTTTATGAAATTTTAATTTTTTGAAGGCTGCACAAAAATATAATTTTCTCAAAAAGTATCCGTCGCATCGCAAAACTGATTGCAGATTTAGAATCCCCATGGAATTTTCTTTTGGATGGCATTACCTTTTGTCGATTGGAGCATCTTGGCGAGATAAAAGAAAAATTACGATTCACGCGTTGAAATTTTTTTTTAAAGAAATTTAAAGTTTGTGAAGGCTGCACAAAAATATCATTTTCTCAAAAAGTGTCCGTCGCATCGCAAAACGGATTGCAGATTTGGAATCCTCATGGAATTTTCTTTCGGATATCATTACCTTTTGTCGATTGGAACATCTTGGCGCGATATAAGAGAAATTACGATCCACGCATTGAATTTTTTTTTTATGAAATTTTAATTTTTTGAAGGCTGCACAAAAATATCATTTTCTCAAAAAGTATCCGTCGCATCGCAAAACTGATTGCAGATTTAGAATCCCCATGGAATTTTCTTTTGGATGGCATTACCTTTTGTCGATTGGAGCATCTTGGCGAGATAAAAGAAAAATTACGATCCACGCATTGAATTTTTTTTATGAAATTTAAATTTTTTGAAGGCTGCACAAAAATATCATTTGTCGATTGGAGCATCTTGGCGAGATAAAAGAAAAATTACGATCCACGCATTGAATTTTTTTTTAAGAATTTTTAAGTTTTTGAAGGCTGCACAAAAATATCATTTTCTCAAAAAGTATCCGTCGCATCGCAAAACCGATTGCAGATTTAGAATCCCCATAGAATTTTCTTTTGGATGGCATTGCCCTTTGTCGATTGGAACATCATGGCGCGATATAAGAGAAATTACGATCCACGCATTGAATTTTTTTTTAAGAATTTTTAAGTTTTTGAAGGCTGCACAAAAATATCATTTTCTCAAAAAGTATCCGTCGCATCGCAAAACCGATTGCAGATTTAGAATCCCCATAGAATTTTCTTTTGGATGGCATTGCCTTTTGTCGATTGGAACATCTTGGCGAGATAAAAGAAAAATTACGATTCACGCGTTGAAATTTTTTTTAAAGAAATTTAAAGTTTGTGAAGGCTGCACAAAAATATCATTTTATCAAAAAGTATCCGTTGCATCGCAAAACCGATTGCAGATTTAGAATCCTCATGAAATTTTCTTTCGGATAACATTACCTTTTGTCGATTGGAGCATCTTGGCGAGATAAAAGAAAAAATACGATCCACGCATTGAAATTTTTTTTAAAGAAATTTTAAGTTTTTGAAGGCTGCACAAAAATATCATTTTCTCAAAAAGTATCCGTCGCATCGCAAAATGGATTGATTTGGAATCCTCATGAAATTTTCTTTCGGATAACATTACCTTTTGTCGATTGGAGCATCTTTGCGAGATAAAAGAAAAATTACGATCCACGCATTGAAATTTTTTTAAAGAAATTTAAATTTTTTGAAGGCTGCACAAAAATATCATTTTCTCAAAAAGTATCCGTCGCATCGAAAAACGGATTGCAGATTTGGAATCCTCATGGAATTTTCTTTTGGATGGCATTACCTTTTGTCGATTGGAGCATCTTGGCGCCATATAAGAAAAATTACGATCCACGAATAGAATTTTTTTTTTTTAATTTTAAGTTTTTGAAGGCTGCACAAAAATATCATTTTCTCAAAAACTATCCGTCGCATCGCAAAACGGATAGCAGATTTAGAATCCTCATGGAATTTTCTTTCGGATAACATTACCTTTTGTCGATTGAAACATCTTGGCGCGATATAAGAGAAATTACGATAAACGCATTGAATTTTTTTTTTATGAAATTTTAATTTTTTGAAGGCTGCACAAAAATATCATTTTCTCAAAAAGTATCCGTCGCATCGCAAAACTGATTGCAGATTTAGAATCCCCATGGAATTTTCTTTTGGATGGCATTACCTTTTGTCGATTGGAGCATCTTGGCGAGATAAAAGAAAAAATACGATCCACGCATTGAAATTTTTTTTAAAGAAATTTTAAGTTTTTGAAGGCTGCACAAAAATATCATTTTCTCAAAAAGTATCCGTCGCATCGCAAAATGGATTGCAGATTTAGAATTCCCATAGAATTTTCTTTTGGATGGCATTACCTTTTGTCGATTGGAACATCTTGGCGCGATATAAGAGAAATTACGATCCACGCATTGAAATTTTTTTTAAAGAAATTTTAAGTTTTTGAAGGCTGCACAAAAATATCATTTTCTCAAAAAGTATCCGTCGCATCGCAAAATGGATTGCAGATTTAGAATTCCCATAGAATTTTCTTTTGGATGGCATTACCTTTTGTCGATTGGAACATCTTGGCGCGATATAAGAGAAATTACGATCCACGCATTAAATTTTTTTTTAAGAATTTTTAAGTTTTTGAAGGCTGCACAAAAATATCATTTTCTCAAAAAGTATCCGTCGCATCGCAAAACGGATTGCAGATTTAGAATCCCCATGAAATTTTCTTTCGGATAACAGTACCTTTTGTCGATTGGAGCATCTTGGCGCGATATAAGAAAAATTACGATCCACGAATAGAATTTTTTTTTTTAAATTTTTAGTTTTTGAAGGCTGCACAAAAATATCATTTTCTCAAAAAGTATCCGTCGCATCGCAAAACCGATTGCAGATTTAGAATTCCCATAGAATTTTCTTTTGGATGGCATTACCTTTTGTCGATTGGAACATCTTGGCGCGATATAAGAGAAATTACGATCCACGCATTAAATTTTTTTTTAAGAATTTTTAAGTTTTTGAAGGATGCACAAAAATATCATTTTCTCAAAAAGTATCCGTTGCATCGCAAAACCGATTGCAGATTTAGAATCCTCATGAAATTTTCTTTCGGATAACCTTTTGTCGATTGGAGCATCTTGGCGAGATAAAAGAAAAATTACGATTCACGCGTTGAAATTTTTTTTAAAGAAATTTAAAGTTTTTGAAGGCTGCACAAAAATATCATTTTCTCAAAAAGTATCCGTCGCATCGCAAAACCGATTGCAGATTTAGAATCCCCATAGAATTTTCTTTTGGATGGCATTGCCTTTTGTCGATTGGAACATCTTGGCGAGATAAAAGAAAAATTACGATCCACGCATTGAATTTTTTTTAAGAATTTTTAAGTTTTTGAAGGCTGCACAAAAATATCATTTTCTCAAAAAGTATCCGTCGCATCGCAAAACCGATTGCAGATTTAGAATCCCCATGGAATTTTCTTTTGGATGGCATTGCCTTTTGTCGATTGGAGCATCTTGGCGAGATAAAAGAAAAATTACGATTCACGCGTTGAAATTTTTTTTAAAGAAATTTAAAGTTTGTGAAGGCTGCACAAAAATATCATTTTATCAAAAAGTATCCGTTGCATCGCAAAACCGATTGCAGATTTAGAATCCTCATGAAATTTTCTTTCGGATAACATTACCTTTTGTCGATTGGAGCATCTTGGCGAGATAAAAGAAAAAATACGATCCACGCATTGAAATTTTTTTTAAAGAAATTTTAAGTTTTTGAAGGCTGCACAAAAATATCATTTTCTCAAAAAGTATCCGTCGCATCGCAAAATGGATTGATTTGGAATCCTCATGAAATTTTCTTTCGGATAACATTACCTTTTGTCGATTGGAGCATCTTTGCGAGATAAAAGAAAAATTACGATCCACGCATTGAAATTTTTTTAAAGAAATTTAAATTTTTTGAAGGCTGCACAAAAATATCATTTTCTCAAAAAGTATCCGTCGCATCGCAAAACGGATTGCAGATTTAGAATCCCCATGAAATTTTCTTTTGGATGGCATTACCTTTTGTCGATTGGAGCATCTTGGCGCCATATAAGAAAAATTACGATCCACGAATAGAATTTTTTTTTTTTAATTTTAAGTTTTTGAAGGCTGCACAAAAATATCATTTTCTCAAAAAGTATCCGTCGCATCGCAAAACGGATAGCAGATTTGGAATCCTCATGGAATTTTCTTTCGGATAACATTACCTTTTGTCGATTGAAACATCTTGGCGCGATATAAGAGAAATTACGATAAACGCATTGAATTTTTTTTTTATGAAATTTTAATTTTTTGAAGGCTGCACAAAAATATAATTTTCTCAAAAAGTATCCGTCGCATCGCAAAACTGATTGCAGATTTAGAATCCCCATGGAATTTTCTTTTGGATGGCATTACCTTTTGTCGATTGGAGCATCTTGGCGAGATAAAAGAAAAATTACGATTCACGCGTTGAAATTTTTTTTTAAAGAAATTTAAAGTTTGTGAAGGCTGCACAAAAATATCATTTTCTCAAAAAGTGTCCGTCGCATCGCAAAACGGATTGCAGATTTGGAATCCTCATGGAATTTTCTTTCGGATATCATTACCTTTTGTCGATTGGAACATCTTGGCGCGATATAAGAGAAATTACGATCCACGCATTGAATTTTTTTTTTATGAAATTTTAATTTTTTGAAGGCTGCACAAAAATATCATTTTCTCAAAAAGTATCCGTCGCATCGCAAAACTGATTGCAGATTTAGAATCCCCATGGAATTTTCTTTTGGATGGCATTACCTTTTGTCGATTGGAGCATCTTGGCGAGATAAAAGAAAAATTACGATCCACGCATTGAATTTTTTTTATGAAATTTAAATTTTTTGAAGGCTGCACAAAAATATCATTTGTCGATTGGAGCATCTTGGCGAGATAAAAGAAAAATTACGATCCACGCATTGAATTTTTTTTTAAGAATTTTTAAGTTTTTGAAGGCTGCACAAAAATATCATTTTCTCAAAAAGTATCCGTCGCATCGCAAAACCGATTGCAGATTTAGAATCCCCATAGAATTTTCTTTTGGATGGCATTGCCCTTTGTCGATTGGAACATCATGGCGCGATATAAGAGAAATTACGATCCACGCATTGAATTTTTTTTTAAGAATTTTTAAGTTTTTGAAGGCTGCACAAAAATATCATTTTCTCAAAAAGTATCCGTCGCATCGCAAAACCGATTGCAGATTTAGAATCCCCATAGAATTTTCTTTTGGATGGCATTGCCTTTTGTCGATTGGAACATCTTGGCGAGATAAAAGAAAAATTACGATTCACGCGTTGAAATTTTTTTTAAAGAAATTTAAAGTTTGTGAAGGCTGCACAAAAATATCATTTTATCAAAAAGTATCCGTTGCATCGCAAAACCGATTGCAGATTTAGAATCCTCATGAAATTTTCTTTCGGATAACATTACCTTTTGTCGATTGGAGCATCTTGGCGAGATAAAAGAAAAAATACGATCCACGCATTGAAATTTTTTTTAAAGAAATTTTAAGTTTTTGAAGGCTGCACAAAAATATCATTTTCTCAAAAAGTATCCGTCGCATCGCAAAATGGATTGATTTGGAATCCTCATGAAATTTTCTTTCGGATAACATTACCTTTTGTCGATTGGAGCATCTTTGCGAGATAAAAGAAAAATTACGATCCACGCATTGAAATTTTTTTAAAGAAATTTAAATTTTTTGAAGGCTGCACAAAAATATCATTTTCTCAAAAAGTATCCGTCGCATCGAAAAACGGATTGCAGATTTGGAATCCTCATGGAATTTTCTTTTGGATGGCATTACCTTTTGTCGATTGGAGCATCTTGGCGCCATATAAGAAAAATTACGATCCACGCATTGAATTTTTTTTTAAGAATTTTTAAGTTTTTGAAGGCTGCACAAAAATATCATTTTCTCAAAAAGTATCCGTCGCATCGCAAAACCGATTGCAGATTTAGAATCCTCATGAAATTTTCTTTTGGATGGCATTACCTTTTGTCGATTGGAGCATCTTGGCGCCATATAAGAAAAATTACGATCCACGAATAGAATTTTTTTTTTTTAATTTTAAGTTTTTGAAGGCTGCACAAAAATATCATTTTCTCAAAAACTATCCGTCGCATCGCAAAACGGATAGCAGATTTAGAATCCTCATGGAATTTTCTTTCGGATAACATTACCTTTTGTCGATTGAAACATCTTGGCGCGATATAAGAGAAATTACGATAAACGCATTGAATTTTTTTTTTATGAAATTTTAATTTTTTGAAGGCTGCACAAAAATATCATTTTCTCAAAAAGTATCCGTCGCATCGCAAAACTGATTGCAGATTTAGAATCCCCATGGAATTTTCTTTTGGATGGCATTACCTTTTGTCGATTGGAGCATCTTGGCGAGATAAAAGAAAAAATACGATCCACGCATTGAAATTTTTTTTAAAGAAATTTTAAGTTTTTGAAGGCTGCACAAAAATATCATTTTCTCAAAAAGTATCCGTCGCATCGCAAAATGGATTGATTTGGAATCCTCATGAAATTTTCTTTCGGATAACATTACCTTTTGTCGATTGGAGCATCTTTGCGAGATAAAAGAAAAATTACGATCCACGCATTGAAATTTTTTTAAAGAAATTTAAATTTTTTGAAGGCTGCACAAAAATATCATTTTCTCAAAAAGTATCCGTCGCATCGCAAAACCGATTGCAGATTTAGAATCCTCATGGAATTTTCTTTCGGATAACATTAGCTTTTGTCGATTGGAGCATCTTGGCGAGATAAAAGAAAAATTACGATCCACGCACTGAAATTTTTTTTTGAGAAATTTTGAGTTTTTGAAGGCTGCACAAAAATATCATTTTCTCAAAAAGTATCCGCTGTATCGCAAAACTGATTGCAGATTTAGAATCCCCATGGAATTTTCCACGCATTGAATTTTTTTTTATGAAATTTTAATTTTTTGATGGCTGCACAAAAATATCATTTTCTCAAAAAGTATCCATCGCATCGCAAAACGGATTGCAGATTTAGAATCCCCATGGAATTTTCTTTTGGATGGCATTACCTTTTGTCGATTGGAGCATCTTGGCGCGATATAAGAAAAATTACGATCCACGAATAGAATTTTTTTTTTTAAATTTTAAGTTTGTGAAGGCTGCACAAAAATATAATTTTCTCAAAAAGTATCCGTCGCATCGCAAAACCGATTGCAGATTTAGAATCCCCATGGAATTTTCTTTTGGATGGCATTACCTTTTGTCGATTGGAGCATCTTGGCGAGATAAAAGAAAAATTACGATCCACGCATTGAATTTTTTTTATGAAATTTAAATTTTTTGAAGGCTGCACAAAAATATCATTTGTCGATTGGAGCATCTTGGCGAGATAAAAGAAAAATTACGATCCACGCATTGAATTTTTTTTTAAGAATTTTTAAGTTTTTGAAGGCTGCACAAAAATATCATTTTCTCAAAAAGTATCCGTCGCATCGCAAAACCGATTGCAGATTTAGAATCCCCATAGAATTTTCTTTTGGATGGCATTGCTTTTTGTCGATTGGAACATCTTGGCGAGATAAAAGAAAAATTACGATTCACGCGTTGAAATTTTTTTTAAAGAAATTTAAAGTTTGTGAAGGCTGCACAAAAATATCATTTTATCAAAAAGTATCCGTTGCATCGCAAAACCGATTGCAGATTTAGAATCCTCATGAAATTTTCTTTCGGATAACATTACCTTTTGTCGATTGGAGCATCTTGGCGAGATAAAAGAAAAATTACGATCCACGCACTGAAATTTTTTTTTGAGAAATTTTGAGTTTTTGAAGGCTGCACAAAAATATCATTTTCTCAAAAAGTATCCGCTGTATCGCAAAACTGATTGCAGATTTAGAATCCCCATGGAATTTTCCACGCATTGAATTTTTTTTTATGAAATTTTAATTTTTTGATGGCTGCACAAAAATATCATTTTCTCAAAAAGTATCCATCGCATCGCAAAACGGATTGCAGATTTAGAATCCCCATGGAATTTTCTTTTGGATGGCATTACCTTTTGTCGATTGGAGCATCTTGGCGCGATATAAGAAAAATTACGATCCACGAATAGAATTTTTTTTTTTAAATTTTAAGTTTGTGAAGGCTGCACAAAAATATAATTTTCTCAAAAAGTATCCGTCGCATCGCAAAACCGATTGCAGATTTAGAATCCCCATGGAATTTTCTTTTGGATGGCATTACCTTTTGTCGATTGGAGCATCTTGGCGAGATAAAAGAAAAATTACGATCCACGCATTGAATTTTTTTTATGAAATTTAAATTTTTTGAAGGCTGCACAAAAATATCATTTGTCGATTGGAGCATCTTGGCGAGATAAAAGAAAAATTACGATCCACGCATTGAATTTTTTTTTAAGAATTTTTAAGTTTTTGAAGGCTGCACAAAAATATCATTTTCTCAAAAAGTATCCGTCGCATCGCAAAACCGATTGCAGATTTAGAATCCCCATAGAATTTTCTTTTGGATGGCATTGCCCTTTGTCGATTGGAACATCATGGCGCGATATAAGAGAAATTACGATCCACGCATTGAATTTTTTTTTAAGAATTTTTAAGTTTTTGAAGGCTGCACAAAAATATCATTTTCTCAAAAAGTATCCGTCGCATCGCAAAACCGATTGCAGATTTAGAATCCCCATAGAATTTTCTTTTGGATGGCATTGCCTTTTGTCGATTGGAACATCTTGGCGAGATAAAAGAAAAATTACGATTCACGCGTTGAAATTTTTTTTAAAGAAATTTAAAGTTTGTGAAGGCTGCACAAAAATATCATTTTATCAAAAAGTATCCGTTGCATCGCAAAACCGATTGCAGATTTAGAATCCTCATGAAATTTTCTTTCGGATAACATTACCTTTTGTCGATTGGAGCATCTTGGCGAGATAAAAGAAAAAATACGATCCACGCATTGAAATTTTTTTTAAAGAAATTTTAAGTTTTTGAAGGCTGCACAAAAATATCATTTTCTCAAAAAGTATCCGTCGCATCGCAAAATGGATTGATTTGGAATCCTCATGAAATTTTCTTTCGGATAACATTACCTTTTGTCGATTGGAGCATCTTTGCGAGATAAAAGAAAAATTACGATCCACGCATTGAAATTTTTTTAAAGAAATTTAAATTTTTTGAAGGCTGCACAAAAATATCATTTTCTCAAAAAGTATCCGTCGCATCGAAAAACGGATTGCAGATTTGGAATCCTCATGGAATTTTCCTTTGGATGGCATTACCTTTTGTCGATTGGAGCATCTTGGCGCCATATAAGAAAAATTACGATCCACGCATTGAATTTTTTTTTAAGAATTTTTAAGTTTTTGAAGGCTGCACAAAAATATCATTTTCTCAAAAAGTATCCGTCGCATCGCAAAACCGATTGCAGATTTAGAATCCTCATGAAATTTTCTTTTGGATGGCATTACCTTTTGTCGATTGGAGCATCTTGGCGCCATATAAGAAAAATTACGATCCACGAATAGAATTTTTTTTTTTTAATTTTAAGTTTTTGAAGGCTGCACAAAAATATCATTTTCTCAAAAACTATCCGTCGCATCGCAAAACGGATAGCAGATTTAGAATCCTCATGGAATTTTCTTTCGGATAACATTACCTTTTGTCGATTGAAACATCTTGGCGCGATATAAGAGAAATTACGATAAACGCATTGAATTTTTTTTTATGAAATTTTAATTTTTTGAAGGCTGCACAAAAATATCATTTTCTCAAAAAGTATCCGTCGCATCGCAAAACTGATTGCAGATTTAGAATCCCCATGGAATTTTCTTTTGGATGGCATTACCTTTTGTCGATTGGAGCATCTTGGCGAGATAAAAGAAAAAATACGATCCACGCATTGAAATTTTTTTTAAAGAAATTTTAAGTTTTTGAAGGCTGCACAAAAATATCATTTTCTCAAAAAGTATCCGTCGCATCGCAAAATGGATTGATTTGGAATCCTCATGAAATTTTCTTTCGGATAACATTACCTTTTGTCGATTGGAGCATCTTTGCGAGATAAAAGAAAAATTACGATCCACGCATTGAAATTTTTTTAAAGAAATTTAAATTTTTTGAAGGCTGCACAAAAATATCATTTTCTCAAAAAGTATCCGTCGCATCGCAAAACCGATTGCAGATGTAGAATCCTCATGGAATTTTCTTTCGGATAACATTAGCTTTTGTCGATTGGAGCATCTTGGCGAGATAAAAGAAAAATTACGATCCACGCACTGAAATTTTTTTTTGAGAAATTTTGAGTTTTTGAAGGCTGCACAAAAATATCATTTTCTCAAAAAGTATCCGCTGTATCGCAAAACTGATTGCAGATTTAGAATCCCCATGGAATTTTCCACGCATTGAATTTTTTTTTATGAAATTTTAATTTTTTGATGGCTGCACAAAAATATCATTTTCTCAAAAAGTATCCATCGCATCGCAAAACGGATTGCAGATTTAGAATCCCCATGGAATTTTCTTTTGGATGGCATTACCTTTTGTCGATTGGAGCATCTTGGCGCGATATAAGAAAAATTACGATCCACGAATAGAATTTTTTTTTTTAAATTTTAAGTTTGTGAAGGCTGCACAAAAATATAATTTTCTCAAAAAGTATCCGTCGCATCGCAAAACCGATTGCAGACTTAGAATCCCCATAGAATTTTCTTTTGGATGGCATTGCCTTTTGTCGATTGGAACATCTTGGCGAGATAAAAGAAAAATTACGATTCACGCGTTGAAATTTTTTTTAAAGAAATTTAAAGTTTGTGAAGGCTGCACAAAAATATCATTTTATCAAAAAGTATCCGTTGCATCGCAAAACCGATTGCAGATTTAGAATCCTCATGAAATTTTCTTTCGGATAACATTACCTTTTGTCGATTGGAGCATCTTGGCGAGATAAAAGAAAAAATACGATCCACGCATTGAAATTTTTTTTAAAGAAATTTTAAGTTTTTGAAGGCTGCACAAAAATATCATTTTCTCAAAAAGTATCCGTCGCATCGCAAAATGGATTGATTTGGAATCCTCATGAAATTTTCTTTCGGATAACATTACCTTTTGTCGATTGGAGCATCTTTGCGAGATAAAAGAAAAATTACGATCCACGCATTGAAATTTTTTTAAAGAAATTTAAATTTTTTGAAGGCTGCACAAAAATATCATTTTCTCAAAAAGTATCCGTCGCATCGAAAAACGGATTGCAGATTTGGAATCCTCATGGAATTTTCTTTTGGATGGCATTACCTTTTGTCGATTGGAGCATCTTGGCGCCATATAAGAAAAATTACGATCCACGCATTGAATTTTTTTTTAAGAATTTGTAAGTTTTTGAAGGCTGCACAAAAATATCATTTTCTCAAAAAGTATCCGTCGCATCGCAAAACGGATTGCAGATTTAGAATCCTCATGAAATTTTCTTTTGGATGGCATTACCTTTTGTCGATTGGAGCATCTTGGCGCCATATAAGAAAAATTACGATCCACGAATAGAATTTTTTTTTTTTAATTTTAAGTTTTTGAAGGCTGCACAAAAATATCATTTTCTCAAAAACTATCCGTCGCATCGCAAAACGGATAGCAGATTTGGAATCCTCATGGAATTTTCTTTCGGATAACATTACCTTTTGTCGATTGAAACATCTTGGCGCGATATAAGAGAAATTACGATAAACGCATTGAATTTTTTTTTTATGAAATTTTAATTTTTTGAAGGCTGCACAAAAATATCATTTTCTCAAAAAGTATCCGTCGCATCGCAAAACTGATTGCAGATTTAGAATCCCCATGGAATTTTCTTTTGGATGGCATTACCTTTTGTCGATTGGAGCATCTTGGCGAGATAAAAGAAAAATTACGATTCACGCGTTGAAATTTTTTTTTAAAGAAATTTAAAGTTTGTGAAGGCTGCACAAAAATATCATTTTCTCAAAAAGTGTCCGTCGCATCGCAAAACGGATTGCAGATTTGGAATCCTCATGGAATTTTCTTTCGGATAACATTACCTTTTGTCGATTGGAACATCTTGGCGCGATATAAGAGAAATTACGATCCACGCATTGAATTTTTTTTTTATGAAATTTTAATTTTTTGAAGGCTGCACAAAAATATCATTTTCTCAAAAAGTATCCGTCGCATCGCAAAACTGATTGCAGATTTAGAATCCCCATGGAATTTTCTTTTGGATGGCATTACCTTTTGTCGATTGGAGCATCTTGGCGAGATAAAAGAAAAATTACGATCCACGCATTGAATTTTTTTTATGAAATTTAAATTTTTTGAAGGCTGCACAAAAATATCATTTGTCGATTGGAGCATCTTGGCGAGATAAAAGAAAAATTACGATCCACGCATTGAATTTTTTTTTAAGAATTTTTAAGTTTTTGAAGGCTGCACAAAAATATCATTTTCTCAAAAAGTATCCGTCGCATCGCAAAACCGATTGCAGATTTAGAATCCCCATAGAATTTTCTTTTGGATGGCATTGCCCTTTGTCGATTGGAACATCATGGCGCGATATAAGAGAAATTACGATCCACGCATTGAATTTTTTTTTAAGAATTTTTAAGTTTTTGAAGGCTGCACAAAAATATCATTTTCTCAAAAAGTATCCGTCGCATCGCAAAACCGATTGCAGATTTAGAATCCCCATAGAATTTTCTTTTGGATGGCATTGCCTTTTGTCGATTGGAACATCTTGGCGAGATAAAAGAAAAATTACGATTCACGCGTTGAAATTTTTTTTAAAGAAATTTAAAGTTTGTGAAGGCTGCACAAAAATATCATTTTATCAAAAAGTATCCGTTGCATCGCAAAACCGATTGCAGATTTAGAATCCTCATGAAATTTTCTTTCGGATAACATTACCTTTTGTCGATTGGAGCATCTTGGCGAGATAAAAGAAAAAATACGATCCACGCATTGAAATTTTTTTTAAAGAAATTTTAAGTTTTTGAAGGCTGCACAAAAATATCATTTTCTCAAAAAGTATCCGTCGCATCGCAAAATGGATTGATTTGGAATCCTCATGAAATTTTCTTTCGGATAACATTACCTTTTGTCGATTGGAGCATCTTTGCGAGATAAAAGAAAAATTACGATCCACGCATTGAAATTTTTTTAAAGAAATTTAAATTTTTTGAAGGCTGCACAAAAATATCATTTTCTCAAAAAGTATCCGTCGCATCGAAAAACGGATTGCAGATTTGGAATCCTCATGGAATTTTCTTTTGGATGGCATTACCTTTTGTCGATTGGAGCATCTTGGCGCCATATAAGAAAAATTACGATCCACGCATTGAATTTTTTTTTAAGAATTTTTAAGTTTTTGAAGGCTGCACAAAAATATCATTTTCTCAAAAAGTATCCGTCGCATCGCAAAACGGATTGCAGATTTAGAATCCCCATGAAATTTTCTTTTGGATGGCATTACCTTTTGTCGATTGGAGCATCTTGGCGCCATATAAGAAAAATTACGATCCACGAATAGAATTTTTTTTTTTTAATTTTAAGTTTTTGAAGGCTGCACAAAAATATCATTTTCTCAAAAACTATCCGTCGCATCGCAAAACGGATAGCAGATTTGGAATCCTCATGGAATTTTCTTTCGGATAACATTACCTTTTGTCGATTGAAACATCTTGGCGCGATATAAGAGAAATTACGATAAACGCATTGAATTTTTTTTTTATGAAATTTTAATTTTTTGAAGGCTGCACAAAAATATCATTTTCTCAAAAAGTATCCGTCGCATCGCAAAACTGATTGCAGATTTAGAATCCCCATGAAATTTTCTTTTGGATGGCATTACCTTTTGTCGATTGGAGCATCTTGGCGCCATATAAGAAAAATTACGATCCACGAATAGAATTTTTTTTTTTTAATTTTAAGTTTGTGAAGGCTGCACAAAAATATCATTTTCTCAAAAAGTGTCCGTCGCATCGCAAAACGGATTGCAGATTTGGAATCCCCATGGAATTTTCTTTTGGATGGCATTACCTTTTGTCGATTGGAGCATCTTGGCGAGATAAAAGAAAAATTACGATCCACGCATTGAATTTTTTTTATGAAATTTAAATTTTTTGAAGGCTGCACAAAAATATCATTTGTCGATTGGAGCATCTTGGCGAGATAAAAGAAAAATTACGATCCACGCATTGAATTTTTTTTAAGAATTTTTAAGTTTTTGAAGGCTGCACAAAAATATCATTTTCTCAAAAAGTATCCGTCGCATCGCAAAACCGATTGCAGATTTAGAATCCCCATAGAATTTTCTTTTTGGATGGCATTGCCCTTTGTCGATTGGAACATCATGGCGCGATATAAGAGAAATTACGATCCACGCATTGAATTTTTTTTTAAGAATTTTTAAGTTTTTGAAGGCTGCACAAAAATATCATTTTCTCAAAAAGTATCCGTCGCATCGCAAAACCGATTGCAGATTTAGAATCCCCATAGAATTTCTTTTGGATGGCATTGCCTTTTGTCGATTGGAACATCTTGGCGAGATAAAAGAAAAATTACGATTCACGCGTTGAAATTTTTTTTAAAGAAATTTAAAGTTTGTGAAGGCTGCACAAAAATATCATTTTATCAAAAAGTATCCGTTGCATCGCAAAACCGATTGCAGATTTAGAATCCTCATGAAATTTTCTTTCGGATAACATTACCTTTGTCGATTGGAGCATCTTGGCGAGATAAAAGAAAAAATACGATCCACGCATTGAAATTTTTTTTAAAGAAATTTTAAGTTTTTGAAGGCTGCACAAAAATATCATTTTCTCAAAAAGTATCCGTCGCATCGCAAAATGGATTGATTTGGAATCCTCATGAAATTTTCTTTCGGATAACATTACCTTTTGTCGATTGGAGCATCTTTGCGAGATAAAAGAAAAATTACGATCCACGCATTGAAATTTTTTAAAGAAATTTAAATTTTTTGAAGCTGCACAAAAATATCATTTTCTCAAAAAGTATCCGTCGCATCGAAAAACGGATTGCAGATTTGGAATCCTCATGGAATTTTCTTTTGGATGGCATTACCTTTTGTCGATTGGAGCATCTTGGCGCCATATAAGAAAAAATTACGATCCCACGCATTGAATTTTTTTTTAAGAATTTTTAAGTTTTTGAAGGCTGCACAAAAATATCATTTTCTCAAAAAGTATCCGTCGCATCGCAAAACGGATTTGCAGATTTAGAATCCCATGAAATTTTCTTTTGGATGGCATTACCTTTTGTCGATTGGAGCATCTTGGCGCCATATAAGAAAAATTACGATCCACGAATAGAATTTTTTTTTTTTAATTTTAAGTTTTTGAAGGCTGCACAAAAATATCATTTTCTCAAAAACTATCCGTCGCATCGCAAAACGGATAGCAGATTTGGAATCCTCATGGAATTTTCTTTCGGATAACATTACCCTTTTGTCGATTGAAACATCTTGGCGCGATATAAGAGAAATTACGATAAACGCATTGAATTTTTTTTTTAGTGAAATTTTAATTTTTGAAGGCTGCACAAAAATATCATTTTCTCAAAAAGTATCCGTCGCATCGCAAAACTGATTGCAGATTTAGAATCCCCATGAAATTTTCTTTTGGATGGCATTACCTTTTGTCGATTGGAGCATCTTGGCGCCATATAAGAAAAATTACGATCCACGAATAGAATTTTTTTTTTTTAATTTTAAGTTTGTGAAGGCTGCACAAAAATATCATTTCTCAAAAAGTGTCCGTCGCATCGCAAAACGGATTGCAGATTTGGAATCCTCATGGAATTTTCTTTCGGATAACATTACCTTTTGTCGATTAGAACATCTTGGCGCGATATAAGAGAAATTACGATCCACGCATTGAATTTTTTTTTTATGAAATTTTAATTTTTTGAAGGCTGCGCAAAAATATCATTTTCTCAAAAAGTATCCGTCGCATCGCAAAACTGATTGCAGATTTAGAATCCCCATGGAATTTTCTTTTGGATGGCATTACCTTTTGTCGATTGGAGCATCTTGGCGAGATAAAAGAAAAATACGATCCACGCATTGAATTTTTTTATGAAATTTTAATTTTTTGAAGGCTGCACAAAAATATCATTTGTCGATTGGAGCATCTGTGGCGAGATAAAAGAAAAATTACGATCCACGCATTGAATTTTTTTTTAAGAATTTTAAGTTTTTGAAGGCTGCACAAAAATATCATTTTCTCAAAAAGTATCCGTCGCATCGCAAAACCGATTGCAGATTTAGAATCCCCATAGAATTTTCTTTTGGATGGCATTGCCTTTTGTCGATTGGAACATCTTGGCGAGATAAAAGAAAAATTACGATTCACGCGTTGAAATTTTTTTTAAAGAAATTTAAAGTTTGTGAAGGCTGCACAAAAATATCATTTTATCAAAAAGTATCCGTTGCATCGCAAAACCGATTGCAGATTTAGAATCCTCATGAAATTTTCTTTCGGATAACATTACCTTTTGTCGATTGGAGCATCTTGGCGAGATAAAAGAAAAAATACGATCCACGCATTGAAATTTTTTTAAAGAAATTTTAAGTTTTTGAAGGCTGCACAAAAATATCATTTTCTCAAAAAGTATCCGTCGCATCGCAAAATGGATTGATTTGGAATCCTCATGAAATTTTCTTTCGGATAACATTACCTTTTGTCGATTGGAGCATCTTTGCGAGATAAAAGAAAAATTACGATCCACGCATTGAATTA